>CM069858.1:44801659-44819159 GCA_036172795.1 Pelodytes ibericus | reverse complement strand
TTTGAATCCAGTGATCCGAGTTCAAATCTCGGTGGAACCTGTCCTTTTGGTTCATGAATTAAATTACCTCTATCTGTCTAGCACTTCTAGATTCAGGGTGTGCAATGGTTAGCACTCTTCACTTTGAATGGCTGGCACCTCAACTTTTGGCTCACTAAAGAAATAAAGATTTCAGAGTTTCTCATGTTATTGGCATGAAATAAAATACCTCAGAGACACAGAGTATTGTGCAATAAGTTCAAAGAGCCCAGATGCCCTTGCCATAATGATCGAAACACTGCCCATTTGATCAATAACAGCAGTCAGCGAGTGCAACTTTGCTTCTGGAATGTAAATTGAGATCAGCCAGAATTTTTCAAGACCATAACGTCTGCAGAATGGTTCCATGGTGTAATGGTTAGCACTTTGCACTCTGAATCCAGCGATCTGAGTTCAAATCTTGGTGGAACCTGGGATTTTTTTGGCTCAACAATGTGTTAAAGTAGCTGAGGTTAAAATCTCTACCAGCGAGACTTTTGTTTTCTACAGCCAATCAAAAAGCTCATGAAAGCACTCTCTGGGAGGAAAATATGCAGGGAATTTGCAGCTATCGGACATGGTGGTCAATGAAAGTATGGTTGGTTGTTGATATCATCATAGGTCTAACGAATACTTTAAGGAGGTTTTTGATTTGGATATTCGAAGATGTGCTCAAAGATTTATCTCTGTATAGAAAAGATTTGATTAGACTTATGATGATACCAGCAACTACCCGTCCTTTCAATGACCACCATATCCGGTAGCTGAGAATTTCCTGTGTCTTTTCTTCCCAGAGTAGAAAGGAGCATTAAAAAAAATAAAAACATTCACAGTTTTCCCTGCCTCCTGGTTCCATGGTTTAATGGTTAGCACTCTGGACTTTGAATCCAGTGATCCGAGTTCAAATCTCGGTGGAACCTGTCCTTTTGGTTCATGAATTAAATTACCTCTATCTGTCTAGCACTTCTAGATTCAGGGTGTGCAATGGTTAGCACTCTTCACTTTGAATGGCTGGCACCTCAACTTTTGGCTCACTAAAGAAATAAAGATTTCAGAGTTTCTCATGTTATTGGCATGAAATAAAATACCTCAGAGACACAGAGTATTGTGCAATAAGTTCAAAGAGCCCAGATGCCCTTGCCATAATGATCAAAACACTGCCCATTTGATCAATAACAGCAGTCAGCGAGTGCAACTTTGCTTCTGGAATGTAAATTGAGATCAGCCAGAATTTTTCAAGACCATAATGTCTGCAGAATGGTTCCATGGTGTAATGGTTAGCACTTTGGACTCTGAATACAGCGATCCGAGTTCAAATCTCGTTGGAACCTGGGATTTTTTTGGCTCAACAATGTGTTAAAGTAGCTGAGGTTAAAATCTCTACCAGCGAGACTTTTGTTTTCTAAAGCCAATCAAAAAGCTCATGAAAGCACTCTCTGGGAGGAAAATATGCAGGGAATTTGCAGCTATCGGACATGGTGGTCAATGAAAGTATGGTTGGTTGTTGATATCATCATAGGTCTAACGAATAGACATGTGCAAAACTAAAATTTTCGTTTCGTTTTAGTTCATTCGGACGAAAATTATATTTATTTCGTCTAAAACGAATTTCGTTCATAACTTCATTCGTTTCGGACGAAATTCGTTTACCATTTTCGTTTTCGCTACATTCGTTTAGTTTTACCTAATAAATGAATGAATTGAGTTTGACTTAAACCGAAAATCTATAAACCGAACAACGTTCGGTTTATAGACTTTCGTCATTTAGAATGCATGTAATTGTAGTACTATTGGCTTTCACTACACGGAGACAGAGTCTCCATTCATAAATTTATGAATGGAGACTCTGTCTCCGTGTAGTGAAAGCCAATAGTAGTACTACGATTACATTCACATTACAATACAAATGCCGAAAGTCTATAAACCGAACGTTCGGTTTATAGGCTGTCGGCTTATGGAATACATGTAATCCTATTGCTATTCTATAAGCCGAAAGTCTATAAACCGAAGGTCGTTCGGTTTATAGACTTTCGGCTTATAGAACAGTCAGCAATAGCATTACATGTATTCTATAAGCCGAACGTCGTTCGTTTTAAAGACTTTCGGCTTATAGAACAGTCAGCAATAGCATTACATGTATTCTATAAGCCGAACGTCGTTCGTTTTAAAGACTTTCGGCTTATGCAGTACATGGAATACTATTGGCTTTGTAAACCGAACTAGAGTGCCCATTCATAATAATTTCTTATGAATGGGGACTCTAGTTCGGTTTATACAAAGCCAATAGCATTACTTCATAAGCCGAAAGTCTATAAACCCTTCGGTTTATAGACTTTCTGCTTATGGAGTAATGCTATTGGCATTGTATAAACCGAACTAGAGTCCCCATTCATAAGAATAGGTCAATTGACCTATTCTTATAAATGGGGACTCTATTTCAGATTATAGAATAGCAATAGCATTTTATTATGCATTCCAGGGAAGGATATAGAAGTAAGTTGATTTAGTTGTCCAATCAGCTCACTCCTGTGAATCATGCTGATGGCTAGACCAATGGTGTGTGCTGCTAGTTTATTTTTAAAAAAAAATAGTAAAAGCAGTTTATAAGTGCAGTGGTTTCATTTTCTCCTCATTACGTGTCTTAGCTTTGAAGGTGAAGTACTGCTGTGCTAGCCACATTGCCTTTCACTGTATTTCTTTGTGAGCTTGCCATTTCTCACAACAAACTATTTTTAAAAGAAGAGAGACTTCCAGAGACTACATTTTTTAAACATTTTTTTGCATTCTGTGAACTGTACAACTACTGCTAATTGAGTCAGTTGGCAGTTTGGCACAAATAGTGCCTGTCGGCCTGACTGGCAGCCAGTGCCACTGCCTGCAGTGCTTTTTGTGTGTTGTATTGCCTGCAGCTACAGCTTTTAAAAATAATTTAATATAGAAATTCAATAATTTTAATCTAGTTGAGTGGACCTGAGGGCTTCTGTCCTAGGGGTAGACTACTAGGTTGCTTAAGGTTATTTCAGTAACGTGAAATATAATTATTAATACTTGAATTCATTTTTACTGTAGTGCAGTTTTCTTTGTGCTTTTGTTGTTGTTTTTTTTTTTACCACAGTAAACAGTGAAGTTAACTGTTGTACTGTTGTGAGTATAGCAGTGCAGTGAACTGTTGTGCTCTTTTTGTCAGTTGATTTAATTGTTCATTTATTGTGTTTTTTAACAGCAAGCAGTGAAACTCAAACTAACTGCTGTTTATTGGTTTTTATTTCTATTTAAGTGACTGTACTAAGTAAACGTCAAGGTATCTGTATTACATTTATTTAGACTTTGTTTAGTAGCCAAACTAACTTATCCAAGTTAAAATAATAGCATATAATTTTGTTCATAACTTAAAATTTCAAAAATATAAGTGACTTTGTAATAGTATAGCTTGTGTCTCTGTTTGCAGTAAGCAAACAGAGAGTACTAATCATCTAAATGGATCCTCCTAAGTACTCCGGTACTAGGAAAGTTAAGGCTCCATCCACCACCACCACCACCACCAGTACTAGAAGTGTTTGTAGTACACAGCCTTTGAGTGAGCTTAGTCGGGCAAGTACTTCTGCCCATATGTCTGAGTCAACAACTAGGATGCCAAGCTTTCTGTCCCAGCCATTGGTGCAAGATTCAGCAAAAGGAAAGACACCAATAGCAGGCACTAGTGGTGCAAGGCCCAGCAGCACAAAAGTTTTCTATGGAAAAGGGAAAACTGCAGGTCTTAAAGCTAGCACTAAGCCTAGTATACCCAAAAAGAGGACTATTAGTACTTGTGGTAACATATTAAGTAAGAAGAGGTGTGTTATGCCCCCAGCTTTTTCTTCTACCACAAGAAGCACCCTCTCTTCATTTTCTGTTGCAGAAGGGGCTATGTTAGGTTCCAAACAGAGCACGTTGAGCAGCAGCAGTAATTTGAGGGGTGTTTCCAAGCAACCTTCTTGTGCACGGAGGCTGTTTTCACATCCCCCTCCCAAGACCACCACAGTTTCAACCACTAGTGGTATGGCTGCTTCAACCACTGACAGCGGAACACCTGCCCCTCTTGCTACCACCACCTCTAAAAAACAACCCAGAAAGAGGGGAGAGGTAGAGACCCTAGAGAGTGACACAACAACAACAAGTGTTACTCATCTAGAGTTAGAAGAAGCTGCAAAATCTGTTCTTCCTGCAGGGGATATTAGTCTAAGCGCCAACCTTGCAGAAATTGCATCTAGTTTAGCTAATGAAGAGCTTAACTATGAGCCTGAGGATGAGGATGAGATAGTATGGGTGAGTCCAACTCATTATTCCTCAGGGAGCAGTGCTTGCTTTTCACCAGCTAGTAGTGCACGTTTTCCCCCTTCCTCTCCACTTTCTCCAACTGTTGCACCTGTTACTGCTGCTTCCACCCTCAAAAGGACTTCACCACCAAAGCCGATTGCATCGATATTTTTTAGTGGTAGAACTACCAATCCCACTGTTGGTTCCCACCATTCTACAACTCCTGCTCCCAGTGGCACAGTTACTACCAACAGCACTGGTACCAGTAGCCACAGTTGTAGTGCACAGTCCAATATGCCAGCTCCCACTTCTAACGCTGCTGCTGCTGCTGCTGCTACTCATCCACCCATAGCAGCTGTATCCCAAAGGGTCCCATCCAATGTTGCACGTCGCAGCAAAGTATGGGACCATTTTGAAATTGTTAGAGAGGGTTTTTTTGCTAAGTGCAAGCACTGCGGGAAGGAAGTTAGCAGGGGGAAGGTGTTGGGTCATCTCACCAGTGCCGGGATGAACCATCACCTCCGCAGTCAACACAGGGCTGTGCTATTGAGGGAAGAGGCAGAAAGTGGTAGGCCAGGCAACGTAGCTGCTACAACTTCCACAAGCACCATCAGCTCTGTAGAAGTTCCAGCTTTGAGTGGCAGGGTTTTTTTTGAAGAGCAAAGAACTATTGCCAGCCAACAAACAAGGCCAGTTACAGCCACCCAGCCCACCCTGGAACAATTCGGGGGATTTCATTCCAGGGCTGTTTCCAAACAGCAGGCCAATAAAATCACACGACTTATCGGCCAGTTAATAGCTGTTGGGGGTGCATCATTTAACATGATAGATGGGGAACCTTTCAAGCAGTTGATGGCAGCAGTGTCCCCACAGTACCATCTTCCCTCACGTTACACTTTCAGCAGGAGGATAATCCCCTCACTATATCAGTCCTGTGTTGGAGTAGTGAAAGAGGAGCTTTCTAAGGCAGCTGGTCAGTCTGTCCATTTCACTACAGACTTGTGGAGTGCACCTAGTGGGCAGCATGCCTTTCTGTCCTTGACAGCACACTGGTGGCAGCCTGGTGTGGCTCATGAAGCTACTACTTCGCTAGCACCAGGGTCTAGCAGAATGGTAGGAAGTGCATCAGTTGATCAGCAGGGCTACAGATCTTTCCTTCTCCATGCTGAGGTGATGGATGAAAATCACACTTCAGAAAATATTCTGCATGCTATAAAAAGGATGGTGTCACATTGGGTAGGAGCAGAGGCAGGCACCAATGTAGAAGTGGGGTTTGTGGTCACTGACGAAGCTGCAAATATGTTGAAAGCTCTGCGTGACGGTCATATTGTTGGTGTGCGCTGTGCAGCACACATACTCCATCTTGTGGTAAAATCATCAATCCCAGATGGAAATAATAGAATAGCTAGAGTAATTGATCACTGCAGGAGGATTGCTGGGCACTTCCACCGTAGTGTAAAAGCTAGTCATCTATTGAGGCAGGAGCAAGAGAAGGCAGGTCTTCCCATACACTGTCTATGACAAGATGTGGTTACACGGTGGAACTCTACTTTGGAGACGCTTGAAAGGATTTTGGAGCAGCAGAGGGCAATCCATAGTCTGTCATCAGACCAGTTTATTGGCATTGCATCTCCATTGGGTAGAGAAGATTGGACAGTGATCAGTCAGACAGTGGCAGTCCTTAAACCATTCAGGGATGCCACTGAACATTTAAGTATGAGCACTGCCAGTCTGGGACAGGTAATCCCACTGTTCAGCCATCTGGGGAGCAAGATGGATGCTTTTCTTGAAAACCGTGAAGTTTTTCAAGGTGGCCTGCATTCTGATGTTGCAGCTCTAGTTAGGAAGTTGAAAGAAAACCTTAAACTTCGGCTACGTGACCAAATGGATAATTATCCCGAACTGATGCTAGCATGCATGTGTGATCCACGGATTAAGGGCAAGCTTGCACTCAAGTACAATATTCTGACAATTTGTAGGGATAATCTCATCCAAAGGGTATTGGACTGGCAGCATAAGAGTGGCATGCTGTCTGGTGGAGAACTGCAGCATGACATTGACATGTCTGCACCTCACAGCAGTAGTGCTGGCAGTGACACTAGTACCAGAACACAGCTGAGTGGAGCAGCTTCATTTTGGGAAGAGGCACTTGAGAATCTAGTTGGCCCCACCGAGACACCTAAGGAGAGTAGTGCCTCAGAAATGGTAAAACTTTACCTTTGTGAACCACCTTTGCCTCCTAATGTTGACCCTCTTAGTTTTTGGGATCAGAAGAAGATTGTGTGGCCTGCACTCTCAGTGGTTGCGCAGAAACTGCTATCGTGTCCGGCAACCTCAGTCCAAAGTGAGCGTGTGTTTTCTATAACTGGTAACATACTTAATCCACAACGCTCTCGCATGTCACCTCATCTGATGGAGCAGATGGCTTTTCTTAAATTTAATCTGCCCAAATTGGGGTACCCTGCTCTTAAGTTTGAGGGATGATATGTTGATTAATATAGCTTGACATATAGTGGAGTTACAGAGAAAGGGAAAGTGTTCTTTCTAGTTAAAAAACGTATTTATTGCCTTCCATTTTTACTCTAATCCACCAAAATCAGCTTGAAACAAATACTACTAGTTGGTTTCTCCCCTCTGGCTGTGTCTGTTTGCGGTGTGGCAACGCCTGCTACCTCCGCCAGCGCTGCTAGCTAAAGCTAGGGCATTGTGTTCAAACTCTGAAAGTCCGCTCCACTCGTCTGGGACTGAAGGTGTTTGGATGCTTTGCTTTGGGGTTGAAACAGGTGTGTGGGTTGTCAATTGCCCTATCACTGTACTTTACTATTTCATTCCTGTTCTTCTGCTGGTGGTGGCAGCTACAAAATTCTCTTCCCGTGGTTACACCTCTTTTCCCCAAAAATCTTTTTCCCCCCCAAAAAATAGTATAGGTTTCTCCCCTCTGGCTGTGTCTGTTTGCGGTGTGGCAACGCCTGCTACCTCCGCCAGCGCTGCTAGCTAAAGCTAGGGCATTGTGTTCAAACTCTGAAAGTCCGCTCCACTCGTCTGGGACTTAAGGTGTTTGGATGCTTTGCTCTGGGGTTGAAACAGGTGTGTGGGTCGTAAATTGTCCACTCACCTCCCTTTAACATTTCATTCCTTTCCCCTATCCAACAAACCTAGCCCAAAAGTGTTAATGGTAGTTTCTCCCCTCTGTCCACTCACAATTGTCCACTCACTTCTGTTTATTTCCTTTCCCCTAACCATCAAAGATTTTACTACACCAAATACTTAATTTAATTAAACTTTTATTCTTTTTGTTGGTGGACCTACTTGGTAGTACTTACTACTTTACTTCCTTATCCCTTGCCTCTGCTGCAGGGTAATTTGTGTCCAGGGCCAGTTTAGAACCCTGGTAGTCAAAGCTTGCTGTGATGGACAGGGCATTTATGTGGCAGTGGGAGTGTGTAGGGGTCATGGACTGGGCAAAGGGAGGACTTTTAAAACCCCTGCATACACTCAAAGAAGTTCCCACCCATCCGTCCCTTTTTTTTTTTTTAAAGATGTTATGGTTACGTTTTTTAGATGATTTGTTAGGATGTATCTATTTGAGAATTAAAATAGTTAAGGTGATTGGCTGACACAGTCCTTACAAGTTATTATTATGTTAATAAATCGCTGTGGCCTTTTTTTATTCACCAACAACTGTCTCGTGTGTTTTTATTGGGGTTATGGGGCACAAGGTATTTTGTTTGACACAGTAGCACTATCCACACTCTAACATACAAGTACATTTTAGATGCCAATGCATCCTTAAACTTCCCAATCTGCCCCTCAGATCTGTAGATGCACCCCCAGACTTGCCAATGCATTCACACATTGAACACCATGACTTACCACAGGACACACCTCATCACCCACATTGCATATCCGGGAATTATCTCAGTACATGCCCTATAACCCACATTACACACCCAGGTCACACCCCAGTAGATGCCCTATCACCCACATAGCACATCAAGGACTTTCCATAGTCGGCATGTTATGTTATTGCAGGCAGGTCACCTGATTCCAAATGCTCTGACATTAGTCAGAGTGTGAGAAGCAGCATGGGAACTGCTCTGCTCTGCTGGTTTTAAAGCAGTACTATGGAGCTGCAACCCTCTGTCGAGGCCCCCATTTTACCTATTCCCCTGGGCTGCATCCCCTAAAGACCATGCCTGAAACCTGCCCTGTTTCTTTCGCTGACACAACAGGGGTGTACTTGTACCATCTGAACTGCATTGCTGAAACTGCTTGGATTTCAAATGCTTATTTCTAAGATGACCGGTGGTGATCCTAGCAAATGTGCGACGATGCGTGAGCACATGATTTTTAAATCTGGAAAGATCCTGCCTTTCATCCAGTCACCAGAGCTGAGTCACTTAAGCATGATCCCTGCTACCTGCCTGCTACCTGTCAATGCCTGCCTTCTATATACCAAAAACAGATTATGTGTTAGATTTCAACAAAATTATGTCCATAAGTTTCTACATACATGGCCATTGTATATATTTATGACCATTGGAGACTCTGTCTCCGTATAGTTAAATGCCCACAGCCTATAAACCGAACGTTCGGTTTATAGGCTGTCGGCATTTTACTACACGTAGACACAGTCTCCATTCATAATGAATGGAGACTGTGTCTCCGTATAGTTAAATGCCCACAGCCTATAAACCGAACGTTCGGTTTATAGGCTGTCGGCATTTTACTACACGGAGACACAGTCTCCATTCATAATGAATGGAGACTCTGTCTCCGTATAGTTAAATGCCCACAGCCTATAAACCGAACGTTCAGTTTATAGGCTGTCAGCATTTTACTACACGGAGACACAGTCTCCATTCATAATGAATGGAGACTCTGTCTCCGTATAGTTAAATGCCCACAGCCTATAAACCGAACGTTCAGTTTATAGGCTGTCGGCATTTTACTACACGGAGACACAGTCTCCATTCATAATGTTATGAATGGAGACTGTGTCTCCATGTAGTGAAATGCCCACAGCCTATAAACCGAACGTTCAGTTTATAGGCTCTCGGCATTTTACTACACGGAGACACAGTCTCCATTCATAATGAATGGAGACTCTGTCTCCGTATAGTTAAATGCCCACAGCCTATAAACCGAACGTTCAGTTTATAGGCTGTCGGCATTTTACTACACGGAGACACAGTCTCCATTCATAATGAATGGAGACTCTGTCTCCGTATAGTTAAATGCCCACAGCCTATAAACCGAACGTTCAGTTTATAGGCTGTCGGCATTTTACTACACGTAGACACAGTCTCCATTCATAATGTTATGAATGGAGACTGTGTCTCCGTGTAGTGAAATGCCCACAGCCTATAAACCGAACGTTCAGTTTATAGGCTGTCGGCATTTTACTACACGGAGACACAGTCTCCATTCATAATGAATGGAGACTCTGTCTCCGTATAGTTAAATGCCCACAGCCTATAAACCGAACGTTCAGTTTATAGGCTGTCGGCATTTTACTACACGTAGACACAGTCTCCATTCATAATGTTATGAATGGAGACTGTGTCTCCGTGTAGTGAAATGCCCACAGCCTATAAACCGAACGTTCAGTTTATAGGCTGTCGGCATTTTACAACACGGAGACACAGTCTCCATTCATAATTTTATGAATGGAGACTCTGTCTCCGTATAGTTAAATGCTATTGTATTCTATAAACCGACTCTATTTCGGCTTATAGAATGCAATAGTACTACCAATGGACGAATGAACGAATGATTTTCGTTTATTAACCATTTGTTCATTCGGCTTTCGTTAGCTTAGCATTTTCGTTCTTCGTTTTTCGGACGAATGGACGAAAATGCTATTTTCGGACGACAATGCATTAGTCCGAAAACGAATGCACATGTCTAATATATAGGCCTCCCCCCCGTGTAATTTTGTATACAAAGTATAATGGAAGTTGAAGTGTTAGAGGTGTGGATAAAAAATAGACACACACAAACTAATACATTTAAATGTCAAAAATGTTTTTTATTTTTTTGGGGCAAGCCCAGGGGGGCATGAGAGGGGGCAAAGAGTTTTTTGGCAGAGGGCTACAACTGGGAGTTAGGAATGGTAAGTAAACAGGGGCTCCATGGCTACTAACAATAGGCATCAGTGTGCTTTACTCATCATAATCTAATGAGCAGGAGGATGATGCGCTAGGCAACCGACTAGCATTATTAGGATCATCTTCCTCCTCACTAGACTGACTTTCAGTCACCTGTGCTGATGGAGGGGGGTTAGAGATGCAAGATGCCTCAGGAGTAGCGGTACCGTCAGTACATGGACGCATGTTGGCCAATTTTGCATCCATGTACCTTACCTTTCGGTTGCGGTATTCAGCTCGAGACTGATATTCCTGCTGGCACATCAATCTCATCTGCTCCTGATGCGCAGCTTGCACATCTAAGTGTCTAAGGACTTTGTCCTGCCACTCCATCGTGTGGGCATGGAACGTATCCTGATTACTCACCATCATGGTGAGTTGCTGGCGCATCCAACTGATGTCCTGCTGCATCCCAGCAACTGCACCATGGACAGCATCCAAGGATTCCATCATCGAAGGGGCAGGAGGTCGTGGCTGGGCTCCTGATGTGCCGTACTCACTGGGATCCACCACCGTGAGGAGTATTGTTTCCTCCTCCTCCTCGACAGATGTTGCTGCAGGAAAAGAAGGAAGATAATTAGAACATTACAATACAGATTATTCAATTCACCACAAGCAGAGAGACCATTATTTTTGAATGGATCAGCAGAAGGGACCTGGTTAAGGTTTCCTCTGCCTATCAAATTTAAAAATGAGGGTCTCTCTGAACAAGCAGAGAGAGACACTTGACAACCAGACCAGGGTGCCTCATTGGAAATACAGTAGCTGCTGGTAAAACTTGCATGTACTATCAATATTATATGTAATTTTCAATGCCAATGCATTCACACACTTCACTTGCAAACGCATTCAACCAGTCCACCTGATTTTCAAATGAATCCTCAGACTTGCCAAACTGCCACCCATACTTGCAAATGCATCTCCAGACTTGCCAACCAGCCCCCCACACTTACAAATGCATTCCCAGACTTGTCAATGGGCCTCCTATGAATGTCAGTGCGTCCCGACATTTCAATGGTGTCTAGTGGGGGCACACAGAGGATGTCTGAGCTTCCAGGTAAGCAATGACATTGTCTGATGCTGCCCTTCACTTCCGCTGTGACTTCTGAGATGGAACGCCGGGAGGTCATCGTAGCCTGCGTTCTGTCTTTGAAGTCACACTGATAGTGTCAAACAGTATCGGATGATGTCTGTGCACAGACATCCTCCGGCTGCATGCGTGGAGGATCCAGGTCCATTGCAGTTCTGTGGGGTACCTGGCTCCTAGTCTTATAGTCTGACCTTTATTTTAGGTCTGATTATAAGACAAAGCTAGGAAATAAGATTTTTTTCATAGAGTTATTTGCTATGAAAAAAAATGTATTTTATTCTAGCACAGGGGTGTCCAAGTTTATTTGGCAAAGGGCCACTTCGCTTGAAATGTATACGTGTATACATGTGTGTGTATGTAAATATATATATATATTTTACACTAATGTGTAGTGGTCACATTTACTACAAACACACACATCCATACACATTCACACTTACCCCCCCTTCCCACACACACACAGTCACAATTACCCCACACACACATACATACACACACACTCACATACATACATACACTTACCCCACACGCACTTAACATGCACTCACATAGATACACATTTATACACATACTCGCATACATACACTTACCCCACTCACACACATTTATACACACACACTCACATATATACATACAGTTACCCCACACACTCACATACATACACTTACCCCCCCACACACACTCACATACACTTACCCCACACACTAATACACATTTAAAAACACACACACTCACATACATACACTTAACCCCCACACACATCCACATTTATACACACACTCACATACATACACTTACCCCACACACACACTCACATACACTTACCCCACACACTAATAAACATTTATACACACTCATATACATACATACATACACTTAACCAACACACACACACATTGATACACACACTCACATACATACATACATACATACATTTAACCCACACACACATTGATACACACACTCACATACATACATATATACATACATACACTTACCTCCACACACGTGGCTGTGGAGGTTGTGGGCTCCCGGTGCGCTTCTTCCCTCCCTCTGAACATTGCGCATGACCTCACGCGCAGGGTAGAGGAGGGCATTTGTGCACTGCACACCGCACGGGAAGCTGTATCGGGGAACGAAGTTCCCTACACAGAGCGTGTAGGAAACTTCGTTCCCCGACACAGCTTTTCGTGTGGTGTGCAGTTCGAGGTGCGGCTACCGGAGCAGAGCTCAGGCGGGCCGCATTTGGCCCGCGGGCCGCACGTTGGATGCCTCTGTTCTAGCAAATAATATTAATATGATCTAACTGGTGGTGTAAATGTGTATAATATCTACCTTGGGTGGTGGATCCCAGTGCCTGCACATCAGGAGCATGAAGTTGGTGGGAATCCACGTGAGGTGGTGATGATGAAGATACCGCTGTTAGAGATGGAGAAGAATGAATTGTTTGTGCATGCATACAGATGTGTGCAGAAAATACATCTGAGGCTATTAACAAAACAGGTGAGTTGCAGGTGATTTCATATCACCAATTAATCTAAACATTGTGGAGGGACAAACATTGGGAGTTTTCCCCGATAAGCAAACTCACCAGGTTTGTCACTGCACAATGTATAGCTAACCTGATGAGATGAAATGTGTATCTCACATCAACACAGTTTTTTGTACATAGCCCCTATCAACATTTGCATTAAGATTCATTCATGACAGAAGGAATTACATGAGATATGGATAGTCCTTGCAATTCCCTCGTTCATGAATGAAGCCCTGTTTGTTGTACATGTTTCTAGCCTGTTGGTGTATGTTGGACTTACCGAAGGCAGGTGAAGAGGAAGCATCCACCAGGGCCTGCAGAGCCGCCTGACCCGGTGTAATCAGAGGAGGAGCTGCCAGATGTTGTGTGGCTACAGGACATGGGGCCCTGTCATCACTTGCTGGGGGTTGAGGGCGCACAGCAGAAGATGCTAGGAGTAAAGTGAGAGAGAACAGTGTCAATCAGTATGAAATCACACATAATTACCATGAATGAATGTTCAATACTTACGACCAGCTGTTTCTGGCTCCGGCCTCTCAACCCCCATGATGTATTCAGTCCCCATGGCCTGCAATAGCTCCTCCTCAAATTTCAGCAGGTCAGCCGGCTCTGGAGAGCCGCCACCAGAGCTTCTGGTGGCGGCGGCTGCCATGGTAAGCTTTCTCTTCACCTGCCTCTTGATATCATAGAATCTGAAAGACATGAGAATATTGCAATTGATTTACTATCAATGATCAGCTGTACATACATATAATCCTATTTACACATACATACATCTATTTCTCTACATATCTATCTTATCAATCCATGAACATTTTGATATCATGTATTATCTTTATACACATATATATATATATATATATTGTTATTGATGTGCTACTTATACCTACAGTGTTTGTGAGTGTAACTGCTTATACTATACCAATAATTATTGCAATACTGGATTACACTATGATCTCTGTTTATCTTTGTGTTTCCCCATGCACATTATGAAACACTGAAGAATCTTCCTTATACTGCCATATCAGCAATTTTCAGGCAATTACCATATTTCCTTAAATTTTTTCTATTGTGTGGGGTTTACTCAGAGCACCAATCACTCCTACTGTTTGGTTTTATTTTGTTTTTGTTAAATACACACATGTGCAGCCACTCTTACATTCCATGTCTTAACTAACCTTGACACAGCTAGCTACTAGCAGCTATATGTTAGAGTAATTGCACAGTAGGTGAAATTGTGGCCCTGAGTCAGGCTGAGCTCTTCCTCTGTGATGAAAAGCAGGACAGAGATGGAGCTCGGCAGGACAGGTCTCCCAAATCAGGAGTGTCCCTCTATGTAATTCACTACAGGTGTGTGTGAACTATGTGTGTGGTGAAATTTTACATATAGTGCAGGTGTATTTTATATGAAATTACCTTTTAATCACCACCTCCTTGGAACGTGAATTCCCACCAACTTCATTAACTGCTTCCATGACCTCCTGCCAGTTCATAGTCCTCCTCCGGATTCTCTTGGCTGCTGCCCCTAACACCCAGTTGTAGTTCTGGCACACCTTTCTCACAAGTGCCAGATTTTCCTCTGCCAAAAAACTCTTTAAATATTGTTCTTTTCTCCCCAATTTTCCCCCTCTCTTCTGCCCCCCCCCCGGCTTACAGATCCTTCTCCCTCCATTACAGCTAAAATAAATGATCTGAGTGAGGAAATGGTGGTCTGATTATACACAAACATCCCTGGACAGTGATTGGCTGTAAGTTGTAAATTAATGTATCGATTTAATAAAGGTACTGGGCCATTTCCTGTGGAGATTCCTCAGAATTGCACATAAAACACTCCCATAGGCTATAATGGGGATTTTTAAAATAGCTTTAAACTACACAGTTAGGTGCATTTTGACTAAACAATGTTAGGGCCAGCTAGCACAGCAGTGCCTGCTTTCAATCTGAATACATTAATCTATATACTGTATGTCTGTCTGTGTTTGTCAGTTTTGTATAATGTGTTAATAAGCATTTTGATAATTATGGATGGAAAGTGTAATACATATTAAAAAAAGATAACATTTCATATCCATAATTATCAAAATACTTAGTAATACAATCTATGTTATATGCTTATATCCACAGATTTTTTCTCAAATTCACTCCCTGCACTTCAGATACTGATTGTGAAGTACAGAGAGAGAATGACAGAAAAATGACAGTGAAAGGAAATAAACAAACTACCGTATTTGCTCGATTATAAGACGACCCTGATTATAAGACGACCCCCCAAACTTTGGATATTCCTTTAGGAAAAAAAACTAAAAGCCTGAATATAAGACTATTCTATAGGAAAAAAGTTCAACTTGTATATATTCACATGTAAATTGCTGTTTTAATAAAAAATTATGATATAAAAAAATGAATTTCTTGTTTTTATTTCCTTTTATGTGACAATGCTGCCTCTCTCTTTCCCTTGCCCCCAGATTTGTCGCTCTCCCCCCCTTAGTGTTGTCTCTCTCTCACCCTCCCTTTGTCTCCCCCCTCGCTCCCCTTGTGTCTGTCTCTTCCCCCCTTCCCTCCCCTTGTTTCTCTCTGCCCCCCCTCCCCTTGTTTCTGTCTCTTCCCCCCTCCCTCCCCTTGTTTCTCTCCCCCCCCCCTCGTTACTCTGCCCCCCCCCCTTGTTATTCTGTCCCCCCCTCACCTGTTTCTTGCTCCCTGGTGGCTAGTGGGGGCAGCCGGGGGATGTATGCACTATACATAATAGACGGAAGTGTCGGGCAGCATGGAGGATGTCTGCACGATTCGTGCAGACATCACCCAGCTGCCCGATTCTCCCTGGTGGCTAGCGAGGCAGCGAAGGATGTCTGCGCGATGAGCGAGACCTCCCCTGCTGCCGCCCGGAACGACCGCCAGGACTTTTATGAGGAAGCCGGAAGTACCCAGCTTCATCATAGAAGTCCCGGCGGTCATGCCGGGCGGCAGCAGGGGAGATCTGCGCTCATCGCACAGACATCCCCTGCTGTTAGAGAGTGGGATCCAGGTCCCCTGCAGCTCTGCTGGGGACCTGGATCGCTGTCTTATAATCTGACCTCAATTTGAGGTCAGATTATAAGACGACCTCGATTATAAAAGGGGTATTAACACTTCCCTTGCTGATCACAGTTTCATTTTACTGTGATCCGTTTCCTTCCAAGTTTATGGACCTCATTTAGTTTTTTCAAAATAAATTTTATTTTGTACATTTTTACTATATTACTTATATTCTTTTCATGTATTAATGTAATTACAGTTAACTCCTACAAGCCTGTGCTGTGAATATGACCAGAGCAAACGTTAACCCATTCGTGACGTTGGGACGTTCTATGCCGTCCTGATTTTAAGTCCCTTAAAGTCGTTAGGACAGCATAGTACGTCCTGTGTTAAACAGCTCATATCGCGGCTCGGATCATGCTGCAGGCACTTGCAGCGGGATCCCACCTGTCAGATGAGGCCATTTTAAATGGCCTCAGTCTGACAGGGGAAATTTAGCTGGTGCTCAAAACGAGCACCAGCTACATTTCTCTAAATCGTGCGTGACGTCCGAAGGGCTTGCAATTTTTGGGCAGGGACCCACAGGGTCTATTAAGACCCTGATTGGGTCTCTGCCATAGTGTTCCTGGCTAACGATCACCTTGTGATCAGTGGCCAGGAACAAATCGTGACGTTTTGGTGCTTACGTCATTTGGGACGCAAGCACCATGCGTCACAAAGGGGTTAAAACTCTCCACTTTTTTCAATTTATTTTTTAATACTAAATTCAAATCATTTCATGCTATTGGCAATTCTATAAACCGAAATAGAGTCGGTTTATGGAATACCAATAGCAAAATAGCCATTACATAAACCGACATAATAAACGAATTTCGGTTTATGGAATTGGCAATGGCATTCTATAAACCGAGTCTATTTCGGTTTATAGTAATGCCATTGCAAATAGCATTACATTATACATGCCATAAACCGAAAGTCTATAAACCGAACGTCGTTCGGTTTATAGACTTTCGGCTTATAGAACAGCAATAGCATTACATGTATTCTATAAACCGAACGTCGTTCGTTTTAAAGACTTTCGGCTTATAGAATACTATGCTTTCTATAAACCGAACTAGAGTCGAGTCCCCATTCATAAGAAATTCTTATGAATGGGGACTCGACTCTAGTTAGGTTTATAGAATGCCAATAGTATTTTATAAGCCGAAAGTCTTTAAAACGAACGACGTTCGGTTTATAGAATACATGTTGCTATTGCTGTTCTATAAGCCGAAAGTCTATAGACTTTCGGCTTATAGAACAGCAATAGCATTACATGTATTCTATAAACCGAACATTGTTCGTTTTAAAGACTTTCGGCTTATAGAATACTATTGTCTTTCTATAAAACGAACTAGAGTC
>CM069858.1:40224159-40754159 GCA_036172795.1 Pelodytes ibericus | reverse complement strand
CTGCTTATCATTATTTTTTGTTTTGTTGTGTTGTTGTTGACAAGTGCTACTTAAAATCTCTGATAAAGTTTATAATTATGACGTCTATTTCAAGCAAATAGCAATTCCAAGCAAATACTCTACAATGGATACATAAAGTAAGACATTGCAATTAATATCATTATTTTATTTTGCAGCATACAATCTTAAAATGTTATGAGTATGTTTTATAATACATAAGTGTCTGCAGGATGCTTAAATCACTTATAAGCTGTAGAAATTAGATAATATTATTTGTAAAACAGAATACTGTGTAAACATTGCCATCCAGTACTGCCTATCAGGGGAAGTTATTTTGTCTTACATATTCCCAATGTAAACAATAATTCATTACATTTGTTAAGGGGTTTTATTCATATGCACAGAATTCAGCCTACATTACATTTCCAAAATTATCATTTACACATCAGAAATATACAGCACTATTAAACATTAACAATTAATATGCTCCATTTTTATGAAACTGTTTAAGGGGTTTTAAGATGGTAGAGATATGTTTGACATGTGTTGCATTTTGTGGAATGTAGCTTGATAAGATTTTGTGTTAATAATATGTAATAAAATGTTAAAGTAGGAATGTCTATGTTCAGGACAACAT
This sequence comes from Pelodytes ibericus, assembly GCA_036172795.1. Lineage (NCBI taxonomy): Eukaryota > Metazoa > Chordata > Amphibia > Anura > Pelodytidae > Pelodytes > Pelodytes ibericus. Next base: position 40,753,522 of record CM069858.1, on the reverse strand, counting down.
TTTTAAAAGTAAGTAGCACAAAATATATGGTTCTTGGATTATAGAGTCAGTTTAGTTCTTTTAATATATCAACATGATGCATGTAACTACATTCTTAAGAGATTAAAAAAAGCCAATGTTATCAAGCTTACACCACACTCTATGACCAGCATTAAAATATGATAGAGATGGACAGTGCTTAAAATGAATAATATATTTATAGCGCTGTACATTGTGGTAATTTGTTTTGTTTTCTCCTCACTAGTAGAAGTATCCCAGAGGTGATCCCAGAGGCCCATTGTAAATTTCATAGGAGAAAATAGACTATAGACCATCTTTTAAACCATAATTGTGACACTGAATGTAAAAATATTCAAAGAGTCTTCAGTCTTACATACCCAAATACCATACTTTGTTAACAAGGATTATTGCTATTGGTGTACTTTTATATATTTCATTTATAGTAAGACATAGCAAGAATATTATTGCAGATTGTTTCTGGTTGGTCTGCGATTGAGTGTAGACCCATGTCATGGGAGGCTGAATTTATCTCCTTGAATCTAGGTGTTATGTAAACCGTGGCAGTTTGTATGATTGACATTCTCTTACACCAATGACAGAAAGGACTTGTTGCTTGACAGTTTCTTAATGCTGGCACAGAACTGTCAAATGGCAGCCTAGCATTATTTAGTTAGACTTCCAAAGACACATATATATTTTAGAACATGCACCCTAGAAGGAACATTTAAAAGTTTTCTAGCCATAAATAGTCTAGAAGGTGCCAGATCTGAAGTAAACTGTGACTCCCATATACAGAAATACAGATTGTTCATATGAAGTGTACACTTGCTGGAGCAATTTTCTAAAATATCAACAAGGGTACCTAAAATTACATATTCTTCAGCACCTGCTCCTGTGCTTTGTTTGGACTACAAGTGGTCAGCTAACTATCACATAAGCAATCTCTGCTACAGCTGATGCACACTTTTATTCAAGCTATTATTGCAGCACTCAGTCTGCATCATGAAACTGTAAAGCATTTTATTCTGAATGCTGGTACACCAGCTCTACTGCTGAGACGTATACTTATCTTCATTGCAATCATCACACAATTGTCTGCAGTGAATACCAGGACTGTGGATCCTAGCAACTGTTTCACTGGAGCAGCTTTTTCTTGCCCTTGGTAACTCTGCTTTACCTTGTGATCTTCAAAATAGTCTACCATCTCCATTTTATTTGTGGATTTGTGGGTAAGCGCTGTAGTCCTTATTAACCTGTGGGGAAGGAATACATACACACCTGTTTTAAAGAGGAGCTAAACCCTCCTGATCTTTTAATCAGCTAGAAGTGATTCCCTGGTTTGGTGAGCACATGACCCGGGACAGTGCCACAATGGAACTTTATGGCCCAGGTCCTGGGCACCATCATTCTGGGTAAATGCAGAATCACAAAATGAGAGCTCTGAATGAAGGCGATCTCAGCCATCCAGGAGATGATTTTCATCTCACCTGTTTTACTGAGAGTTTAGAAGCATCTACTGATTCACAAGAAATGCAATATAAACTTCAGCAGCCAGCACAAGGTAAGCAACACATACTGTGTGTGACTGTATGTTTTGTGTGCTTGAGACTGCATGTGTGAGATTGTGTCCCTAAATGGCAGAAATAACATTTGGTCACCATATTCCCTGGAAGCATTTTTCAGTCTCGCCAGCTGTCACAATTATTGTGCATGCACAAAAACAATATTGGGAGTGGGAGAGGTGGTGGATGAGATGTTTGATGCAAGCACACACTAATGAATGTAATGATAGAGTCATTCACTTAAATTGATGCTCTTTCAGACTTTGCTTTTACTATGGGGTTAATATCTTGTGAATCGTGAACATTGACCTGTTTTACACTGGACTGATTTGCCACCAACTAAAATACCTCAAATTGTTGTAATGATACACCCCTTTTAAGTTTGTGTGCATTACTCTCCTGTTTTGTGGACTTTTTTTTTCTTTAACCACTTTATTCTTTTGAATCTAGTTTAGTATTTTTTTTTTACTTGTGAGGAATTTGTAAGTTAACAACTGCTCTGTATCTTATAGCTTACTTTCCATACTTAGGAGCGCTTTTACTGGCATATACTGCCATATGTATATCAGTATGCTACCTGTGACAGAACAAGTACTTTACATTTCCATAAAAAAATGAAGTATCTGATGTAATGCTAGTTATTTTTTAATCTCACCTTGTTATGGCCCATTGTTTTGTCTGTGATGTTAGTGTTATCTTCTAATTTTGTAGTATTTAATTTCTATGTTATTTTATTGTCAATGCACAGTTATGGATAAGCCTATACCACTAGATGTAGCTAAATGTGAACAAATCATGTTGTTTAGTAAGTTATCAACTGTTAACTTTGTAATCCATACAGTTTAAGTTACAAAAAATAATATATACAAAAACTGTAGTAAATGAGAGTCACCAAATAGAATAATTGGGTATATATATTTATTTCACATTTATGATCCCTCACTTCCTGAAATGAAAGATTGTGTTATTGATAAAAATGTTGTCTTATTTCATAAACAGATTTTGAAGACGCTAAAATACCAAGTCCAATGCAATCTTTTATCATTATTTCCAGACAAAAACATGTATCATGACAGTCTTACTTCACCTTTCAAGCTGCAATGATGGTTTACTGTTTTTTGTTGTTGTTTGTTTGTATTTAATTTTTTTATGTCCAGAGAATTCATGAGGGTACATAGTATACCCGTTATTTTACAACTAAAATAGCTGAAATGGCCTGTATGGTTTTCCGTAGCTGTCCTATTTGGGAATATCTTTGGGAGCAGTGCACCTATGTTGTGGCCATAGTCCTTTATGCCTTTTTTTTTAAATGTTTTACATTTTTTATTGTCATTTTCTTTATTCCAATAACATATACATACAAAACATGGTTGTGGATATAAACAAATATAAACACATATATAAAGAAAAATGCTAACATTTATACATACAGAATTGCATAGATGTATAATTAATTTCCACAAAGTAAATTCACCAGGTGAGGAAAAAAAGAGATACCAATTTAAAAACCATTATGATAATTTGATTATTAGATTAGTCATTAAATCATATAATTATCATATATTACATATTTCTTCTCTGAAGAAGAATAGGAGTGTAACAAGAATAATTATAAAAAATATAAATTTTTTTATTACATGTAATATATAAGTTTAAGAATGTAGTGCATTTAAAAAGCCATGTTAAACAATTGTAACAGTAATCTATTGGCTAAAAATTATAAATACACGTTTTTTTAAATTTAAATTGGAAATATATATATATATATATATATATATATATAATATATAAATATATATATAAAGTATTTCTAGTACTTGATTTCAGTAAATGGGAAAACGTACATCATTCCCAAAAGTTTTCTAATTTGCAATGTTATTGAAGACTGCATTGTTCAGACAGCAGTGATGTATTTTTTTTTTCTTTTTGCTTATAATATATTTCTGTAAAAAGCTACCTGGATGCAGGGCATAAGGATTATTTCATATTTCATGGTCAGTGAGCCCATTGCACATTTGAAAAGACTATGTAATGTGTTCAAGGTTGGAAATAGTTTTGCGATGAATTGAAAAAAAAAAAAAAAAAAGATTGAGTCAATCAAAATCATTTCACTTTTGGAGAATATAGATTTTTTTCGTGAGATTTTGCCAAAGCAAATTCACATATTTTATTGACAAAGGTAATCATAAATATAACATACAATGTTTAGTGTGAAAATGTTTACTATATCTAATATACAGTATGTTTTTGTATTATTTGCATGTAATTATGGAATTAATTAGAATAATAGGAGCAAAATATATAAGAATATAATTCACATGAGAAAAGGAATCCTTAGAATGTTACATACATTAATCAGATGGTCAAACAGCGATCATAACACCTTATATACCTCCTGTAACCAATATCTTCTGTAACCAAGAACTATGCAAACAATGGCTTCCATTAATTTACTTTAATAGCATTATTATAGATCTCTTCACTTCCTACTGGAAACCATTATATATCCAGGTTTTGCTCTACTATAAAGAATGTCCTTGACATAAGTCAATTCATTTGTAGGCTCATGTGGATTTGGTTCAGGAATATCAAATAATTGAAAGTGCGAACAGTCTTTATGACCCAGATCTTGCACAGAATCCTCTCTGCATGATAAATGGGGACATATTAAACAGATTATGGAAGCCTCCAGTGAGGTAAGGAAATGTATGCCACAGAGGGGGAACTTAGACAAGCAGAAGAACAACTAAGAAGAACAACTGTGGAGAAAAATATAAGTGGTTGGTCATTGTGGTTGAGAATAATGGGACTATATTTCAAAGTTAATGTGTGGCATTTCAGCTGCATTGTTACTAATGGCTGCCTGGCTATACATTGATAGTTTTTATAATGTGCTATGGTCTGTGTTTGTCTAAATGTATACACATTTATTGACTATGACAAGAACAATAATGGCTCCAATAAAAGTAATTTTAAGCAAAAACAACAGTGAAAGCTAAACTAAAATTAACAAAGTTAAACAGCTCTTCATATGAGAGTTTACCCACTAAGGATACACTCTTTAAAAGCAGAGTAACTCAATGCATAAGTGGGTCCCAATTATGAAATTCCAAGCAAGTAATAGTAATAAAATTACCATATATACATTTCAACCTTCTATCAGCTTTATATTTGCACACAGATTCATGATATTCTTCATGGTGCAGTTTCACTTTCGCTCATGAAACACTGTGACCAAATCTGAGAGAAATAGGTGATGTTATAAAAATGTATTTAAGGGATCAATACTTTTGCAAGCATGATGTCAAGTTTCACATTTATTAATTGCAGTACAGCAATGATTAAGTGCTAGGATAACACAAAATGCGTAAGGCATATTTTGCTGCTGCTTTTTGCACATCTGTATCTGCCATCAGTATAATAAATGTGTTATTTTTGAAACAAAATCATCTGACTGTGTGAAGTGGCTCCATCCACATACCTCCACATATACCTTCTATTTTGTGCATAAGTGCTGATAATAGCTGGTATTTTTTTTACTGATAAGAATAACCCAGGAACAGGACAGTGTACAATGAATTTTCCTAGGAGACTATGAGTCAGCGCTAATCTTAATCATTTTTGGATTCAGTGCTACAGTTTGATTTACACATAATCTAGGTGTACTAGTTGGGATTGTGAGCATGTGGACTATACTTGTTATTTATGTTTGATTATAATCCTATGTATCATGACAGCCCGATTTACAAGCATTTTGTGTATTTGGTTTGGAGAGCTTTGGTGTTCTTAAATTCTTTATCATGTGCATCTTGGTTCTTTTCTATGGAAGATTTTTTGAGATATCTGTTACCCTTTCTGTGAAGCTACATTTACACATAGGGGATTATGCATCAAGAAGGTGCCAATACTGGCACTATCCATGTGTGCATATTTTTATAATGAAAACTGTCAATAAATATCAGTAGTCTATTCCAGTGTGTTGAACTTGCCAGTTGCTCTGATTGTCTGAGTGCAACCCATGTATAAAGAATCAGATTATTCTCAGTTCTGTATAGGTGTCGGATAACCTTCGACAAGTTCAATTACTGTTATATGTAACACGCAGATTGCAACTTTTTTTTAACCTTACAATGCTTTTGTGTGTGGAAATCCTTTTACATAAACCCCATAGTGTTTAGTCATTATTCCATCCTTCATATTCATCTCATGACATATCATTTTAGATCTTTATTGTCTGCCTTTTTAATAGTTGGACAGCATAATGAATCTACAAATAAATCCGACAGTAAACAATATTAGAGACACCAAAACATTTAAATTTATACAAAACCTAAACTTGAACACATTGGTTTGTGATTAAGATATATGTTTGTATAAGCAAACGGAGGTGAAATTATTCATCCATTACTAGCTAAACATTCATAAGTAGAAGATATTTACGTTTAAGTTATTTTTTTAAAACATATGTTTACTGGTAGTACAGTATGGTATAAAGAATATTCAGGGATACCTGGCCATATATTTTCCGGTGTATAAGATGACTTTTTAACCCCTGAAAATCTTCTCAAAAGTTGGGGGGTCGTCTTATACGCCGGGTACTGGGATTTACTTACCTATTTTCTGCTCTGTCTACGCTAGCGCTGTTAAGCCGGTCGTGGCTGTGAGGGAAGCGTTGTGAGCTCCCCTCCAGCCGCACGGCTTCAATAAAGTTTGTTTAAACTTTTTTTTTAAACAAACTTTATTGACCGCGTGGCTGGAGGGGAGCTCACAACTCTTCCCTCACAGCCACGGACCAGCTTAACAGCGGGAGACAGAGCAGAAAGTAGGTAAGTACTGGGGATTGGGGATTGGGGAAGTGGGGAGGAGGGTGGCAAACTCTATATTTTAACCTAAAAAGTTAAAATATAGGTGCGATTTTTCCGGCTCATAAGACGACTTAGTTGGGGGGTCGTCTTATACGCCCAGTCGTCTTATACGCCGGAAAATACGGTATTACAGATAGTAAAATAGGGCCACACATATTGGGCATTGATAAAAAGTATATGCTTTAGATGCTATTAGAATGTATCTTATTCAAAATGTGCATTTTAAATTGGTGTATTATATAAAATAGTAAGATTAATATTTAATACAATTTTAACAATGCATTTCATTATAACTGTCATGAATATAGACACTGTTTTTACTGTCAGCACAACACCTATTCACTAAAACGGGAGTTGCAGTTGAGATGAACATTTCCTCTCACCAATTAAATTATAGATTGTGTAGTGGCAAACCTAGTGAGTTTTCTCTGGTAAGCAAACTCACCAGGCTTGTCACTGCACAATATATAGCTAGATGGGTGAGATGAAATGTTCATTTCACCTCAACTCATCTTCAATTCACATTTTAGTGAATATCCCCCATAGTCTCCAAAGAAACATGCATTGCCTATATCAGAAAGCATGCTGCTTTATTAGAAGCACATAGCCATCATTTATAGGAATACCATAAAAATGTGTTCTTTAAATGTTATTGGAACATATGATTGATGACAACAATGACATTTGTCTGCAGTATAAGTATATGTGACTTGTCAAGCTATATTTCATATCCAGCATATATTTAGATTGCTCCAGTGTAAAGAGCACTAACTTTAAAGGGGAGGTATAGCATCAAAATGGACTATACGTCCCTTAAAGGACAGTAATTGGCAAGATATTAAGGTATGTGTAATTGAGATTGCATGAAGTGTAGGCATTTAAAGTATACATGTTTTACATTACATTAAATTAACATTTATTACAATATCCCCAACCATTTACACAGCACTTGTTACATAGCAAAAGGCAATTACAGACTACATTAGATTAACAGACTGATCAATATATGAGGTAGAGAGATCTGCTTGCAAGTTTACAATCTAGAGTCAGTGGTATCAGGAGATCCATAAGACGAATGTAAAGGCCAGAGGAAAAGGTGCAGTAACAATGCACTGGGAGATAATAGAAGCTAGGTGGCTTGGGAATAAGTCACTTAATGGCTGTCCAGTCAGATGAATTATACGCTTCTCTAAAGATGAGTTTTAAAGGACTTTAACCCCTTCGCAACAATGGACGTGCCTGGCAACGATCTAAAACCGCTTTAACAGTGCTGGTCTCTTGCTCGATGTCAAGGCAATAGCCAGCACTGAAATGTCCTTTCTGGGGCACCCACAATTGCCCCACAGAGCGATCGAGGGATCCATATTGACGCAGCATATGGCTATGCCCTCTGGTGGTCTGAGCTTCGGAAGTAAAAGTAAATTCACTTCCATTGCTCTGAATATGCTGCTTGACTGCCCCTAGAGGTAGCCAAGCAACATAGCAATGTAAAAAAAAATAAAAAAAAAGATTTAATTAGCTTAAAACTAGTATTATGTTAGATTAGCCTATAGGGTTAAAATGAAGTACTAGGCAGCCTTGATAGAGTTGGCTACCAGCAAATAGGACATCGATAAGGTACTTCCTTCATATTATTTCATTAAAGTATTTTTTATTTAAAATGCCACACTTGATACAGTTTCTTAAACATAACTTATCTATTGCTGACAGCTGTCCCTTAACCCATTAAGGACAGAGCCTTTGAAACATTTTTGTCCTTTCTGGACAATGGCTATTTTAACATTTCTGTGCTGTTTGTGTTTAGCAGTAATTTTCTTCTTCGTCATTTGCTGTACCCACACATATTATATATTGTTTTTATCGGGACAAAAAGGGCTTTCTATGGATGCCATATTTTTGATCATATCTTATCATATTATTAAAAAAAAATAATAAAATATGGTAAAAAAAAAAAAATACACAAATTTCTTTGTTTTTATTTGAAACAACTTCTCCTCATCGACAATAGCGAATGAAAAAACATGCTAAATAGATTCTACTATTTCTCCTGAGTACAGGGATACCACCCATGCATAGGTTTGTTGGGTTGTTTGGGGGCTAAAATGCCAAATTTGTGAGGTGCAGTTTTTTGTTTTCCAACTTGAAATTTTTACATGCAGACAGCCTGCACCCATGTCCCATTTGGGACATATTTGAAACCAGCCAGTGTATTTTACCCCATCAACCCATATATTTTTTAAAAGTAGACACCCTAGGCTATCTCAAATGGTGGTATTTTAACACTTTCCATGCACTAATTCTACCACCAGCCTTTGTCAAAGTTTGTGGTAGTAATTTTTTTGTGTTTTTTTTTCACAAACCTTGTACTTCAGACATGAATTTACAGATTTTGGTATGTGTCACTGCCAAATAACACCCCAATAAGTGTTCAGCAACATCTCTTGAGTACAGGGATACCCCCCATGCATAGGTTTGTTGGATTGTTTGGGGGGTAAAAGGCCAAATTTGGGAGGTGAAGTTTTTGGTTTTCCAATTTGAAATTTTGACATGCAGACAGCCTGCACCCATGTCCCATTTGGGACATATTTGAAACCAGCCAGTGTATTTTACCACATCAACCCATATATTTTTTTAAAGTAGACACCCTAGGCTATCTCAAATGGTGGTATTTTTACACTTTCCATGCACTAATTCTACCACCAGCCTTTGTCAAAGTTTGTGGTAGTAATTTTTTTGTGTTTTTTTTTCACAAACCTTGTACTTCAGACATGAATTTACAGATTTTGGTATGTGTCACTGCCAAATAACACCCCAATAAGTGTTCAACAACATCTCTTGAGTACAGGGATACCACCCATGCATAGGTTTGTTGGGTTGTTTGGGGGGTAAAAGGCCAAATTTGGTAGGTGCAGTTTTTGGTTTTCCAAATTGAAATTTTGACATGCAGACCGCCTGCACCCATGTCCCATTTGGGACATATTTGAAACCAGCCAGTGTATTTTACCCCATCAACCCATATATTTTTTAAAAGTAGACACCCTACGCTATTTCAAATGGTTGTATTTTAACACTTTCCATGCACTAATTCTACCACCAGCCTTTGTCAAAGTTTGTGGTAGTAATTTTTGTGTGTTTTTTTTTCACAAATATTGTATTTTAGACATAAATTCACAGATTTTGGTATGTGTCACTGCCAAACAATAACCCAATATGTGTTCAACAACATCTCCTGAGTACAGGGATACCACCCATGCATAGGTTTGTTGGGTTGTTTGGGGGCTAAAAGGGCCACATTGTGAAGGTGCGCATTTTCAACTTGGAATATTGACGTGTAGCCAGCCTGAGCCCATCTTTCATTTGGGACTTTTTTTTAAAGTAGGACAGTGTATTTTACCCCAAAAAGTATATATTTTGTAAAAGTAGACACCCTAGGCTATTTTAAATGGTGTTATTTTAACACTTTCCATGCACCAATTCTACCACCAGCCTTTGTCAAAGTTTGTGGTAGTCATTTTATTGTGTATTTTTTCCCACATACATTGTACTTTAGACACAAATTCACATATTTCGGTATGTGTCACTGACAAACAATACCACAATATATGTTCAGCAACATCTCCCGAGCACAGGGATACCACCCATGCATAGCTTTGTCAGCTTTGTTGGGTGTTGAAAGGCTACATTTGAGAGGTGCGCTTTTTGATTTTCAAACTTGGAATTTGAACATGTAGAGCAAGGAAGGGGTTAATAGCTCTTATAAGAGCCTTTGTAGTACTGTACAAAAAAATTAACCCCTAAAAATGCACAGACAAGAAAAAAGGTTCTGCTGTGCAGTGATCAGTGGCAGGGAAGGGGTTAATACACTACACTATACAAAGGGTATGGCTTTTATAAAAGCCCTTGGGACTAAAAAATTATGTTATACAGATCTGTCTCTTTCCCTCACTAAAACTCAAGTGAGGAGAGGGAGGCAGATCCATATGGGTCAGAACAATATTTACGAACCAGACGAATGGTGATGCTCATCTGAGAAATCACCAAACCACCTTTGCCACTGATCGGCTGTTACTGATCGCTATACACGCGTTCAGACAGCTTCAAAAGGAATACACGTAATCCCCTAGTGGGTATAACTAACCCCTAGCGAGTCTGACAAAAAAAATGCTGATAGCAAAAAAAAATCCTTCTGCGACTAGATTGCTCCATATGCGCTGCTTAGGCAGTGACCATATGCACTGCTTAGGCAGTGACCATATGTGCTGCTTAGGAAGTGATATACGGCAAGGAAGGGGTTAATAGCTCTTAAAAGAGCCTTTGATATACTGTAATAAATCAAAGTAAAAAAAAATAACCCCTAAAAAAATGCACAGACAGCAAAAAATGTGCTGCTGTGTAAGATCACTGCGTACACAGCGATCAATTGCAGGGAAGGGGTTAAATACTGGAAACGGCTTTTATAAAAGCCTTTGGGTCTCAATTCTATTAAATATATTATAATTAAAAACTTACATTATACAGCTCTGTCTCCCTCCCTCACTAAAACTCAAGTGAGAGGGAGGCAGATCTACACGGGTCAGATCAAATATTTACAAATATTGATCTAACCAGACGAATGGTGATGCTCATCTAAGCAAACGCCAACCCGCCTTTGTCACTTATCAGCTGTTACTGATCGCTATACATGCGGTCAGACAGCTAAAAAAAAATTGTTTACGTTAAACGTAGTCCCCTAGCGGGTATAATTAACACGTGACGGGTGTAATAAAAAAGTAAAAAAAAAATTAAAAATGCTTCTGCAGCAAGATTGCTGCATTTGCGTCAGATCGCTGCTTAGGCAGTGATCTACAGCAAGAAAGGGGTTAATCTCTCTTAAAAGAGCTTTTTTTTTATACTGTAATGAATTACAGTAAAAAAAAAATGAACCCCTAAAAAATGCAGACAGCAAAAAATGTGCTGCTGTGTATGATCACTGCGTACACAGCGATCAATGGCAGGGAAGGGGTTAAATGGCTTTTATAAAAGCCCTTGGTGTTTAAAATTTTATTAAATATTTTTTTTCTTATTTTATTTTATTTTTTTACTTTATCTGATCTGTCTCTCTCCCTTACTATAACTAGTAAGGTGAGGGAGGCAGATCAATACTTGTCAAAGGCAATATTTACTAATATTGCCTTTGACAGTATGGTAAGTGCTCATCAGAGCACTTACCATACATGCCTGCACACAGATCACATAGATCTGTTGTGCCGGCATCGATTGGCTCCCCCTAGAGGATCGGAAGTGAAACACTTTCACTTCCGATGCTCTTGCCATTAGAAGGGAAGCGCTGCCAGCGCTCCCTTCTACTGAGCCGATGGGGTCGCTCAGGAGAGCGACCACCATCGGCTCTGGGGCAGCTGAAGGTGTTGTTAAGTGCCTCGCTAGCGAGGCACTTTAACAACACCGCAGATGCTTAGAAAGCGAACGATCGTTCGCTTTCTAAGCACATGTGTGCAGCGGGCGCAGCCATTTTTAAATGGCTGCTACGATCACTCCGTGGAGTGATCGTAGCGCGCCCCTGCACATTTGGGGGGTGTTGCACAATGCCTCTACCTAGATGCATTGTAGCAACACCGTTAGAGTAAAGAAAGCGACCGCTGGTCGCTTTCTTTACTCCATTTAGTGCATGACGTGCCAGGCACGTCACCTGTCGGCAAGTCCTCGATTTGCCGTGACGTGCCTGGCACGTCACCTGTCGTTAAGGGGTTAATGTACAAATTGTGAAGTTTTTAATTTCTTACTGGTGTCTCTCCCTGCAGTACAAGCGGGAAATGGCCACTGCTACGCAACTTGTTTGTCTGGACGAACAACTCTATGAATATTCACGAAGCCCTCTTAAAGGGCTATAAGTAACCCCCCCCCCCCCCATCCAATTCCTCCCAGCCGGTTAATCCATGTCTAGGAGGGTTATTTAAACTTTAGTTTCACAACACCCAGTTGTCTGTGATAGTACTCTATCTAGCTTCACTAGAGTTATTGGTATATCTGCCAATATTCTGACCCTGCCTTTTAATCACTGCCAACCTTTAATCTGGTTTGTGTCCTGACTACCCCTTTGTATTCTCCTCGGCATCCTGATCTCATGGTTTTGACCCCTCACTTGTACTGACACTGCATGCCCTCAGCCAGCCTAGATCCTAGCCTGTATCCTGACCACTCTTGCCAGCCACTTGTCCTGATCAAGTGCCATGTTTCTGATGATCCTAGGTCTGTCCCCAGTATTTAGTATCCTGCTAAACATTCCTGACCCTTCTCATCATCTGATAATCAGATCAATCTTAGACCTCCTCTCCTTTAGTATTACAGTGTGTGGAGCTGCGTTTTTGGAGGTTTACCATCCACGACTCAACCAAAGTTATGTTGCCATTAAAGGTGAAAACCCTCACTAGCTGTTTTGTCTATTGGAGAGTGTCTGGGGCGTCCACAGATCCCATTTCCCGTAGCAGAAACATTACAATATACATGTACAAGTTTTTTTTAGAAAACTTTGTTTTATGACTTGATTATTAAACACTGTTGTATTTTATTTTACATTCATACATGTTTGTATGTTTGTGAACCTTGACACAAAATACCTTCTGGAAAGATCCTTTCTTGAGAGCTTAAAGATTGGGTAGTAGTATGGTAGCATGAAAGAGGGGATATGATCGAAATATTGTAATACATAAGCATTCTTCATATTTTCCTATTTATGCATACATTCATAATGTATTAAATATATTGTGTTTTGGCTTACCTTTACATCAGTATATTTATACATACTATAAATCCTCTTTAGAAAGTATCATCATGAGAGAGGGGATATGATCAAAATATTATAATACATGGCATATAACAAGGACAAGAAAGGCCGTGGTCAATCAAACTATAAAATATAGTATATTTGACATTCAGTAATGTTTTACGAAGCTGGAGATTTTCACAATAAGCATACTTCATATTCATATTATCCTATATATGCATACATTCATAATTAGAGTTGAGCAAACCCGAACCGTAAAGTTCGGGTTCGTACCGAACATTACGTTTTTTGGACCCCGGACCCGAACACGGACATTCCACTGTATGTCCGGGTTGGAGTCCAGGGTTCGGCGATTTGATGGCACGTTTTTAATGGCAGCCATTCAACAAACTTAATTAATAAATGGGAGGCTAAATCCTCCTGAATGCCCCTACTCGCGGCATATCGCCTAAACAACAGCTATTTTTCACCCGTGGATTTTTTTTTTTTGCGCTCGCTTTTTTTTTTTTGCTGTGCATATTATGGTTTTTTATTTGGCCTTTTTTGGGGCTGAAGAAAGAAGAAGATGGATTAGTTTTCACCCGTGGATTTTTTTTTTTTGCGCTCGTTTTTCTTTCGGGGGAGCGTATTATGGTTTTTTATTTGGCCTTTTTTGGGGCTGAAGAAAGAAAAAAGAAGAAAGAAAAAAGAAGATATCAAATGGTAAGTATAAAATTGTTATTTTTTACAGGTTAGTTTATTGCCCACCTGCTCACTATTATTAGGGTGAGGGGGAGGGGGCTATTTAGGCATTTTTTTACTGGGCACCCCTAGTCACTTTATTTGTGGTCACCACCTGCCGCTCATGGGTGGGGACTGGGGGTGGGACACTAGCTCCCCCCTCATTATTATTTTAAGGTCCCCAACTGCGGGCAATGGGTGGGGACCTGGGGGAGACATTAGGTCCCCCCCTCATTATTATTATAGGGTCCCCACCCATGGGCAATGGGTGGGGACCTGGGGGGGACATTAGTTCCCCCCCTCATTATTATTTTAAGGTCCCCACCCGCGGGCAATGGGTGGGGACTGGGGGGTCATAAGGTCCCCCCCTCATTATTATTTTAAGGTCCCCACCCACGGGCAATGGGGGGATGACTGGGGAAGGGACACTAGGTCCTCCCCTCATTAATATTTTAAGGTCCCCACCCTCCGGCAATGGGTGGGGACCTGGGTGGGACATTAGGTTCCCCCCCCCTCATTGTTATTATGGGGTTCGGGGTTCGTGTTCGGGCTCAAGTTTTAGCACGAACCCGGACTTTTTAAAAAAGTTCGGCCGAACCCGAACATCCAGGTGTCTGCTCAACTCTATTCATAATGTATTAAATATATTGTGTTTTCGCTTACCTTTACATCAGTATATTTATGCATACTATAAAGCCTCTTTTTTCCTAAAGAAAGTATCATTTTACCATTTTATAACTTCCCTGGAATAATTAAGGGAATGTACTAATTGAACATATAATTGTATTTGCTTTGTTTTTTTTAGATCCTAGTGAGTAATATATAATTAATGTGGCATTTCAATACAACCATTGTTCTTAGTCTAATCAATTTTACTGTTTTCTTGATGCTAATTTGATTTATGCCTGCATTCAGTGAACTTGTAAATAATAATTTCTTTCATGTGGTTCCCCCAGAAGAAAAAAGATGAAAAATTCATATGTTCACTATATTTAACATGTAACTTGGCCTATTTCATTATAATATTTGGATTCAAACTCAATCGAAAATATATATATAAATGTCTCTACAATGGCAATATTTTAAACTGAGATTTCAAAGATGGGGGTAACCCATGAATTTACAAAGTTGAAGAGAAGATAGGTTTGAAGTCTATAACTGGATAAAACGTAGCTTTTATTTCGTGTCAGTAAACATGTAACAACACTGTGTAGAAGTGCAAAACGTGAGTGAGACGTGAATATCTATAAACAAACGTTGTATTCAGCCCGTTAATAAAGTTGTCAATAATGTATGTTATCACTTTGAAATGACTGGGTGTACACAGCAGTCACAATAATCTATGAGCACAATATTCAGTATATAATGTAGACTGCTGCAGAAGAGGTCCACTCGAACATTGCTAATAAAGAACTTACTGCATACTTACAAGTTTGCAAACACATCTCCTTTTAATATCAAGAGCTACAATGTTACAATGAACCAACTGGTTACTCAGTTCTGACACTTTCATATTTACTGTCAGAATTTATTCTGAAAGATATATATATATATATATATATATATATATATATATATATAGATAGATAGATAGATAGATAGATAGATAGATAGATAGATAGATAGATAGATAGATAGATATAGATATATATATATATCCAAAAATGGAGCACTCAGCCCAAACCAAAATAAACTACATAGAAAGAACTGGGTGCTGTGTTGCTATTATACAGAAGGCCAAAAACGTCTGCCCCACTACTGAAGGCAAACAAAATCACACAAAAAAGCATACAAGGCATCAAAAATCAACGTTTTGGTTCCTACCACGAACCATTATCAAGTCTTGATAATGGTTCCTGGTAGGAACCGAAACGTAGATTTTTGATGCCTTGTATGCTTTTTTCTTAATACATCGACTTCTATACCATTTGCTTAAACCCTGTGAGTGCGTGATTTTGTTTGCCTTCAGTAGTGGGGCAGACGTTTTTGGACTTATATATATATATATATATATATATATATATATATGTACTACCATTGGCGTATAAAGTAGTTTATGCTGTAATAAGGACAGGGCATATGGGGTCAGATTTGCCAGGGAGACTAATAAGTAATCTATATGTCTCTTATTAGGAAATACGCAATTATTAATCAAAATATGAATTAAGTCAATGCCCCTGGACTGAATGCCGTGAAACAAACGTGATGAACATGCACGTTTAGCGGTTTGTATTAAATGGTAGAACAGGCATTAAAGATGTTAAGTTATATAACATCTACATTGCATTGATATTAGGATCCCACACATAACACACACATAAAGCAAAGATGCAGGACTAGACTAGCGTCTATCAGTACTATCCATTGTATAAATGTAATCAGTGAGAACGTTCCACTGTGTAAGCACAAACACAGATTTGTGTATATGGTTAATCAATAAGTAGCGTGGTCTGTGCTTAACAAAAGGTCCCCACCCCAAAGGCAGCTTGGTAAGTTGAGATAACTAAGATGGAACCAGCAAGGATTATGCAAGTGTTTCAAGGAAATAATTAAGGAAAGGATGTCACACAGAAACTAAATATCTATAATATAATTATCTTTGTTCCCCCAATACTATGATCTGAAAAACGCTTAACCCCTTGCTGACATATAATGGCACAGGCAGTCCTGGAGAAACACTGTCATGGTGAGAGGGCATGCCTGGTCGTGGCATGCTACATCCAAACCCCAACTGGACTCAAACTGACATGGCTGAGTGCCACAGGACTGGGGTATGCCAGGCATGTCTGTGAAGGCCCTTTCTGTCACATACTTATTTATTTACAATGCCTGATGTATTGCAATTTATAAAAGCATTTGACGGAGGAAGATATTTAACACTTCCTGTCAATTTCTTTTGATGGTTGCATACATCTTTTGGATTTTTTATGTCACTCCGTAATGAGGGATTGGGTTATTTTAAAATGTGTTAAGGTGATTTAATTCAATAACTGATGAGATGATAAATACTACCCCAAGACAATTTCTATCATGATGGTTAGCTATCTAATAGTTGAAGGACAACTAAACTTTTTTTTTTCAGAAGCACACGTGAAATAAATCAGTATCCCTAGTATAAGGATAAACCAGCATAAACTTTTAAAAGTAAATGCCAGTTTATCCACTGCCCACCAGCTACAATAGTTTACTGGAAAGCAGACTAGTCTAGTCAAGTCACCATCTGTCTTTCTGCCAAAGTGAGACTCTTGATTTTACATGGGAATTGGCAAAAATGACTTTAATTAGTGGCAACAAGGCAACAAGGGAGAGCAGTGCTGCTGCATGTATACAAGCTGCATGAAGCACATGCTTGTGCTTGACAGCACAACTATACGTGATGTCACACGGCTTGAGCAGAAGAGAGGCAGGACTGCAGGAAGCTTGGGTCTGAGTGTAGAAGATTCAAACCAAGCTAATGGAAAAGATGGCAGTACTTTCAAGAGTAGCAAGCACTGCTGAAGTATAACATATCTGCACAGTTATTTATAGCAATGTTATTTTAGCATTGACAGTTGTCCTGTTAAGTTTTACTTTGAGAAAGATCTACATTTTTTGCAGATTTTTTGCAGTTTTACCTTTAGGTTTGTGCCCCACAAAGTTACCCAGGACCTGAGGATTGAAATGACCAAGCATCTGAATAGTTCAAATTTGAGAAATCTTCTTTACAAATTTACTTTTCCCCATGTTCAATTCAAGAGCCAAGTCAATGGGTGATCAATTCAACTCACTCTGGAAATGGTCGATTTGCATGACTGACGTAGAGGAAGTAACTTATTAAAAAGTGCTAGTTATGATTAAGTGATGGTTTAGATGTAAGTGTTAAGTTTGTGAACACATTTTTCCATGAAACTCTGACTTTAGAAATGTGTTGAACAATAAATATATTTAAGAGAAAATGTGGTGTGCCAAGCTTCCTTTAACAGAAAATGTATTTATTTTTAGAAATACAATTATATGTCTTAAAACAGCCGTTCCCAAGTTTCACCTCGACCACTCACAAACTACCCCATCACCAGAGTTCGCTAAAAATAAAACACTTATCAAAAAGAAAGAGCAGGAATATTGTTCAACCATGGAGCCAAACATTGTAGAATGATCTTTAAGGAATGTTTTAAGCGTGTTAATTTCTCCATAACAAGGATATGCCATAAGTGGCTATTGACATGCTGTTTTGCAGAGGGGTTTTGATTTTCAATGATAAATAATGTCACAGAGTAGTGATGCACACATTTGGAGAATCAGTGTGTTGGAATCTATACTGAGTCTAATCTGTTGATAATATATGTTCATTAACGCTATCCAATATTTAGGAATCTACTTCGAAAGGTATACTTGGCAAAATGACTTTGTTCCATAATGGGGTGATGTGAACATATTTTGCCCATATATCATTTAATGGATAAGGCAGGAAAAATATGAGAGAGTTTAGTCAGATGAAGATAACATTTTATATACCAATTTGAAAGAATTCTTCTTAATCTGTAAACTATTATGTTAAACTAATTTTAAAGTACCTATACGATACATGTGCAGCAGAACCAGAACATTTTTGTAAGGTTTTAGATTGAATACCTGTGTTACTAAGTTTATAAGAAACGTTAAACATGTTGTATACGTTGAAAAGATGGTAACTTAAGCCGTGAAACAATTCCTTTCCTAGACTAAGTTTGAGTTACTTTTCTTCATATGGAATCTATATTAATGGGGACTAGTTATGATTCTGTGAATGACACCATTTTTTTTGTTGCTATATTAGTATATTGACTATATTTAAAAAGCATATCAATACACAGTCATTAAGATAGTATGGAGCCAAATGTGGTATCGTGGTTCGGTTAGACACATCCTACAGCCAATAGTCCGAGCACAAAAACTGTCTGTTATATGTTGAATAATCTTTATTATACATATATACATATGGGTCTACTCATTAAAGAGAGGAGTACAGGGAATGGAGATGGGAATTTCAAATTTTTCGGCAAATGGAGCCTATTTGGAAAAATTCTTCAATGCAGCTAAATGGGAGAATTTTTCTAACTCTGCTACTTAGGCCTTACATTTGTAATACCCATCTCCATTCACTGCAATTCTCTCTGTATTGAGTAGACCATATAGTGTCTCAAAGGCCCTTCATGCACTATGGCTTTTAAACACAACACCTTACACGTTGCCAATGCTGAGCTCAATAAGTATTTATTCAGTGTGTGCATAAATATGTTTACATGTGCGTGTTACGATGAATACAAGTATACTTGCATTTTATTTACTTTTTTTGTCATAGCAACTCGCCAGATGCTTTTCTAACTAAATTATATGTTGCCAATATTACACTTTTTCCCTTAAGATCACTGGTCCCATGCCTCTGCTTATACATATCCTGGTCAATATAAAATCTAAGTTTTACAAACCCCTAGAGATGACAGTACTAACAAGGACTGTGAATATGTATGAGCTGAACATATTTGTCATTGACATGTTGATTTATTTACAAAATCATTATAGTGATTTCTGTACATTAGGCTTATAGGCTATAGCATTTTAATAACATGATTCTAATAACACGAGGTATGCCTGACAGCAAGGAAATCAATTTTTAACATAACCTTGAATACTTGAATAACATCACTCACTGAATATTAAATATTCATTACATTGCATCATGTATTTATGATTCTAACAACATACATCATTTGTGTTTGTTTTCGCAATATTCGGTTTACATTTTATTAAAAGTTTATTGTACAGTGGTGTTTACGTGCTAAATGGTGAATTGACAACAGCGTTGCAAACTCAGGCTTAAATAGGCAAGCTGGATTTTTTCACACCAAATAGGGTGAAAAACATAAACACGGATTCACACTAAACTGTGGTATTAAAATTACCAAAACCTATGCACAATTCACTAGAGGAAAGTTGTATATGACATAGTGATGCATTCCATGTTGTGGTGTTTCATGTATTTCTATATATAACAGTTAATTAAAAATACAGTAACATGCAGTAAAGAGTGACAGCCTAACAAAAAATTCAACATTTTCCCAAAACTAACCTGAATACCAGTTTTCATTTAAAAAGCCCAGCACAACAAAACTTACCACATTCATATGGTATGGTGGGCAGGGGGAGACTGCATGAGATTTTCCTTTCACTGACTTGTGAGGTAACTGGAGTTGTGACCTCATAAGCATATCATAAGACATGGGTGGTACAACTGGCAAAAGCATCAACAATATTTTGTATACTTGTTATGTTATCACAAATATGATGACATTGGATAAAGGAAAACTTCAGAAGTATTTAGGGAGTGTGCGTGTATGTGGAAATGAGGACTAGCTGTGACAAGCATTTTGGATGGAGAAGGTGAAGTGAATAATGAAAGCACTATAGCAGCTCGTGTGTTGGGTAGGAGAAACAGTTGCACCATTCATTTGAACGTTTAGATCTGGGGCGTCCAACATGTGGCCCGCGGGCCAAATGACTCTGTATGTAAGTGTGTGTGTCAGTGTGACTCTGTGTGCAAGTGTGTTTATCAGTGTGACTGTGTGCAATTGTGACTCTGTATGTAAGTGTATGTTTGTCAGTGCGACTGTATGTAACTGTATGTGTGACTCTGTATGTAAGTGTGACTCTGTATGTATATGTGTGAAAATGTGTCTCTGTGTGACTGTCTGTATTTTTGAATGTGTGTGGATTTGTGTACATGTGGCTGTGTGTGAATGTGTGTATTTAGTATGAAGTGTTTTTTTTTTTTTACAGTGAGTTTTATTGTTGTGGAGTCTGTGATACACTCACATGCTGCACATTACTGTGATATAGGATCATCATAGGTTGGTACACATTTATCACAAATAAAAGTAGAGTGGATGAGTTGACTCAAAAGCAGACACTGACATTCACTAAAATCAAATTGACAAAATAAGGCATTAATAGCAAAATTGGAAATATAGGCAAGTTGAATAATTTTGCCAACTGTGCTGTTAATTCTGATTTTATCACTACATTCAATAAATGAATCAATGCAATAATACACTAACTGTATTATAGTAATACATTCACTGCAACACGTTACTTAAATGAAAGTTTGATGTTAATCCCACAGAATTTTTAATTTAGTAAAAATGTGATCAATAAAAGAGAGAGAGATTATTTGAAAATTATCATTATTTAGAATAAGAATCCTATAATGTTTAAGGTGATACACTATTTTGAAAGAAATTGCCTTCTAAGAATGCCTCATTTTTGTAGTTCAGTTTGTAGTGAATATTCTCACTGCATGAGAGGAGGTACTATAAGAATCTTTAACGTTTTACATTTTTTTTTACTGACTATACGTGTAAGAAATTTACATCACCCCTTTACCAATGTGGACACTCATTTTCACTATGTGTATGCTGTTTGTTTGTATATATGTTTAATAAAATATATATACACAAAGCATGCATGCTATTTATTTGCAGTGTGTGTAAAGGCATATTCATATATATTATATATTTATTTATAATATACTTATCTCTATCATTAGTAATAATAATAATAATAATGTAAAGAGAACAGACATACCAAAACTAGAGGAACATCATATATATTTCCAAAATATCAAATATTACCTAAATATGTCCTAGAACAATTACATTAACAAGAGATGTTCTATGAAAATACATATCAGTCATTGCAATATTTTATTAAATGTGAAGGCTCCACATGCATTTTAGAGTAAACATTTTCATATATATGGATGTTATATCCATTAAGTAAAGTTGCCATCCTTTTCTAAAGTGAGGCTCACAGCAAAGATTGCACGTACACTATATTATCTTTTATCTCTTGAGAGTGCAATCTTGAGGGTAGAGCAAAGGTCAATAACAATCCAGTTTGATGTAGGCATATATTTATGCCTGAATCAGTTATATGTAGACTATAAATATAAAAATGTATCCTTTTATATGTCCTCTGACCTTCCCAAGTGTAAGTATTTCCAAAAAAAGGAGAAAAAAATTAAAATGCTTAGACCATGTTATACTTTCTTACATGACCTTTAAAAAAAATCTGGGATTGAAAATTTACCACCAAATTGGGTATAATGAAGTCTGACAGCTGTAAAGTTATAGATTTTTCTCCTGGCTTTCCCCCAAACTCTCAAACAATGCACATATCCTTTGAGTTTTAGACTGGCCGTCAGCCAAAGGAAATTCAGAATTTTGATCAGCACTTAACTAAAGAAACAGTATTCATCCTGAATTTCCTAACGATTCTCTGTTCTATAAACTGTGTTCTATATTTGTCAATGAGTCAGTTCATATTATTAGGCATTTGCGAAGTACTGCAATTAAAATTATAGCTGAAATAAGTTTGTTTTGTATGGTCTATTGCATGGCAAATAACTTGCATAACCTGTAAATCAAAATTCCAGTGTACAGCGCTAACTAATCATTAATGTGTATGACTTTAATAATATAATAAAGGGTAAACTCCCTACCAACCTATAAAGGTAGATTCCAACAAATATTTTATATATATAAATGAAAACATTGTCTTATCCTTCAGGTTATCCTAGACCATGGATTGAATAAATGTGCACCAAATGCAGCCTTGAGAGTATAAACTCTTACATAGAAATATAGGTCTGGTACTATAAAAAAGAATCAATAGTAAATGTAATAAATCTATAATTACAAACATTGTCTGCTAGTCAAAAATACATAAATATTTTTTTATTGCTTTGATATTCATAAAAAGACAAATGTACATAAAACTAAGTACCCCCAAAAAATAATAAATAAATAAAACATAAAAATGAAGCTGGTCACGTATAAAAATTCCCATACTGTAAAATGTTGGGAGAGGTAAAGAAAAAAAAAAGGGCAATGACTATTTGTTATATATAATGTCAATTGTGCATCATTATAAATTCTGACACGTTTTAGTTAACCAGCTTCAAGACCTGTCTATCTGCTCCTGATATCGAGCTCTCAGGATACCTTACCATCCCAGACCCCATGATTGACACATACGTATGTATATTATACATGCCATGGGCTTGCTTTAAACTATCACTGGCTGTGATAGTGAGAATTGCATCTCTGTACCTTCTGCACACTCGTTGAGTCGCGACTGATCTGCCGACGTTGTGCAACCATGCCGCATATGAAAAGCAGTCAAATCGGGCTCTTACTTCCCTCCTGCACACAGTTATGGTTTCATCCACTTTGGGGATAATAATAGAAGAAAACAACGGGAGTAGGGGAGATTATATATTTGAATGTTATATTTATGAGGGAGGTAGGAAGCAGTATTGGGGGCCCATTGGCTGAGAAAATACTGCATTTGAATTACATTTATGTGAGTGGTAGGAAATGTAGGTGGAATGAAGGTGCTTGGTGTGAGGATATTATGTATTGTAATATATTTTGTGATGGGTTAGGATGAGGGTAGGAAGTGTAGGTGGGGGAAAATGCTAATGGTAAGGGGACTGAATCATTATTTGAATATGAATAGTTCCTCTCCTGTATTGGATCATCATGGAAGCCTTTTGGCTGGCTGAGCATCATAAAAGCTGCAGTGCCCAGATGACTTTGTTGATGCTCTGTCAAATGACATAACTGGCTTTACCATGCCTGTGGTTGGCTGCCTGTATGTTATTAACTACATTTTTCAAATTTCCTGAGATAATAAGGGTTCTACATAAAAAGCTATTGTGGGCCAAAGTTCTAAATGTAGTGTAATCACCATATAAATCAATGCACCGTTCTTGCTGATTTCTCCACTTTTATAACTTTCCTTTTGGAATTTGGTCTTTATGTACTTTCATATCTGCTTAATATACTCTTAAAATTTGCTTTTAATGCATGGCTTTCCCTTTTCACAAGAAAATAATGATGCAATGCTATGGGACTGGTATACAATTATTTTCAGTGGTGGTTTTTATTCTCAGTCCAGTCCTGTAGTTTTTGCAATTATTTTATACGCGTTTTAAACTTTTATGTGTGCTAATCATTTTTGTTGCATATAAACCGATCATCTATAACATTATGCTATGTACAGTGAATAACACTGATAATCTTGTTATCATAACACCTGAAGGGGGAGGGGGTATATTTGTTATACGCAGGAGGAACCCAGAAGCAGAGGAACCACGCTTGCTGGAGCAGCACACAAGGAGGAGGACCGGAGGTGAAGATAGAGGCTCCGACAGGGGTGACTGTGAGCACAGGTGCCCCGAGGATGACTTGGAAGGATCACAACTTGAGGGTTTTTGTACGGATGCCAGGCTCGAGATACACAGCCAAATGTCAGGTTCATGAAGTCAAGCATGGGTGTCAAGATCAGGATACCAGAAGACAACTTAGTTAATGTGGAAAGCCGAGGTCAAGATACCAGAATAATCAGGGAGAGTCAAAAAAAGGGAAGCAGGAGTCAATAACCAGGGAACACATGGAGACTGATCTGAACACTATGAATAGCACAGTAACTCTGAGCAATGGACCAGGGTGTCTTCAGGACTTATATAAAAAATAGTGCAAGAGGGGGGAGTGGCTATGATGTGTGCATTACCGTGGTAATGTCTAACATTATAATTTTGTGTTTACTCCACACGCGCTTTAGAAGAAAGCATGCCGAAATGTCTGATGGAGTGACGATTCATTTGAACTGCAAGCAAGATGGAGGACACAGCACACCAAGCCTGCTTTCCTGCTACCAATGACTGAGACACACGACGGAGCTTAGGTGAGGTTCTATTCTGACAAAATTAGCAGAAAGTGAAAATTGTATTCTCAAAGTAGATGTGTAAAAACAATGGGCAAGCATAAGGATCTGAGCAATGCTTTAAGGGCCAAATTGTGGAGGTTTCCACAGTCTGTAATGGTCAGCACCTATCAAAAGTGGGAAAACAAGTGACAGTGACAGCGCACAGCTCCTGGACACTTATAGCTAATTAGTATAAAACAAGCTGTGTAAATATCATAGGTGGCAAATATGGCAAAGAGAATCAAATAGCTGACAATGCTTAATAAATATATATTCCACCTTATGTGATCATACGTGATATGGTGAAAATAAAAATAAATAGAAGTGCATATATGCAAGTGCACAAAACAAATGTAATATACTTGCTGCAGGTATTCACGATTATAAACCTGTAACAAAAGGTAGAAACACAAAATAGTGCAAGTATGAACTATATAAAGGTTTTTGGTACAGCCCAAGGTAATAAATGGACTCACAAAATTAGCTCCCAACGACTCAGGAGCTAGGTATCAGCATGAAAAATCATATACTTGGCCCCTCCTGGGATAGCTGCTTTCCAATAAACGGGAAGATTCTTCTCCAGTACAATGTATCCTTTAATAGTTAAAAAACATTTAGGATGCAATAGAAAACCGATGATAGAAGTCTGTTGTATACAGGTCGAGTCCGTATATGTAAAACACAGTCCCAGTGGCAAAAAACGGCGGCTCCGTGCGCTTTGGTGCCTCGTTATGATAGCCTGGTGTGTGATCTATCAAAAGTGGTCCAAGGAAGGGAAAGCGGTGAACCAGTGACTGGGTCAACAGCAGCCCAAGCTCATTAATGCACGGGGTGAGCTAAGACTGGCCTGTGTGGTCTGATCCAACAGACTAGCTACTGTAGTTCAATTTACTTAAAAAAATTAATTACCATTCTGATAGCAAGGTGTCAGAACACACAGTGCATCTGTAACCATGCACCCTTGTGCAGGCTCATCCAGGCTGTATCCCGACTTTTCTGTATCCTTCTTGCTTTGCTTTCTTGTTTATTATTTATGCGTAGTCCTGTCCTTGCACTGTATTCCTGTTCTTACCCTGTATTCCTGTTATGTTTTTCTTTCTGTCTGTCCTTATGTTTCATTCCAGGTTTTTTGATTCCCTCTACCTTGTCATTTTACTTTTATTTAAACCACATCCGTTTCTGTTCAGTCCTTAGTAGTGCAGTCTACAGGTATTTCCTCTGTGTCTATTCCATGTATGTCTTTTAGATTGTATTATTTGTTTTTGATTTGCTAATATTATGTCTTAGTTAGGGACTTGCCTAATGTGGGGTACCTTGACGTGGTTGGCAAGCTAACATCTAATTGGCCAATTGGTGAACCAAACCCCCACCTTTACCATATTTAGTATTAGGCTAGTTCCTGTATTTATGTTTGTTCCATTGTATGTGTCTCTTGTGTCCCTTAACCCTGTGCTTTGTATTGTTTACCCCTCATTTTGGTTTCTGCTTTATCTTATGTCTTGCCTCTGTCCTGTAGCCCTGCACTCTGTATGACAGTCAATATTTAAATTCAGTTAAATTTAAATATTTTAAATTTAGTTACATTTTGTTAATTTCCTCTCCAGCCCTGGGACCTGGATACAGGAGCTGCTTCACAGGGACTGGTTGTGGCTGCAAAAACTTGGGGTACCAAACCTTCAAGGGATCACAGTTATCCAGCACCAGGTCCTGTATCTCCACCCTGCAATGTAGCTCCTGATCTCAGACGCTCAGGGTCCCTTTCCATCTGGGACCCCGTGCGTTACAACATCACAGTTTGTTCTATATATCAGGGTGCTCCCATCCACTGACGAAAGTGCCTACTATTGGCATGTGAGCATCAGAACTGGACCACAGAGCAATGGATGATGGTAGCCTGGTCTGATGAATCATGTTTTGTTTTTTTTACATAATGTGGCTTGTCAGGTGTGTGTGCCTTGCTTACCTGGAGAGCACATGGCACCAGGATTCACTATGGAAAGAAAGCAAGCTGTCTAGGCAGTGTGATGCTTTGGGAAAATTTGTGCTGGTAAACCTTGGGTTTTGCCATTGATGTGAATGTTACTTTGACATGTACTACGTACCTAAGCATTGTTGCAGACCATGTACACCCTTTCATGGAAATGGTATTCCAAGATGGCATTGTGACCTTTCACAGAACAAAACACAACAACAAGTACAAGGTGTTGACTTGGCCTCCAGATTCTCCAGATCTGAATCCAGTCGAACATCTGTGGGATATGTTGGGCAAACAAGTCTGATCCATGGAGGCCCCACTTTGCATCTTACAGAACTTAAAGGATCTGTTGCTAATGTCTTGGTGCCAAATATCACAGAACACCTTCAGACATCTAGTGGAGACGGGTCAGGGCTTCTTTGGCCGCAAAAGGGGTCCTACACAGTATTGGGCAGGTGGTAATAATGTTATGCGTGATCAGTTTAGATTTGATAGATTTCATATATGCTATGACGCTATCACACTGGTTGCCAAGGATGATGGAGTATCTTGTACTCACTATAAAACCATATCTATATCTTTGCAGTGACATTTGTGTAAACTTAAGCTAGTCATATGTACACTGTCCTCTGCTTAAGGATTCCGCAATATTCAGTTTAGTATAAAACCCAAAATAAGATTTAGCTAAATGTTTATTGAAAAAAAAATCAATACAATTATAATGTTGCAGTTCTAAAAATACTGAGTGCTGTTAAGAATTGTTTAGCGAATAAATCACTAAAAAAATACATTTTATACAGCAAAATGATCATGAAGCCCATGTAAAGCCTGTTTTTGCTGGGTAACCTTTAAGATCTTTGAAGAATTAGTATGTTCCTACTATCAAAAAATGTAAGTTACACTCCACTGCTAGTTTCTTATGGTGCAATATGAAAGTAATGTGTAAGACATTTATAGGACAGGTATGTGATAAATCGTGACAATGCCAATTTTGTACAGATGTTGCCATAGTTAGTGCCCATGTAACTCAGGTGAAATGTAACACAAAAACTAGACTATTACAAGTGCTTCATGACTCAATATCTTAAATCACATGTAAGAAAGGAAAATCTTGGGTACTCATTTTACATTTCTTTTTCACTGCAGCAGTACACTGCTGTTAGTGCATACTCAACACTGTTTTGGTACATGCATTGCTTTTGGGTAAAGGTGTTTCAGGATGATGTTTTTTACATTTTATTTTTCCCCAAAATGGGACGTGTCATCAGGGTTGTTCAGAAAATTGATGCTAAACCATATTCAAATGGTGTGAATATATTTCTAGTAATATATAGCTATCCTCTATAATAATCTTCAAGTGTCTCTGCGTCCAGTCCCTGTGTACGTGGGATTGCGCTACTGTGCATGTGCCCCACGGACAGCCGTTGGGACTTGGAACGCAGAGACTCCCTCCCGCCCAAAGAAAGAAAAAAAAGCCGGTAGAGGCACTGGGTGGGGGAGATCTAAAGATCCCTCCTCACCAGCCCTCTGCTCGGCATGCTCTGCTAGATCCTGGGAGGGGGCGGAGCTAACCAGCTGAGCGGTGTAGCTCCGCCCCCACCCTGTGAAGCAGAGCAGCGTCTGATCACAGAATATCACAGAACACCTTCAGACATCTAGTGGAGACGGGTCAGGGCTTCTTTGGCCGCAAAAGGGGTCCTACACAGTATTGGGCAGGTGGTAATAATGTTATGCGTGATCAGTTTAGATTTGATAGATTTCATATATGCTATGCCGCTAGCCAGTGCTTCACGGGGAGCCACTGGAACCATGAGAAAGTGCCGCTCGGCTCCCCATGCCTGCATTAAGCATGGGGAGCCCGAGCAGCACCTTCTCTTGCTGACCTGGGCTCCCAGTGAAGCAGACGCTGATCTGCTTCACAGGGTGGGGGCGGAGCTACACCGTTCAGCCGGTTAGCTCCGTCCCCTGCCTGTATCCACCTTTGAAGGCAAAGGAAGGGGAGGGGTGGGAGAGAGAGACAGGGGCAGGTGGGAGAGAGAGACAGGGGCAGGGGGGAGAGACAGAACAGGGGCAGGGGGGAGAGACAGAACAGGGGGAGGGGGGAGAGACAGAACAGGGGGAGGGGGAGAGACAGAACAGGGGGAGGGGGAGAGACAGAACAGGGGGAGGGGGAGAGACAGAACAGCTGGAGGGGGAGAGACAGAACAGCTGGAAGGGCGAGAGAGAGATACAGAACAGGGGGTAGAGAGAAAGAACAGAGGGAAGGAGAAAGAGACAGAACAGGGGGAAGGGGGAGAGAGAGACAGACGGGGAGGGAGGGAGAGAAAGACAGAACAGGGGGAATGGGGAGAGAGAGAGACAGAACAGAGCAAGAGAGATAGAACAGGGGGGAGAGACAGAAAAGGGGGGGGAAAGAGACAGAACAGGGGGGGAGAGAGAGACAGAACAGGGGGGGAGAGACAGAACAGGGGGGGAGAGAGACAGAAGAGGGGGGAGAGAGAGACAGAACAGAGGAAGGGCAGGCAGGGGGAGAGAGAGACAGGGCAGTGGGGAGAGACAGAACAGGGGGTGGGGGAGAGACAGAACAGCTGGAGGAGGAAGAGAGAGATACAGAACAGGGGGGTAGAGAGAAAGAACAGAGGGAGGGAGAGAGAGACAGAACAGGGGGAAGGGGGAGAGAGAGAGACAGACGGGGAGGGAGGGAAAGAAAGACAGAACAGGGGGAATGGGGAGAGAGAGAGACAGAACAGTGGGGGATAGACAGAACGGGGGGGGGAGAGACAGAACAGGGGGGGGAGAGACAGAACAGGGGGGGAGAGAGAGACAGACAGCACAGGGGGTGAGAGAGAGACAGAACAGGGGGAAGGGGGAGAGAGAGAGACAGACAGTACAGGGAGGGGAGAGAGAGACAGAACAGGGGGAAGGGGGAGAGAGAGACAGACGGGGAGAGAGAGAAAGACAGAACAGGGGGAATGGGGAGCGAGAGAGACAGAACAGGGGGGGGGAGAGACAGAACCGGGGGGGGAGAGAGACAGAACAGGGGGGGAGAGACAGAACAGGGGGAGAGTGACAGAACAGGGGGGGAGAGAGAGACAGGGGGAAGGGGGAGAGAGAGAGAGACGGACAGTACAGGGGGGAGAGAGAGACAGAACAGGGGGAAGGGGGAGAGAGACAGACAGTACAGGGGGGAGAGAAAGACAGAACAGGGGGAATGGGGAGAGAGAGAGACAGAACAGGGCTAGAGAGACAGAACAGGGGGGGAGAGAGACAGAACAGGGGGGGAGAGAGACAGAACAGGGGGGGGAGAGACAGAACAGGGGGGAGAGAGACAGAACAGGGGGGGAGAGAGAGACCGGGGAAAGTGGAGAGAGAGACAGACAGCACAGGGGGTGAGAGAGAGACAGAACAGGGGGAAGGGGGAGAGAGAGAGACAGACAGTACAGGGAGGGGAGAGAGAGACATAACAGGGGGAAGGGGGAGAGAGAGACAGACGGGGAGGGAGGGAGAGAAAGACAAAACAGGGGGAATGGGGAGAGAGAGAGAGAGACAGAACAGGGGGGGGGAGACAGAACAGGGGGGGGGAGAGACAGAACAGGGGGGGGAGAGACAGAACAGGGGGGAGAGACAGAACAGGGGGAGAGTGACAGAACAGGGGGGAGAGAGAGACAGGGGGAAGGGGGAGAGAGAGAGAGACAGACAGTACAGGGGGGAGAGAGAGACAGAACAGGGGGAAGGGGGAGAGAGACAGACAGTACAGGGGGGAGAGAAAGACAGAACAGGGGGAATGGGGAGAGAGAGAGACAGAACAGGGCTAGAGAGACAGAACAGGGCTAGAGAGACAGAACAGGGCTAGAGAGACAGAACAGGGGGGGAGAGACAGAACAGGGGGGAGAGACAGAACAGGCGGGGAGAGACAGAACGGGGGGGAGAGACAGAACGGGGGGGAGAGAGACAGAACAGGGGGGGAGAGAGACAGAACAGGGGGGGAGAGAGACAGAACAGGGGGGGAGAGAGACAGGGAGAAGGGGGAGAGAGAGAGACAGACATTACAGGGGGGAAGAGACAGAACAGTTGGAAGGGGGAGAGAGAGATACAGAACAGGGGGTAGAGAGAAAGAACAGAGGGAGGGAGAAAGAGACAGAACAGGGGGAAGGGGAAGAGAGAGACAGACAGTACAGGGGGGGGAGAGAGAGACAGAACAGGGGGAAGGGGGAGAGAGAGACAGACGGGGAGGGAGGGAGAGAAAGACAGAACAGGGGGAATGGGGAGAGAGAGAGACAGAACAGGGCTAGAGAGACAGAACAGGGGGGAGAGAGAGACAGAACAGGGGGGGAGAGACAGAACAGGGGGGGAGAGACAGAACGGGGGGGAGAGAGACAGAACAGGGGGGAGAGAGAGACAGGGAGAAGGGGGAGAGAGAGAGACAGACAGTACAGGGGGGAGAGAGAGAGACAGAACCGGGGGAAGGGGGAGAGAGAGACAGACGGGGAGGGAGGGAAAGAAAGACAGAACAGTGGGAATGGGGAGAGAAAGAGAGACAGAACAGGGGGGGAGAGACAGAACAGGGGGGGAGAGAGAGACAGAACAGAGGAAGGGCAGGAGAGAGAGACAGACGGGGAGGGAGGGAAAGAAAGACAGAACAGTGGGAATGGGGAGAGAGAGAGAGACAGAATAGTGGGAGAGAGAGAACAGGTATGGGGGAGTTAGAGAGAGACAGACAGGGCAATGAAGAGGAAAGGGACAAACATGGGAAGGCAGAGAGATACATACATGGGGGGGGGGCGCCATGGGGGAATCCCGCACAGGGCGCCGGAACACTTAAGGCCGGCCCTGCTGACAGATTTCTCGAGCAAATTCTCCTGCGCAATCACAGGAGAATTTACTCCTTGCGCATGCGCACAAAGTTACAGCTGATCACTCAGCTGTTACTTTTTTAAAGACTGCGCATGCGCGAGCGGAGCGACGCTACCCACCTCCCGCCCCCTTCACACCACGCTAAGGTGGTAAGTAACACGGGGGGGACATAAGGGGGCAACATAGGGGCGAGCACCCCGGTCGAGGGGGAGCCTTAAGGGCTGCCTCATCTTGATGGGAGTTGTGATCCCCCTGCTGCATCAATAATACAGCAGGAGGATCACAACTCCCATCAAGATGAGGCAGCCCTCAAGGCTCCCCCCCTCACCAGAATGCTTGCCCCTATGTTGCCCCCTTATGTGTCCCCCCCCCCACATATGTTCTAGCGCCCGTCAATTTAACAGGCTTAATGTCTAGTATATAAATATATCTATATCTATTTGATAGAGAACTAGCTATATTAACTAGCTATATTAAATTGTTATAATATATATATGTATATATATATATATATATATATATATATATATATATTTTATAACAATTTAATATAGCTAGTTAATATAGCTAGTTCTCTATCAAATGACATTTCCAAGATATTGGAATTCTTTCTGAAAACATCTCAAAATATCAAACATTTCAATTAAACAGTAAACACGTTTATATAATACAGTCTCTAGAAAGACATGGGGTACGTTTAAACACTAAGTATATTATGTGTGTGCCTTTTACTTAAAATGTACTACGGAAACCTGATATCACTAAGAAAAGCTTTTTAACCTCTTAATGGGTCTCACCTTACCATTTCCAACTGGGAAATATATTATCTGATATGATAAAAGTGTGGACAAACTAACAAGAAAATAAAGTTGGATTCAATAAATTCATACATTTGTGTTTGAGCGATAGTACATTTGTTTATTACATATGGTTGAATTGTGTGCCCTAGCAACATGCATCGGTAGAAGACACTGTATCTTTCCTCTCAGATAGATCTTTATAGTTCAACTACTCATTTAAGTAAACTAGGTAGAAAACTACATTACCAATACTGTAAAAAAATGTAACTTTTACCGTTTGAATAAAAAAAAAAAAAAACCAATATAGCTATTTTTTTAATAATGAAATCCCTTTTAACCTTATATATAATGTTACAATAATTAAGGGCTTTTACATACATCTTATATTGCATTGACTTTTTTTTTCAATTGGCAGATGCTAATTGGAAGTTATATTTGTGTTAAAACATGAGCAAACTTATACTTCCTTCAAATCTCTGTTTTTGGAAAATGTTCTGTTTAAATACTGCTATAGTATATGTAATTTAATGACTTTGCAGCTAAAAATTGTATCCACTAGATACTAATAAAAACTTTTCAAAGTAAACTGGACTACAGTAATGATGGTGAAAAGGGAACAGTGCATTATTTTAAGGGAATACTTTTCTAAGCCATAAATGCATTATTGATTTCAAGTTCTATTTTTCTGTACTAAGAGGCTTAGGAACAAGCTTTCAAGGTTCTTTCATAAAAAACATGCTGTAATGCATATTTTTATGACTGGTCATCTGATCAGGTTATGTGTGTGTGTTTATATATATATATATATATATATATATATATAATGTTTATATATATATATATATATATATATATATATATATATATGTGTGTGTGTGTGTGTGTGTGTATGTGTCTACAATTTGATAAATGACACATTGACACAATGTAATATTTAGAAGATCAGTTTGTAACCTAATAAATTCAACAAAGAAATCTGCTGACTTAGTTAGGTTAGCAGGTTTTTATGTAAAGATATTTCACTCCCTCCCCGAGTAAATAATAAGGGTATAAGTTCATAAGGGTTGAAATCCCCTGAAAATGAAAACAGCCAAATTTAAATAAAATACATAAATAAGTCTAGAGGCCCCATGGGGCCCATGGAATTTTGAGGGGGCTAAATGCCCATGCCCTCCCCCAAAAATAGTAGCTCCCATGGAGCCATCAGACTGCTTATGGCTGCATAAATTATAATTAATGTCCCCAATGGGGCCAACAGTACAGCGGTATACATAATAAATGGCCCCCATGGGCAAGGTGGGGTTGAGCAGGTAGGGTAGTTAATAATATTTTTATTTAATTTATGGGGGCTATAGAAGTGTATTTATGAGGCCAGAACACAGCTGCTGGCCCCATGGTGGCATTGTATTATATTTGTGGGGCCAGCTGACTGTAGCTGGTTTTATAGGGGTCATTGATCTATATTTATGAGACCAGTGGTCTTTTCAGGAGGACTTTGACTGTTTTCACAATAGTCGAAGTTGTCCTTCTATGAACTGAAATCCCTATACACGTCTATGGAGAGGATAGAGGTTACTATTTGGCTGATTTTCATGTCAGCTTGTGGTCACTTCAGT
This sequence comes from Pelodytes ibericus, assembly GCA_036172795.1. Lineage (NCBI taxonomy): Eukaryota > Metazoa > Chordata > Amphibia > Anura > Pelodytidae > Pelodytes > Pelodytes ibericus. Next base: position 40,719,564 of record CM069858.1, on the reverse strand, counting down.
GATGCCTGAGTAGCCCAAATGAACCCCTTAGTGACAAGACATTTTGACCTTGACTTTCCCTTGGTGACAAGGGCTGTTTTTACATTTCTGGGGTGTTTGTGTTTAGTATTAAGGGATGCAGAGAAACGGCACTCCAGGAGCCAAATCAGAAGGTGCAAAATAAGTTGTTTAATGTTGAATACAAAAGTAATGGATTCCACAGCAGTAGTGCAAGTCTCAGATACACAAAGTTTGACACGTTTCGTGCTCCAGGCGCTTAATCATAAGCTTGTATAGTTTCTAAATGTTGTCCCGCGTTCAGAAAAATGCTTATTTCCATGTTGTTCTGCAGTTTGTAACCCTAGTTGCTATTCTAACCCTAACCTTAGATTTAAGCTAATTACGTGTTATTTTGTTATTTAATTGCCTCTAGGGGCAGTCAAGCAACATATTCAGAGCGTCGGAAGTTAATTTTCTTTCACATCCGCAGCTCTGACAACAAGAGGGCACAGCATGCTTCTCCAGCAATATGGCACCCACGATCGCTTCGTGGAGTGATCATAGGTGCCCCAGAACCAGAATTGCAGTGCTGGCTATTGCCTCAACACACCGTCAGAGTGGTTTTCGCGAACATTGATCGCGAAAACCACTTGTTTCATCACAGGACGTGTCAGGCACGTCCATTGTTGGGAACGGAGTCGCGAAGGGGTTAAGGGGACATTCAAATCATTGAAGTTCCCTGGGAAAATTGTATATACCTGAGTAGACCCTTGGGTGGCTGAATGATAAGAAGAAAAACTTGTATAAAGGGGCTTGATCTAGAGGTACAAAACTCCTGAAATTATTAGAGGCAGAAAGGAAGGATATCTTCTACTATATGAAAATCTAATTGAATATATCTGTGTCCAGCAAACCTGGTACTAATAATTATAATTACTATTTTGAACCTTTTTTAAGGTTTTAGGACTACATACCCAACATGCACAGTTCAAAGTCACTTACATTGTTTGAATTGCAAAACTTACATACAATCAATGTCTCGACTTAGAAATCCTCCTCTAGTCTTTTCCTTTTCCTCAGCTGATTATAGTAGGTTTAGCAAGGTACATCAATAAAGAATAACGACTTTCACATGGATTCACTTAAGACTGTTAAATGGAAAGAGGCGTCTAATCTTTTGTAAAACTGTATAGATATTTGCATAGGTGCAATAAATAAGAAGCAGAAGTAATATTTGTAGATTTTTTTACAGTTATGTTCAAATTCCTAATATGCATATGAAATGTTTTTCCTTTATGTAAACTAAATTTTTTCTCAATGGAATTCTTTTTTAAACCATAATTAAGCTAGTAAGTTGGAACCAAATTATTATTTTAAAATATAATTACAACTCCGTCTTTAAAGGGACTGTATCACCTGAAAAATGTTTTTATTATGCGTGGAGAGCTTACAACAATATTTAAAAATGATCTATAAATTGTATTAGCAAAACGGCAAGCAAATGCCTAAATGACAAAATGTGTTTTAAATGTGTCTTTGGAGTCTCCTTCTTATGGCATCACCTGTGGCACAGTATGCAAAATACACATTTCCCATTGGAAAGCAGTTCATTTGCATACCGTGCCACAGGTGATGTCATAAACAGGAGACTCCAGCCAAGAAACCACCTCTTTGTTTAACTGGAGCTAAGCTTCTGAGTATTCACTCATTCATGATTTAGCACAATGTCTCTAACATATTACACTATTTAAGTTTGATTTTTGACAAAATAGTGTGACAGTGAATACTGCAATTCATTCCAAATCATAGTTTTTGCAAGTGTGCTAATATTTGAAGCAACATTGGGTGTTTTGTGTATTTGGGTACTTCAATTTTGTGCAGGGGTTATCCTATTCATTAACATATTGTGTGGCCAAGTATCAAAAAAATAAAACCTTAGCAAAATTGATGTTACATCCACTGAATAACATTGGTCCATATTAACACCTTCGCGACAAAGGACGTGCCAGGCACGTCCTGGGAGAATCTCCCTTAACAACAAAGGACGTGCCTGGCACGTCCTGCGGGGAATCAAGCGGTTTTCGCGATCAACGATTGCTTTAACGGTGCTGGTCTATTGCCTCGATGTCGAGGCAATAGCCAGCACTGAAATTTCTATTTTGGGGCACCCACGATCCCCCCACGGAGCGATCGTGGGTAGCCATATTGACGGAGCATGCTGCTCCGTCAATATTGCTAAGCCCTCTGCCAGTCTGAGCTTCGGAAGTGAAAGTAACTTCACTTCCGTCGCTCTGAATATGCTACTTGACTGCCCCTAGTGGTAGTTAAGTAGCATTGCAATGGAAAATATTTAAAATACACATTTAATTAATTAAAAACAGGTTATATAGCTATATTAGCCTATAGGGTTAAAATTAAATATTTTTTTGCATAAGCGATAGGGTTTAAATTAAATTAAAATTAAAAAATATTAAGGGATATAATAAGGATTAGAGTTGGGGTTAAATTTAGTGTTAGGGTTAAATTTTGGGTTCAGTTGGGGTCAAAAGGTTAATATAGGAAAAAACATGCATATTTTTGAACTCGGGACAACATTTAGAAACTATTTAGACGGGGTCTTTTTTTCATATTTTATGATTTTTTTTGTAGTAAATTATAAGATATGATGAACATAATGGTATCTAATGAAAGCCCTTCTTATGACGATAAAAACAACATATAATTTGTGTGGGTACTGTATGTGAGAAAGAAAAAAATTACAGCTAAACACAAACACCCTAGAAATGTCAAAACAGCCATTGTCACCAAGGGAAAGTCAAGGTGAAAATGTCTTGTCACTAAGGGGTTAAACCACATTTTGTCATTTTTCATGTTGTTAAATGAAAAAATAATTAAAAGGCGTTGAATGCGTGAACCAACAACAGTTACAGGCAGATGTGAATCACTTGGGTGGACAATAACCCCAATATGGGTTCTTTAGGAAACATTTTAGAAAGAAGACATGTTGCAGAATAAATAATAGAGACAGTAATTGTCCAAAAAGATGTCATTTAGCAACACAAGAAGGGATGTTTTGGTGTGGTTCCATTACTTTCATGTCAAATATCATGATGATGTTTCAGGACTTGGAGTTTAAGAGACACTAATTGAAACTGCTCCCAGAAAAATTACAAGCACTGGATATTAAGTATTCCAGGGGATGCTGCAGATTCCTATTTAAGATTCAATTCCGATAACTCACAATTATTGAAGCCGAAGCTCCTCCACTAATTGCATCTATGCCTTGCTCCTTCACAGGTCCACATTCCCACAGGCATCAGCATAACACCTGGAGACATAAGTAGCTGGGCTATATAATAATGTTTTATGTACTTTTGTTGGAACACTTATGTTTTGGCTTACCTTAAATGAACCAGATCCGTGTAGACCCACTTTCCCTGTTTTACTTAGAATGGCATTTCATACTGTGTCTCTCACTTAACACTGGACATCTTGCCAACTGAATAACACATCTATAACAGTCGAAGGGATTCTTTAGAGTAAGGAAAATAAAGGCATATAATTCACTTCCTGAATATATACCATCCGGCCCTGGGGCTTTGTCTACCTTATCACTGTGATGATATGGAACCCTAGAGCAGCCTCTCCACTAGGTGTATTGTCCTTAAGTGGAATGTTGCTGAGACCGGGATCAAGTCATTGACTATATCTTCCCGAGGATGCTGGTGGGACTGTACAAAGTGAGGCTGAAGGGTCAGTAGATGGTAGCTAGGGCAATCACAGAGTCCTCTATCCACTGGAGAGGGAAGCCGGTATCAACCCCTCTGCCTCCAAGTGCAGCCTTTACAAAGGCTTCCAAGTAATAAGCTCAATGCTGACAGATCCAAAGACTCTGCTGCACGAATGGACACACAGTAAACTCATGGGAAAGACTTCTGCTTTATTACAAGACAGGCCAACTTATATACAGGGAAACAGTGGGAGGAAGATAAATCTACACAAAGGTAACATAAGCTTAATTACATCTTGTAGGAAGATAATCAGGCAACATCCTGAGATAACATAGTTCACACCACAACAAAGAAGTAACACATCAAAATAATGACATAACACACAGGAATCAATACCAACAAACATCAATGGCATTACTGGGATAAAGAACACTTAAACACAATCTGTTTTAAACCTAAAAATACAATTAGCCCTGGTGTCCCCAGGAGTCATAGACTGCCACCATCACAAACACCATTTCATTATTTAACACTTTTTCTTGTGTCAACCAATCACATGCTTGCTGTGACTGTTCTGTAAAAGTAGCTCACAGGTTCTTGTCCTTTGGTTCTTCCTTGGTAAAACAGAAGAAAAGAAATTATTTAAAATATCTGCTTTCTCTCTGTATATACTGAGCATTTAAAAAAAACCATAACATTTTAGTACCCATATATAACTGATAACTTCATTCTTAAAAGGGTCTTCTTGGGTTGTCACTGTTCTAATAGTACATCAAACTTTTGGACATGTCAAGGGAGAATAAGGGGAAAAGCAAGAATGATAAGGGAGAGAAGTAAAACAGGGGTTATGACAATGACCGTGACGTCATACCTGAATTGCCCGGATAAGGCCTCCCGCCCCTCCTCCCATCCGCCAACAGGAAAGAATGTGTTTTAATGTTTGTCAATTGTTTAGTGTTTTATGTTGTCATGTGTAATCGGTGCCAGTGACCTATGCAACCTCAGTTAGTCTCACTATACATGGGTGAAAGGCACTATGTATTTCTGTACATGGAAATCATGCGTAGAATGCAGATTAGTATATCCTACGTAATGTTTAGACTTTGTTTATGGTATTGTGTATTTTAATATTTTCATAATAAAAAAATAAATAAAAAAAACTTTTGGACATGTCTGACCAAGAAGTGAACAAACCATCTCATAGAATAATCTTACAAGTGGGGATAATCACCTAATAAGTGAACAAATAAGAATATTAAAATAAAAGTATGCTATACCATATTAGTCTGCTCAGGATTAATATACTAGGAGAAACAAATATGAAATTTTATAGAAATGTAATCTCTACAACATTGTGAGAATATGTATAGCTGCATAATTACTGTCTTTCATTATATAATGTCAAGGTGGACATGACCACCCTTCCATCTTTTCTAAGACAAAGAAGCTTTAAAGAGAAATATTTTCCCAGTATCTTAAATTCACATTCCACATTTTACAACCTTGCTAATAAAAACAAGTTTTATATAACCACCTACTCCTACCTGGAGTGGCGGGTTCATACATTTTATTAGGACATATCTGATAAGGAATTTAGTTTCACAAAGAACTAGCCTTGTTCTAAGTGTAAAAAAAAACCTGTTCCTGAGTGTCTACTTTTTCATTCTATATAAGGCATACAATCTACACACAAAATTAATCTTTACTAGAAAACAATTATCTTTTATAAAAGATTGTTAGTCAAAACAGATATAAAACTATTGCTGCTTCATTTATTTCTTGTCTTAGACTATTCTAAATGTTCCTCAAATTCTTCAATCACTTAGTTGATAAATAAAAAGTTTCAATTTTTCATTTAACATAAAAAAAAATGCTAATCACATCTAGATGTGAGACACATAATTGACCTGTGTAAATACACACTTATCATTATAGTTAAGCATACATAATGAAGTGTAATGCAAGTGTGAAGAAAACTGAAAAAAAGAACAGGAAATCTCTACTGTGGTGCTAACATTTACCATATTGTTTCTAACTGTCCATCGCTTTCGGTATCAATGGCAGATCAATGGTTGGAATATTTATTTTTAAATTAATATGAACTGGATCGAATCAAACCTTTCCAGAGCACAACATGCAACAAATATTTTCTTAATGTTAATCCTACATGAATCAGATATATTTTGGGATTTTTGCAGCCAACTACTGGTGACAGCTTTTATGAATGCAAAAGATTATATCAGTAGTTTACAAACAGATGGAGTAGGGCAGTTCATGGTACTATTTGACACTGCCTTAAACAATTATATTCTGTTCCATCATACTTCTTGATATACTTGAGTTTATTGGAAATCACAGAATGGGTGACTCTAGATGAGACAATATTAACGTTAGCAGACACAAAAGCACAGAGTAGCATCATCTTCACAGATCCTGTGGGTCTCTGTATCAAAATTGTTCAGACATATGGGTCTAGTCACTAAAGTTTGTCTTTGGAGCTTGACTTTCATTTTGAGACTAAGTCAAATTGGGCACCCAAGCTTCTGGGCAAGATGGTCGCATAACCCTTGAACCCTGCAGCCCCAAAGCCTCAACAAACTCACAATAGCACCCCAGCCCTAAACATGAGCTTTATTTACCCAGCAGGGCACCTGCAGATGGGACCTCCATCTGCCGCGAGGCAGAAAGGAAAACTAAACCCACAAGAAGTTCTCCAGCTATTCAGAGCATGGTCACCCGGGCTTACTCACAATGACCAGACAGCTATTCCACCTCCCGCTCCATCTCAGCCACGACCATCTATGCGACAAGACCTTGATGAGCTCTTCGTCAAAATTCAAACCCTGATCAAGGACGAGATCACTCATCCCTTGGATCGGTAAAAACCGACATCAAAGACCTAAGGTCAAAGACCTAAGGGCCAAATCAGAAGAGCACTCCGAACAGCTGCAGTTACTTACCTCTGACTACCCCCAACTGGTAGATGACGCCATCAAACTACACTAAAGGTTCTCAGATCTTGAACACTCACTAGAAGACCTTGGAAACCAATCTCGTCGAAACAATATCCAAATAAGAGGCCTCACAGAGACAGGGAATCGAAGCCTTACCCACCAAGCTACACCAAATGTTAACATAGATAATGCCAGATATCCCCACAGAGCGACTTTTCCTCGACTGCTCACACAGAGCCTTACAAGCCCCGGGGCCACTGGGCTCCCAAGCCTGGGATGTAATTGCCCAATTCCACTATTATAGCATCAAAGCCGCAGTGATGACTACTACACGACGAACCCTGCTTTCTTGCATGGGTGTGAACTTGCAGGTGATTCAAAATCTGGAACTGTCAACACTATCCAGGCGCTGACAGTGGAAGCCACTCACAGACAAGCTGAGAGCTGCCGGAATAAAATGTGCCTGGGGATTCCCCTTTAAGATCATGGTTGGCTAAGGCAGATCTACCAAGATTTTACATTCCTACGACAACCTACAGGATTATCTTTCATCCATGAACACGGACATGGACTCCATACCTATACACGAAACAAGGCAAGAAACCACAGATTAGAGGGCTACTCCCCTATGCTGTCATGAAAAGGATGGAAAACAGCCCATTCCACAGAGGTAGTCCTGAACACCCACCACTGGACCATGCTATACCTAAGATACCCTAGCAGACCCACTAACTCTGCCCTACTTGCCGCAAACGCCCAGATCTTTATATTTTTTATGGATTTTACAAAGTCTATAAACATTTCAACGTTAGATGCCTGTTTTCCTGGACAATATCACAAGGCTAACCACATAGGGTAAGGGCCATAAGACAGAGGCTTTGATATGGCTGCAAAGTGGTTTGTATACCATACCTACACACCACAGGTTCTTTTAAGACCGAGATTTGAAAGCTGCTGAGATATTATCCCTGTCTTCCTTGCCTTAGGTTGCTACCCCTTCCCATTGCATAACTGGCAATAAAAGTAAGCCCAGTTAACACTGTACCACTCAATAGTAACTTGAGAGTATGTTTATTCTTGTTTTCTTTTTCTCTTCTCACTTATATTGCCTTTCCCCTTTTTTTCCCTCCTCTCTTTGCTTCTTCTTTATCTCCACCTTTTCCTCTCTATGCCCCCACAGAAATACTCAATCTACCTACTATAATTTATTTCTGGGTTTTGTGAATTGTTACATATATTTGGCATATAATTGTTATGTTATATTGCTCTGTTCTATAGTGTTAGATTGCAAGGCTCTGTGAGTCCTTCGTCCCTCTTTCCTTCGGTCCTACAACCCACACACACCCTCACTAATCCCCCACTTTCCAAAAAATCACATTGATCCCAATGGGGACCCTAATAATAATAATGAGGAAGGGACCTAGTGTCCCCTCCTGTCCCCACCCATAATAATAATAATGAGGGGGGACCTAGTGTCCCCCCCCCGGTCCCCACCCATTGCTGGTGGGTGGGACCCTAATAATAATAATAATGAGGGGGGTCCTAGTGTCCCCCCCAATAAAAAAATGCCTACCTACCCCCCCTCACTCTAATAATAGTGAGGGGGTGGGCAATAAAATAACCTGTAAAAAAAGGCCAAATAAAAAAACCATAGTATGCGCCGCAACTGAGCGCAAAAAAAAAAAAATTCCATCCATGGAGTGCCCCGTGCAGACTGACCACCATTTGTCCCAGTGTTGACAGGTCCTCCAATCCCATGAATTTCTACAACATCCAATCAAGAGATTACACATTCTTCTCTTACCCACACCTCATTTATTCCAGAATATATGTGTTCCTAATCTCCCCAAAGTGCTTACCACCTCACCTCCTCCAACATACACACGCTCTCCTGGTCAGATCATGCTGACATATCCATATCACTTATCATACCCGGGTTCTTCAGACACTGGTCCTGGAAATTGAAGCAATACTTCATAACCCCAAACGATAGCTGTCTTGAGAGAAACCATCATTGACTACTTTACACTGAATATTGACTCTGTCCCGGACTGTGCTACCATATGGGCATCACACAAGACAGTCCTCAGAGGTATTATATTCAGTATCTGCTTCAACCTTAAAAAACACAAAGAGAAAGAATCCCTCAGACTACAAGCTGAACTCTCTAACTTAGAGACCCTTAACAGAACTCAACCCACTCTACAAACATCCAAAAAGTCAGAGCCAAGATACGCCGCATCACCATTTCAGACACGGCCAGATCCTTAAAATTAACCAAAAGAAACTATTATGAGAAAGCCAATAAGGCTGACAAACTTCTTGTGGCTTTTCTAAAAAAGCAGTCCTCTTATAGACTAATCTTGCACATCTGCCAACCGAACTGCAGCACCACTACTAACCCCCAAGAAATAGCACAGAGATTTCTTACCCATTTCAAATCTGTATATAACCACTATCCTGAAAAAAAAAACCTTACTAAACTCATCCCATGTTGATGCTATTGTGACTTACCTCCAACACTCCTGACAGTCAAAGAGACATATTGGACTCCCCCATCACTGACAAAGATCTGAGATGGGCCATAAAAACACTCAAATCTAACAAGATGCCAGGACCAGATGGTTTCACCAACTTCTACTACAGAACCTTCATTGACGAACTTCTCCCACACCTTCTAACTCTCTTTAACGCTTCATCATATATGGCTGTTCCTTTACCACAGAAATGCAATCAGCCAACATATCCATAATACACAAAACAGGTAAACCCCCAGACCTCCCCAATAACTACAGACCAATTGCTCTCTTAAATTCTGACTATAAAATGTTTACCAAGATACTCGCAACCCAACTGAATCATATTCTACCAAAACTCATCCACCCAGATCAAGTGTGATTTATCTCCCAAAGACAGGCACTTGAAAATACGACGAGATATGTAGACCTTCTCTGGATGGCCTCCCAGACTCAAACACCTTCTCTGTTCCTGTCCTTGGATGCAGAGAAGGCGTTTGACAGAATAAACTGGTCCTTCCTTCGTCTTTAATTTAGATCACATGCGCTTTCCCCAACAATTTCAAAATAGTATCTCAGCTATCTACCACACTCCTACATCATACATCTATATCCCAGCATAGCTCGCCAGATTCAACAGCCACAATGGAACACGACAGGGTTGCCCCGTTTCACCCCTACTATTTGCACTTTACATTGAACCACTCCTACAATCCATTCACAATAATTCTAACATACATGCTCTCTCCTTGGCACATAGTCATTACAAAGTAGCTGCTGACAATGTACTGTTTTCCATAACCCACCCACTTACCTCACTGCCCCATGTTTTCAAAGAACTTGACCAATTTTCAGTACTCTCAGGATTTAAAGTTAATGAGGACTAATCTCCCAACTATACTACGACTTATCTCTATCCAAGAGAGGACCCCCACTCTCCTATACCTTGGCCTTGGAATGAGACATCGGTCCTGTCCATTAATCCAATACTTCTGGCAGCAGGTCCATGGCCTGATAGCACAAATCCTTGGTAGGGCAATTGTCTTTGACCTTCTGACCTAACTTCTATCGAAATCACAAGACCCCCTGACCAAATTGGAAAACCAACTAGTATTTAAGATTGCTTTGGCAGCTAGGAGACCACTGACTTGAATATCAACCCCCTGTTGCTGCGGTAGCCACAGTGAGAACATTGGTTGAAGAGGTAATTTACCTGGACCTTCTCACAGCACATGTACATGACACACCAGACAAATATCAAAAGTTATGGCTACCATGGTTCACCTTTTACCCCAGATGAAAAGAGCTCACTGATACAGCCCCTCTTCCCTCCACTTTCAATCCCTCCATCCCCTCTGTCCCATACTCCCCCGCAGACACATAATTACTCTGCTAAACCACTCATTACGTAGAGCCCTGCAATGTTTACTTTTTTTTTTAGTTGTGAATAGTAAACATCTTTTCAAGAGAACATTGTTAACTGATAACAGCATTTAAACTCCTTGCCACATTACATACTAAAGGTAATCCTAAACATATGTTAAGGTTTCTGAAGAAATATCTCTATTTCCAATGTTCATTGTCATATGTTTTGTATCGAGGAAAATATGAAAACTGAAAAATAAAGATTTTTTTTAAAAAAAGCAAAAGTGATGACTAGTACATTCCAACACAAATTTCTCCATAGGTTATTTTTGACCGATGAACCAAGAACCAACATTTGTCCAATGTACATTTTTTTTAAATTCCAGAGATAATGGTTGGATTTATCTTATATACCATCTTGGATGCTCCTTTTTTGCTCTTCATCTATATAATGATATTCCTATGTAATAAAACATGTTTCACTTTTCACTTTCTATTTATAGATTACAATAATCTACTTTAGGTATGAATATAAAAATTTGTAGTTTCCATGGCAATGCCATATTTTGGTACAACCATTAGCTGATTTAAGTGCATAATGCATACATAAACAATCTAAGTGCACATTTTACCAGGCAAAAGTAACAATAGGAAAACACAAAATCAAATGCCGATTTTATAAAAGATCCAAATATAAAAATATAGCATCTAATGTGTTTTAATCATGCAGGTACTTTTTATATTAACAAATGTAAAATAAATAAACAAATCAATACAAAAAATAAAGAAAGAAGAAAAACAGAACAAGAAATATCCTATAATAGTCCTACATTTTATATTATTAAAATGTGTTTACATAATTTCAATTATAAAATATTGCTATAGTAGCAAAGAGAGCAGAACAAAAACTGTGAAGCTTTCAACAGAGGATGGCAGTGAGAAAGATAAAAAAGAATGCATATAGCTTTAATAGTTAATTCATTTAAAAAGCAGAATGATACAAAATCAAGTGGTTTGCAATCTATCCCCACCAGCTGCTAAGACACTTGGACATAACAATGTACAACAGCAGTTGACAAGACATTATGTGTTCCACCATATATTTATTGTCGGATTATTAATAACCATAAAAATATGAATATGAGTTATTCATTATGAATCATAAAAAAAATATAAAAATTGATGATTTAAATATATGGGTCCGACTAAAAATACCCATATCAAGAATTCGTTATGTATGTGAGAGTTTGGATGACGTTTTTACAAAATAAATACCATGTAACAATTATTAATAAAATAATAATGAATTTATTGGATATAGAATAAAGATCAAACTCTAAGCAAAATAGCATAACAACAACATACAGTATCAATAGCTGTTAATCATAATTCACATGTAGGACTTATAACATAAGTAAGTAGGACAAAACATGAATTATGCAGCTCTGTGCCTATATCAACATGCATGTAGATTAATTTATTATGCAGTACGTTTCTGACCGTAAGATGGCCATGCATTTTATTTAGATACAACCTACAATGATTATGTTTAGTATTTAAAATGGTTAATGATAGTACGCCATAATTACCTACAAATTACCAACATATACTCTGCTTAGGTAAGGTAATACTACTAAATCATATCACTACTCAAGGTGGCTATTTCTTAATCTGCTCGGTAAATGATAATGTATGTATTCTAGCTTAGACTTTAAGAATGAGAATTTTAGATAATCTCTGGAGATTAGATATGACATATTTGGGTAAATAGCTAGACTATAAGAACTTATGGTTCTTGGTAATATATATAGGATATTCCTCTGGCTTCCTTCTGCAGAAAGGATGACAGATAAACACCAGGCTAAAACATATAGATGTGTGTACAAGGGGGATGGATGAGCACAGAATCTAGCCGATGGCACTGATAATAAATTATAGATGAATAAATAAATGAATGGTGTCCACTGAGAATCGCAGCCGGAAAAAACTTACAGACAGCCTCTAATAACTGTGTAAATGATATGTGGAAAGGAGAGTGAAACCGGCGCACAATGCATGGACACTTTTAAACAATAAATTATATGTGACACTCTAAGTGTAGCTGTGCAAATGTGCAAATAAAAATAAATATTCAAAAATGCAAAATGTGCAAAAAAAGTGCAAAATCTCAAAAAATTAAAAATAATAAAAAAAAAATTGTGCAAATAAGCAATAAATAATGTTATCAAATGGCACAATAAATAACAGTTGATAATATATAGTGACCTTACAGCAATTAGTAAAAAACAAACCAGTATAAATGGTGCAAATTCTGTGATAATTGGTTTTAGACCAGGTGAGTGAATACTGTGCTTAGGAATACAATGTGCTGTTAATACAGCTAGAAAACTGGTGTGCAAAAACTTTTTGTGCAAATAAGCAATAAATAATGTTATCAAATAGCACAATAAATAACAGTTGATAATATATAGTGACCTTACAGCAATTAGTAAAAAACAAACCAGTATAAATGGTGCAAATTCTGTGATAATTGGTCTTAGACCAGGTGAGTGAATGCTGTACTTAGGAATACAATGTGCTGTTAATACAGCTAGAAAACTGGTGTAGATGACCCCAAAAACATGAAATACCAAACATATACAAACTCATACTAAATACTGCATAATTGGTGTTAGATCTGAAAAGATATAAAACCAGTAAAAAAACGATAAAAAACGAAAAATTCACTTTTGCCCAGAGCTCAGAAACTATCGACTTCTTGGACCTCAATTTTTATATAGAGGATAATGTTTTAAAGTCCAAAACTTTCTTCAAAGAAGTCGATAGCAACAATTATATTGACAAAAAAAGCTGCCACCACCCCAATTGGTTAAATAATATCCCTAAAGGACAATTTAGGAGGATCAGAAGAAATTGCACAGATATAAATATATATAAACAACAAACAAAGATCTTAAAAGATAGGTTCACCCAAAAAAAACTATAAAATGGAAACTTTAGATAAAGCAGAATTGGAGATTGAGAAAATGGACAGGAAAGACATCCTAATGCCCAAAAATAAGGATACTAAAGTAATAAAAGGGGAATATGGCATGTCATTTATCTCAGAATACAGCACAGCAGCCCCCCAGGTCAGCAAAATTCTAAACAAACATTGGAATGTCATACAGGGGGACGAAATCTTAGCACCACTTGTCCCCAAAAAACCAACAATTATCTTCAAAAAAGCACCCACTTTAAAATCATCCCTTGCTCCGAGTGTAATCAAGCCGGTTCCTAAAGATAACGGATCCAGTTGGCTTACAAAGAATAAAACAAACGGTTTCTATAAATGTGGAAACTGCATACACCAAGCAAAAAAATGCATTGAATTTAAATCCAACAGCACAGGAAAAAAATATAAGATAAATAAATTCATCAACTGCAACACCACATTCGTTGTTTATATGGTGGAATGCGGTTGTGGCCTACAATACATAGGCCAAACTAAAAGACCTTTAAAAGTACGTATACTAGAACACCTAGGCATGATTAATAAAGAGTGTGACAGGTTCAAGTACAGTTTACCCAACCATTGCCATAACTGTCCAAAAGGTAACCAGGACAACATCAAATTTATAGGGATTGAGTCTATCCCCAACACCTGGAAAAGAGGAGATAGACATAAGAAGCTTCTCCAAAGAGAAACATATTGGATATACCAACTACAAACACTAAATCCTAAGGGAATAAACCTAGATTTCGAATTAAAAGCCTTTCTCTAAATCTGCAGGATGTATATATTTTTTTTTTCCAGTTTTTCCAGTTTTTATAGCTTTCATATTTTCCCATGATAGGGTCATTTTATCTCTTTTTATCTCTTTTCATACACATCCATGTATATTAATCATTCCACATATATACTTTTTTATATCTGGTGGTATGTACATATATATTTCTTATACATTTTTTTATATATATTTATATACATTTTAAAACATCTATATGTTTTTATATCTTACTTTTTTTTTTTTTTGTATTTCTTATTTGCTGATTTATCTTCACATACTAAAAGGTTTAGGCATCCACCACATTAAATATCGGAAGAGTAATAAGTCATGTAACCGTTTATTGTATATATTCATGTGCATTATCTTTCTTTATTAAGAGGTATGGAAAATTATACCATGTTTCAATCAACAACATCGTTATCACCATAATTGGTTTTTCTCCTTGCATTGAACATTGCATATAAAAGACTGCCAATTCAGACAGTCCAACAGCCCCTGAGGAAGTCCCGTTCTGATTGGACGAAACGCGTTGGGATTTGTTTTGTTTCATTTTCGGCTCTTCGCAGCCACCATCACAGCTGATACACCAGGAAGTCCCACAGCCCCATAGCACAAGGTGTGCTGATAGGAGACTTTGCTGCAGCTGAAACGCCGGATCTTAAAAGAAGGCTGCAGATACTTTCCTTTTACTCCCTTCTGTGGAGATTTGTGTGCTACCTCGGTCTGAGGATCTCTATGGAGACTTTTTAATTGTATCAATAAAAATTCATCTGTGTCACTACAACTGGAGCCACATCGCCCTTTTCACCCAGACGTTTTTGGATTTAAGGATCCTGATCGGGGGGACGGCAAGTATATTGCTCCACTAATAACATAGGCTGTTGTTTCATGCTCCTTGACTATCAGGAGCTCCACTTGTGAGTGCATTTTAATCAGAGATCTTGGACTTATTCCAAGTGGATTTTGTACTGCACCATCGTTTTTTACTGTTTTTATATCTTTTCAGATCTAACACCAATTATGCAGTATTTAGGACCGTAATATGAGTTTGTATATGTTTGGTATTTCATGTTTTTGGGGTCATCTACACCAGTTTTCTAGCTGTATTAACAGCACATTGTATTCCTAAGTACAGCATTCACTCACCTGGTCTAAGACCAATTATCACAGAATTTGCACCATTTATACTGGTTTGTTTTTTACTAATTGCTGTAAGGTCACTATATATTATCAACTGTTATTTATTGTGCTATTTGATAACATTATTTATTGCTTATTTGCACAAAAAGTTTTTGCACACCAGTTTTTTAGCTGTATTAACCCCTTGCCGACAAAGGACGTGCCAGGCACGTCCTGGGAGAAACTCCCTTAACGACAAAGGACGTGCCTGGCACGTCCTGCATTGAATTAAGCAGTTTTCGCGATCAACGATCGCGAAAACCGCTTTAACAGTGCTGGTCTATTGCCTCGACATCGAGGAAATAGCCAGCACCGAAATTTCTATTTCGGGACCCCCACGATCGCCCCACGGAGCGATCGTGGGGAGCCATATTGACGGAGCATGCTGCTCCGTCAATATGGCTAAGTCCTCTGCCGGTCTGAGCTTCGGAAGTGAAAGTAACTTCACTTCCGTCGCTCTGAATATGCTACTTGACTACCCCTAGTGGTAGTTTAGTAGTATTGCAATGGGAAATATTTAAAATAAATATTTAATTATTTAAAAACAGGTTATTTAGCTATATTAGCCTATAGGGTTAAAATTAAATATTTTTTAGCATAAGGGATAGGGTTAAAATTAAATTAAAGTTAAAAAATATTAAGGGATATAATAAGGATTAGAGTTGGGGTTAAATTTAGTGTTAGGGTTAAATTTTGGGTTCGGGTTGCGGTCAAAAGATCAATATAGGAAAAAACAAAAAAACACTATTTTTGGTTTTTGCCCCATGACTCGCAAAAAAATACCGAAAAATATGGAAACATGCATATTTTTGAACTCGGGAGAACATTTAGAAACTATTTAGACGGGGTCTTTTTTAATGATTTTATTTGTGTAAATTATATTTTAGGTCAAAGTTAGAAAAAGTGTTTTTTAAAAATTTTTCAGCATATTTTATGATTCTTTTTGTAGTAAATTATAAGATATGATGAACATAATGGTATCTAATGAAAGCCCTTCTTATGACGATAAAAACAACATATAATTTGTGTGGGTACTGTATGTGAGAAAGAAAAAAATTACAGCTAAACACAAACACCCTAGAGATGTCAAAACAGCCATTGTCACCAAGGGAAAGTCAAGGTAAAAATGTCTTGTCCCTAAGGGGTTAACAGCACATTGTATTCCTAAGCACAGTATTTACTCACCTGGTCTAAAACCAATTATCACAGAATTTGCACCATTTATACTGGTTTGTTTTTTACTAATTGCTGTAAGGTCACTATATATTATCAACTGTTATTTATTGTGCCATTTGATAACATTATTTATTGCTTATTTGCACAATTTTTTTTTTTTTTTGAGATTTTGCACTTTCTTTGCACATTTTGCATTTTTGAATATTTATTTTTATTTGCACAGCTACACTTAGAGTGTCACATATAATTTATTGTTTAAAAGTGTCCATGCATTGTGCGCCGGTTTCACTCTCCTTTCCACATAAAACATATAGATCCCAGAAATGGTGGGATTTAAGTTTAATTTACCCAAATATATATGCTAATGACGTCCATAAAAAATGAGATTATGCTAGAAACAAATTACCACATTTATACATTACCGGAAGAGGTTGGTTTGCAGTTGGGACTCTTTCAATTGAAGAATTGAGTGATGGTAGTTACTCCTGGGACTTAGCTCAATACTATGGGTATGGAGATTTCTATTGTTATAATGAACATGTGCTATTAAAAGCCTCATATTCCTGAGTCCTCCCCAGAAGGAGAGAGACTCAGCCCTTTTCTAAAACATTCCCATTTCTCACCCCACTAGTGGCAGCTCTCCCAAAATCAGTCCCCCTAGGTCTTTTCAGGTATCTCAGGTTCTCTTTCTACACCTCCAGTACCAACTTATCAACCAAACCTTATCTCAGACTCACACCCTGTTTCTGTAACTTCTAGCCAATTGAATGGATGGGTGTGTTTAATTTAAATGAGATGATGTCATGATTTATAGCTACACCTGGATTGTGAGTATAATATAAGACAATATATATGTTGCAATATATAGAAGTGTTAATATAATTTCAATTTATAGTAAATATTCTCATTCTCATCATTGGACATTAGATAAAAACTTATAATAAAATGTATACCACACTAATAAAACAATAAAAACAATATTCTAATTAATATGTAGGATTAATTATACTTTAAATATTTATTAGTGAAGATGTGATATAATTATATATATTTTAATGAGCGATGTGAATCAACTGGGTGTGTTTATAATAACCCTTATTATATTCTTCAAATCTAAAATCCAAGTAATCTCAGTGTGTCTGTGTCTGTCAGTTTCTGCCAGTTTGGGTGGGCTAGCAAGTTGCAGAGAAGCCCCCCTTCTCCTCTAGTATGTACACAGCTGTGTCTGCATCAGTACAATGAGATGTGGCTGTAGAGTAATAAACCTTGCACAACAATGGCCATCTTATCTGTTCAGGTGTTACTAGGAACTTATCAGTAAAATATTTGGTTACAGATAACAGAGTTAGGAATGTGGAAGACTTTCCTTATAGCATCAGGGACACAGAATAAGATTTTAACACACAGAAGGATGTCCAAAAACTGTCACAAAATGGAGGCTGCTTGCATCCATCTTGTTATACTTAGCTTTTGCTTTATGCATATATACCAGTCTCGAGATTATTGTTCAATACCTCTGACATTATTCAATTGTGAGCCCAGTGGTAAGTATAAATGGTGGTTCACAGCACATAAAATGTTTAAAAAGCCAAAGGTGCCGCACACACTGCCAGCAAAAATTATGACATTTGTTGAGATAGATGTACAACAACCTCTACAGATCATGTTATAAGCCTACAGTCAGATTAGTAGCAGTCATTCCCCAAACCCAGACTGAGCAAATATCATCCAAATTAGGCAATTAGTAGTAGGGAATACTGCTTATAGATACTGCAGGGATAGGAAAGGAAAGGGTAGGTCTCAAGAGAGTCAAATATCTTTTATTTACCATTAGCATACTACCTACACCTAATCTCTAAATGCCAGACATTTGCCAGAGCTGACAAGCAGCCGCTGTGAAAAGGCCTGTGAAAGTGAATTTGAATAACATGTATACCAATTGCTTATTTAAATTAATTTACTTTTACAATCTTATTGTACGTTTAAATATAATGACAACAGTTTTAGTTACCTTCACTGCTAATGACACTATAAAAACATAAAAAAAGCCAAACAATTCTGCAGCCTTGATTGAATTCTCCTGGGATGAGTACAATGGAGAAGGCGAGCATAGCTGTTAGTATCAATTACAGTGCTCCTGCATATGTGTGGTAGCGCAGTCAGTTTGAATGACAGCACTACTTTGCATGCATGGTAGTGCAGAAACCTGACCTCCCAAACTCTGCCCCCCGGCTTCCAATTCACCAGTGAGAAATGTTGGGATGTATGCCAATGTAAGTGGGGGGAGTGCTAGAGTCTGGGCAAGCTGTACTGCAAATTTTTGTAGGGTCTCCCTTCTGCTCCACAGCAAAATTTACTCATAAATTAGGCTTATATGACAGGCAGAATATAGATATCCCTGGCACAAGTGGAACAATTCTTAGATTGGGGGGTGGAAGCCATTTAAGCTGAAGCCCTTTGTGTTTCTCTTTAAAGATGACTCCTGTCAACCTAAAGATTGCTCATACTGTTAATGTAGAGAATACAAACGTATCTCTAGAGTGTGTTAATAAAAAATTATAGTTAAAGGCATGGACAAAAGAGATTAATATGTTTTAAACATGGCTATGGTGTCTCCTGTATATGAAGGGCCGGCGCCACCTATAGGCAAAGTAGGCGCTGGCCTAGGGCGCATTTTTATGAGAGGGCCCCGTGCTCTCCTATCTTTGTGCCACTATGTGGCAATGGGGGGGAGGCGGACTGCACCAGGTGAAGGCCCACTCCCTCCTTCTGTAGTAGTGCGGTTTTTACCGGGGAGCCGCTGGCAGCAAAAGCTCTTGTGTGTTCTTGCTACTCACACACTCTGATCAATCAGAGCATCAGAAATACGATGCTCTGAAAGATAAGAGTGTGCAAGGAGCACGAGCAGCTCTGTCTGAGCTCTGTGTGCATTTAACACACACAGAGCTTTTGCTGCAAGCTGCTCCCCGGTGAAGCAAAAATCTTTAAGGTAAAACAAATTTCATGAAGGGGGGACCACAATTATGTGAGGTGGGGGCATAGACATGGGAGGGAGAGGGGGAAATGCCATAGACATGGGAGGGAGAAAGACCACAGACATGGGAGGGATGGGAGGGAGAAAGACCAAAGACATGGGAGGGAGGGGTGTAACGACCAAAGACATGGGAAGGGGGGGATAGAGGCCAAAAAGATGGGAGAGAGCAGTGTAAAGACTAAAGACATGGGAAGGAGGGAGGGTAAAGACCAAAGACATGGGAAGGAGGGAGGGTAAAGACCAAAGACATGGGAGAAAAAGGGGAATGAAGACCATAGACATGGGAGGGAGGGGGGTAAAGACCAAATACATGGGAGTGGGGAAAGACCACAGACATGGGAGAGAGGAGGGATAAAGACAAAATACATGGGATGGAGGGGGAAACACCATAGACATGGGAGGGAGAGGGGGTAAATATCACAAACATGGGAGGTGGAGGTGGGAAAGACAACATACATTAGAGGGAGGGGTGATAAAGTCCACAGACATGGGAGGGAGGGGGATAAAGACAACAGACACGGGTGGGAGGGGGGAAAAAGACCACAAACATGGGAAGGAGGGGGATAAAGACCACAGACATGGGAGGGAGGGGGATAAAGACCACAGACATGGGAGGGTGGGGGGAAGAAGACCACATACATGGGAGGGTGGGGGGAAGAAGACCACATACATGGGAGGGGGTTGAAGACCACAGACATGGGAGGGGAGAGGGAAAGACCACAGACATTGGAGGGAGGGAATCGGGAAGACCACAGACACGGGAGGGAGGAGGGAGGAAAATACCATAGACATGGGGAGCAAACCACAGATGTGGGAGGGGGAACAACAGATCAGAGAGGAGAGTAGAGACAACAGATATGGGAAGACAGAGAGGTATACATTGGGGAGATAGGAGAGAGATGGGCGTCTCTGTGTGTGTGTGACTGTGTGCATGTGACTGCATGATTGTGTTTGTGATTGATGTGCTCTTGTCCTGCTGTTATAAGTAGGTGGGGTAAATGGGGCAAGGGGTGGTGCCAAAGGGCAGCAAAATGAAAGATTGTCTAAAGTGGCAAGAATCCTTGCACCAGCCCTGTCTATATGACATCACCTGTGGCTTGATATGAAAATGAATTACTTTTCAATGGGAAATGTGCAGTTTGCACAGCATGCCACAGAATGATAAAAAAACGATATACTATAGTCACATGTAAAACATATATTTCTCTTTATGCATTTGATTGTATGGTTCCTAACAGTGTCTAGATCATTTTCATCTTATTGTATTCTCTACATTCACAGCATTAACATTGTTAAGGTTGCCCCTTTAATGATGCAATGGGAAGGTAAATTCACAAATCTATTGCAGCCAAGATGTCTGCTGTCATGACTGTTTGCCTCATGATACTCAGCTAGCTATTTTTATTGACTCAACATCCTGGGAAAGGTAGTTCTCAATGACTTTTGTGTTAAAGGTTAGCCATCAGGGATTGTTACGCTAACTGTTGTGGAATGCATTTCCAATGATTCAAAGCCATCAATTTAATTGACTGAACATCATGGGAAATGTAGTCTCAGCTCCTGCAGTGCCAAATGTTAGCCATTACTGCTAAACTGTTTAAATTGGATTCAAGGAATGCCACGCAATTTAACATTTAAAGACTACGAATGAAATCTAGCCACAGACACTGAGAAAAAGCTGTTTTTATTAAAACCTTCTCACCCAACAGTAAATGAAAGAGATTACCAAAGTTATTAATTTACATCCCCCATCTCCTGGTGGCTAGCGGGGCAGTGGAGGATGTCTGCGCGATGAGCGCAGACCTCCCCTGCTGCCGCCCGGCACGACCGCCGGGACTTTTATGATGAAGCCAGGTCATAGAAGTCCCGGAGGTCGTGCCGGGCGGCAGCAGGCATCCCGCAGGCTCATCGCGCAGACATCCCAAGGCTGTTAGAGAGGGGGATCCAGGTCCCCTGCAGCTCTGCTGGGGACCCAGTGGCGGAACCCCCCCCCCCCCCTAGAAGAGAAAAAAAAAAACACTTTAAAAAAACGACGCTTTAAAGAAAAACACGATTGCAGGCAGAGACGGAGGTGAGAAGGGATCGGAAGATCCCCCTCACCTTCTCTGCCTGCCTGCCAGGCTGCACGGGGAGCCGAACAGGCAGCACAGAGAAACCTCCATGCTGCCTCTTCGGCTTCCCGTGCAGTGTGACACGGAAGTGCCGACAGGTCACGTGACCGACTCGCTTATGTCATACGCGTGCCGGGTCACGTGACCTGTCGGCACAACCGCCTAGGAGCCGAAAAGGCAGCATGGAGGAGACCATGCTGCCTGCCACTAGCCACCAGGGAAAAAGGTAAGTGCAGGGGAGATGGGGGATGGGGGGGATGTACTGGGGAAATTGGCAGGGGCTTATTAATGACAAGTAACACTGGCATATTATTGGGCAAATTGGCTGGGGAATATTAAATGGCAAATAACACTGGCATATTACTGGGAAAATTGGCTGGGGAATATTAAATGGCAACTAACACTGGCATATTATTGGTCAAATTGGCTGGGGCATATTAAATGGCAACTAACACTGGCATATTATTGGGCAAATTGGCTGGGGCATATTAATGGCAAATAATACTGGCATATTATTGGGCAAATTGGCTGGGGAATATTAATGCAAATAACATTGGCAATGTGTATGTAATGGGGTGATGGAGGCATGAAAATGGGGTGATGGGGCATGTCCTTGGTGTGCAACATGGGTTATGGGTCATGTCGTGGGTGTACATCGTGGGTGGGGGGGTGCCCAAATTGTCTACCTAGGGCAGTACAAAACCAAGATACACCACTGGGGGGGGGGGGGAGGAGAGAACACGGGGAGAGAGGAGAGAACACCGATGGGGGGGAAGAGGAGAGAACACTGATGGGAGGGGAGATAGGAGAGAACACTGATGGGGGAGAGAGAGGAGAGAACACGTATGGGGGAGAAGAGAGAACACTGAAGGGAGGAGAAGAGAGAACACTGACGGGTGGGTTAGAGAGGAGAGAACACAGATGAGGGAGAGGAGGAAAAGAGACAGCTATTGGGAAGAGGAAAGACACGTACATGTTTAGAGGGACAAAGAGACAGTCATAGGAGGTAGAGAATAGAGAGAGACATGGGAAGGGGAGAGGAGGAAAAGAGACAGCTATTGGGAAGAGGAAAGACACATACATGTTTAGAGGTACAAAGAGACAGTCATAGGAGGTAGAGAATAGAGAGAGACAAGGGAAGGGGAGAGGAGACAGACAGACATGGGAAGGGAGAGAGACATAAATGGGAAGGGAGAAGAGAGAAACATAAATGGGATGGTAGAGGAGAGACAGACAGACATTGGTTGGCAGAGGAGAGACAGACAAACATGGGATGGCAGAGGAGAGACAGACAGATATGGGATGGCAGAGGAGAGACAGTCAGATATGGGAAGGGGAGAGGAGACAGACAGATATGGGATGGCAGAGGAGAGACAGTCAGATATGGGAAGGGGAGAGGAGGCAGACAGACATGGGAAGGGAGAGGAGAGAGACATAAATGGGAATGGAGAAGAGAGAGACATAAATGGGATGGTAGAGGAGAGACAGACAGACATGCGTTGGCAGAGGAGAGACAGACAAACATGGGATGGCAGAGGAGAGACAGACAGATATGGGATGGCAGAGGAGAGAAAGATAGATATGGGAAGGGGAGAGGAGACAGACAGACATGGGAAGGGAGAGGAGAGGAGAGAGACATAAATGGGAAGGGAGAAGAGAGAGACATAAATGGGATCGGAGAGGAGAGACAGAGAGATGGAAAATGAGAGGAGAGACAGACGGACATGGGAAAGAAGAGGATACGTAGACGGACATGGGAAGGAAGAGGAGATAAATGACATAGAAGGAAGAGAGACAGAGGGACACGGGGAGTGAGAGGAGTACGACAGACATGGGAAGGGAGAGGAGCGTGACAGAAGGACATGAGAGAGAGGAAAAGACAGATTGACATGGGAGAGAGGATAAGACAGACGGATATGGGAGAGAGGATAAGGCAGACGGACATAGGAGAGAGGAAAAGACAGACGGACATGGGAGAGAGGAAAAGACAGACGGACATGTGCCCCTCCCGAGATCAGACTCTGGATCCGCCCCTGTGGGGACATGGATCCCTGTCTTATAGTCTGACCTCGATTTGAGGTCAGATTATAAGATGACCTTGAATGTAAGACGAGGGGTATTTTTCAGAGCATTTGCAAAAAAACTTGTCTTATATTCGAGCAAATATGGTATATTAAAATTACAAAATTTTTAAGAGTATACTATTTTAAATCATTACCATAATTTACTAAGGCACATGCACCATTCATTGAATTCTGTTTTCACACTCTGTATTGAGGTGTTTCATCACTGGTGTTCAGAGCTGCCTCATGTGTTGTTAACTGACAGAAGAGGGGGGGGGGGGGGGGCAGACCTTATTCTGTTTTACTGCTAAGCTGTTTAACCCTGCATTACTAGCACATTGTTTTGGTTTTAAGGGACAGTGTCATTTATACTAATGTCTCTTTCTGATGGCTTAACATCTATATAAAATGTTAGTGTATGATAGAGCTTTACACCTATACAAGTCAGTTATATCTATTGGTGGACTGTAATGCAATATTTCATGTTTTGAGAAAGTAATGTAAAAAGCAGTGTTATTATTGACTCAATACACATTAAAAATAAAAGTGCTGGCAGCAGCTCCCAATATTATATATATATAAAGCACTGCACTTTTTTTTTTTAATATATCTTACAGTTTCTATACAGAGTGAGTTTCTTATCCACTTAAAGTGTGCTTTTTACATATTTGACAAATGTATGTTTTTGTTATCTATTACATACAACAAATACACTCCACATATAACCTGTAATTCAAAAAGTTCAATGTTCACTAGCTGCAAAAAAATTACCTTGGTTTAATTTAAACATTTGGTCACCTTCTCCTGTACACAGTGCAAACATAATTACCATTTAAGATACTTGCATTTGTTAATTTTGATTTTTTTTCATCCCAGGCTCCACCCAGATGTTGAGAGCTAAGCCAGAGAGTCAATAGAAGCTGCAAACCTAATATGTGTGAGTAAATGAAACCCATTTTGAACATATGTATTCAAATTTAAATTAGGGTTGTCACCTCGCCATTTTTTACTGGCCACATACAACTTTTGCATGTTGTCTCAAAGTGTGTTGAAGTTATTTGAACAGAAGGAAATCATTTATTTAATTAAATGCAGCATGCAAAAGATAAACGAGGCCTGTTATATAATGGCCAAATGGCAACCTGAATTTTAATAAATGCATTCATTTTAATAATGAACTTTAATAAGCATAAAGCCTATTTCTGTGAAGGTTGTGGTCAGTGATCAATCTTAGGAAAAAGTTGTAAAAGTGGAACAATCAGTATTGGTTTCCATGGCACCATTGCTGCAGAATTGCTCTTCTATATGAGAAGTATCATGGGCTGTATTCAGTCTGCCTTACAGTAAGTGCGCTATTTGAGAATCAACATTTATATTTACATATATAAGTGGAGCATTCACCATGGAAATCAGAACTGGGTTTTCTAAATAGCTCCCTTTGTTCCATTTTAAAGGACAACTGTCACCTATGCCATAACTTTGAGATAAATATCTGTATAGAGTATAGAAGTTATTGGTGCCTTAAAAAAAAAAAAAATCTTGTGTATGACATTTTTCTTGTTATTCACTGTTCTAGCCACACTTGGTTTTGTCGCAAGTGCTGCCATCCTGCCTGATCACCCACAATCCGATCAAAAATGCAACATGGGATGTCATGAAAAAAGTCTCACGCAGCTTGTATTTCTGTGACAGAGCTGCAGAGAGAGATGGAATTTCTCCCTGCAGTCCTGTTACAGAAGGACAAGCTATGTAACTTCTGTGTGATTGTAATCTGAACATTGTTTTCATGCTATTTTGCTTTTATGGAGTATTAAAAATGTATCCTATTGTCCTTCAGTAGATTCAGTAAAGTTGGAAAATGTCCACCACAGCATTTGAGTGTGCCCATCCCTGGTCAGAGGATGTATACCTTTCCCCCGCATTCACGCTGGCCTATAGACACACTACGCGAATAGGAGTTTTTCTGTCTAAACCAACCTCACATGTCTGTTGAGCTTTCAGGCCGTTCGGTATCTGTAGGACTGTATATCAATTAGAGAATAGCAGTGTAGAAAAACCTTTAACTGCATCTTATTAATACATGAAATAGAGTCAAGAACAATCAGCATCATATCCCAATGAGGAATATATGGAATTCATAGCAATCTGTAGTATACAGGAGACTGTATCATATTTATAAAGCACAGACT
Source organism: Pelodytes ibericus (assembly GCA_036172795.1). Classification (NCBI taxonomy): domain Eukaryota; kingdom Metazoa; phylum Chordata; class Amphibia; order Anura; family Pelodytidae; genus Pelodytes; species Pelodytes ibericus. The sequence continues at coordinate 40,693,497 of CM069858.1, read as the reverse complement.
GTAGCGAAGCGTGCACTCTTCGGAGGGTTATAGCAGATTGATACTGGGACATAGTAGGAAACTGGAACTTTTCCAAGAGGACAACAGGTAAGGCTGAGAACAAACTGTAACAGAGCTTGCAATCCACACAAGATGCTAGCAAACATATTATGAACAATATGCAGCAGGAAACACACCAGCATATAGCAGCTGATGAACTAATGATTAGTTGGCAGCAGAGTTATCAATTCAGTATCACAATTATGGTAAGCCGGAATATGCTGAACTAAAAAGCTCTTATCTGAAGTATTGTAGTAAACTGATGATAAGAATATAGAATAAACAAAACTAAACTAGACTAGCAAACAAGGAATCAAAACTAGGTGCCAAAGGAGAATTCAGGAAATGGGTCTGAAGTCAGGGCCGGCCTTAGGGGTGTGCGACCTGTGCGAGGTTAAAGAGCACTGGCGATGATTAGACATCAGGAACCACAGAGGGTACCAGCAGAAATCCAAACATGCCTTTTAAACTTGGTGCAAGCTACACATCTGTTGTGCATCATAGGCATGCCTACCCACTTATTAACATGCACTCATGAGTGGGTAGCAGATCCATCACAGAGATGTAAATTGAAAATTGAAAATTATTGAAAATTGCATTCCTTGTTTTTATTCCTTTCTTCTGTACCCACATTGCACCTAAAGGACTTAACACAGCACCATACAGTACCCACAGAACTTGCCATGTACATATATTGCACCTACCACACTTGGCTTGCACTCATATTGCACCTACACAATTTGGCATGCCACAATGTCAGTGCCCCACAGAACATACCACAGTGTCACATTCCTCATTCTCCACAGACCATCCCACAGCATCACTTTGCCAATTAAAATAAACCAGTTTTCCCATTCATATGCCAGTGTTTGCCCATAAATGTGGTACAGCCAATTCGCCCAATAATATGCCAGTATAATATGCCAGTATTATTTTGTCATTCATAAACCACAATGTGCCCAATAATATGCCAGTATTATTTTGCCATTAATAAGCCAGACAATTTGCCTAATAATATGCCAGTATTATTTTGCCATTTAATATGCCACAGCCAATTTGCCCAATTATATGCCAGTACTATTTGCCATTTAATATGGCACAGCCAATTAGCCCAATGATATGCCAGTATTATTTTGCTATTAATATGCCACAGCCAATTTTCCCAATAGTATGCCAGTATTATTTTGTCATAAATAAGCCACAGCCAATTTGCCCAATAATATGTCGGTATTATTTTGTCATTTAACATGGCACAGCCAATTTGCCAAAAATATGCCAGTATTATTTTGGTATTAATATGCCATAGCCAATTTTGCCCAATAATATGCCAGTATTCATTTGTCTTTAATAAGCCACAGCCAATTTGCCCAATAATTTGCCAGTATTATTTTGTCATTAAAACGCCACAGCCAATTTGCCAAATAATATGCCAGTATTATTCTGCCATTTAATATATGCCAGTATTTTGCCATTTAATATAAGCCAGTATTTTGCCATTCAATATGCCAGTATTTTGCAATGTAATAAGCCAGTATTTTACCATGTAATATGCCAGTATTTTGCCATTTAATATATTTCAGTATTATTTTGCCATTCAATATGCCAGTATTTTGCCATTCAATATGCAAGTATTTTGCCATTCAATATGCCAGTGTTTAGCCATTCAATATGCCAGAATTTTGTCACTCAATATGCCAGAATTTTGTCACTCAATATGCCAGTATTTTGTCACTCAATATGCCAGTATTTTGCTAGTTATATGTCACCCTCCTCCCCCCTTCCCCAGTACTTACCTACTGGCTGCTCTGTCTCCCGGTCCTCTCCACTGTGCAGTCTTCCCTCCTAAGGTCATATCCAGTCACACTGATTTTTTTTTTATTACTTTTTTCCTGGCAGCTGATTCTAGTAATACACTGCGGGAGGATGCCAGCAGCACGGGTGTCACCCCCCGCACACACCTCGGGACACCACTGCATTCCATTATCAGTTTATTATTATCAGTTATTAAATTGACCACTGAATTTCTTTTACTGTGGTTTGAGATACTTTCTGGTTCCTGGTTTTTTAACAAAATCTAAATCAAATTATTTTACATTTTCAGTATATGAAGTCTTCACATAGAGATGATATTTGAATGTTTTTATTTTTATTCCTCCTCACAAAGAGATGTATTGCTGCTAGCCAGAAAGAAAACAATCTTAAAAGGCAAACAGGACTATTCTCAACAGTAGCTACGTTATGTTTCTGACAAGTCAATGAGATACTTTTACTATGAAAATCAATTTATATTCCTTGGGATTCCAGCAGAACAACTTTCAGTACAAATATATTTTGTCTACTTTCACACACTCTAAATATAAACTCATCTTGTATATTAATTCTAAATATTTGATGCAAGGTGTACGTGTTATGTTATGTTATGCTTCACATATCATGTGAGCACTGCAAGTTGTATTTTTTATTGAGATCTACTAAATGTCTCCATCAATTACCAAAAAAGAAAACACTCTTAATTAACCTGTATATGGGTCTAAATGTGTACGGACCTCCACAAATCCTCCTGGGCTGCTCTCTCACCTGACCTCAATGGGCTGGGACTGTACAACTTTTCAAATTTTCACATCTATCTGCCCAAATGCACAGCACTTTAATATTTTTCTTTTCAATTACCTTGTTTGACTCTTAATCAGTCAGCATATTCAAAATCCTGATGAGCGTCGGGATGTCACATGACACCTGGTGGTCAGACGCGAGGTGAACAAAGGGGCAAAGCAGAAAGTCTGCACAGACATCACACACTGCTCCTTTGTGCTCCACTGAAGAAAACAAATTATCAGTGAGGGGCACTAAGTGGGGATAACCAGGGCCAGATTAACGTAGGGGTGGCTGGAGCTGCCACTCCAGGACCCTACTTGAAAATAGGCCCTGGCCATTACTTCTATGAAAACCTGTACTATGTAATCCGCATTGATCGCAAAGTAAAGGTCTGGACACAGAGGTGCGGCACAGGGGACAGTGCCACCGGTAGCCGAATCTCCGAGTGTCTGAAGAAAGCTCCACCACCTCAGGTGAAAGCTCCACCCTTCGGCTGAAAGCTCTGCCCCTCATGAGAGGTGAAGGCTCTGCCCACTCGCGTTCTGAGCCTCACATCCGGCGCTCAGAAGAAAATGGAAGATGGATCAATTGTGCAGGGAGGTGTGTATATTTATGTTTGCATGTAAGTAGGTGTGTAAGTCTGACTGTGTGTGTTAGTGTGTCTGTGTGACTGTATGTATAAGTCGTTGTATGTGTAAGTGTATCTGTGTGTAATGTTGTCTCTGTGTGTGCATAAGTGTACAGCCCCCCAGCCTGTTGTATAGCTCCCCAAATATATATAGATTTGTTTTATATGATATGGTTATCCTCTACTGTATAATATTTGCCCTGTGTAATATCAGTGCTATATATGATTAGTGTAACATTTTTGTATAATAAATGTAATTGCTGCCTACCATAGGTATATTTAATTTATCTGTTTTATATTGTTTACAGAAATGTTATATTTTCAATACGTTTCTGTTATGGCAATTTAATAATAATTAAAATATTTAATTTTTGTTTAAAACATTGCTTTGCGTTTTTTTTTAATATATATTTCCATAAAAAGGCCCACCAAAATCCTCAGCACCAGGCCCATGTTGCTCTTAATCCGGCCCTGGACATTGGGGAAAAGCAATATATAGGAAACAGAATGCAGAAAAATGACAAAAGATAATTAAGAGAGAGGATCTGACAGGTAGGGGAAAATGCTTAAAGAAACGGGGGAGAAAAAGACTGATAAGAGACGGGAAAAGGGATGAAAGATGTTGCACAGACTATGGAGTGATTTGGTAGCATATGTAGCAATAAGATGTATGATACGTGAATGCTGTAGACATGTTTTGTTAATACTGTTACACAATCCTAATGGGTAAAAGTAATTTCCTAGTTCTATATGGAGATTTGAAGATTATTGGGCAGAGCGCTGCTTTACGTCGATCTGAGTACTGCTAAGGACGTATTTAAAGTTCTTCTTGTGTTGTCCTTTTAATTTCTGACATTCCCTAGGATTTCAAAGTAAGTTACTTACATATTTCAATAGATACTGTCAAAGTAGAAACATCCAACAAATTGCTGCAGAAAATAAGCTCAAATAGGGTTATTCCTGCAGAACATCTGCTAATGTAATGGTGACAAGTCAGGTGATTGAATTATTTTAGTTAAGAGATATTTACACTTTTCTATAATTATACAGTTTTATTCATACATTGAATTCCTAATTGGTGTTTTACTTAAGTATTAATTGAATAAAATATATGTTATGTATACTATATAAAGAATTTAACTATAGTTAACCTAAATAATTACCTGTATTTATTATGTTGAAAAGGAGAGTTACTGCTACATGCTGTGATAGATCATGCATAATGCAAGCAATAGGGATTATCACACAACCTGGGAAATATTGTTATGATTTTTTTCTACAAGAAACAATTACGATATATTCAGATAAAGTACAAAATAATTCCATATGTTACAGATTATAGCACAGATAATTGTTTAGTTAAAGATATTAATCTATAAGGATTAAATGTAATGTTACAATCTACAATACTATTCACTGGGAGTTTGTAAGGCATCTCTAGATCATATTTTCTATTCCTAACCACAAATATAAATATATATATATATATATATATATATATATATATATATATATATATATACAGACCAAATCTCACAAGCGCAAATGATAAGGGGCCAAACTACAATAACTGAAAGCAGAATACCCAAGCAAACAAGACAAAGGAGTGTTCAGATATATATGACTAAATTCACAAGTCATGCCACCTATGTCAATCATGGATAAAAGACACAACTCTAGTGTACACCAACAATTAAAACAATAAAATAACCTTTTTATACAAAATGCTGCCACTCTCAGCACTCCTCAATGTGCTGTGTACAATGGGTCATTTGATGGGAAATTGAGGGCACAGGATGTCATATAAGTAAAATAGAAAAAAATATTTAAATAGTGCAATAAAGCTTAACATACAAAGTGTTTAGTGATGTTTGAAGTACAATACACTCATAAATGTCCATAGTAATTGAGCCTCATAAAAAACCGCAGTTCAGCAAACTGATCTTTTACTCTGTTTTGGTGAGATGAAACAGATCATAGAGGAGTAAAATCAGACAAATAAAAGCTGCATGTAAAAAGACACTTACAAGATCCACAGATGTATTCAGCATCTAATATAAAATGTCCACAATAGAATCCACACAAATGATAGTACCGATGAGGTGACAAAACACAAATGTGCCCACTCAACACGGTTCTCCGGGTGAGTTGCTGTTACAGCTTCCTCCGGAGTTGCGGCATTCCACGGTGAGTTCCACCATCAGTTATGCGTTCCTTTGGGATTCCACATATTACTCCAAATTGTGGGTAAATACATAGAAGAATAAAGAAAGTAATATATATATATATGTATCATAGCTAAAATAATGGAAAGGTTAGTAAACAATATATAAAAATGGAATGACATACTGATGATAAGAGGAGTAAAATAAATCTAAGATTATTGAATGGATACATTAAAAACATGGATATATACAGTTATTTTATTTAACATGGATGCATAACATATTTTGTTTAATATTTAAGGGCAAAAAAGAGGACTTCTATTGCACCTCATAACATAAAACATATATGAAAAATAATAATAAATATAAAAATAAAATATACAAAAAAAAATATACAGAATGTACAAAATGTACACAAAATACTGAAAAACATATTTTATTTTATTTAAAACAGACTAATAAAGAAGGGACTTATTAAAAAGACCAATTTTATATAGACAGAAATGTATTCATACAAGAAGGGCCTTTTTGGAGGGAAGAAGGGCCTGTAATGAAAAGAGCATAAGAATAACCCTGGAAAAGGTCACTTAGAAAGCATGCAAAACACCCTTTATCTCAGTGTTGGTAGTAATGGCATCAGAAATCTGTGTATAAATCAGAGGGACATTAATATATTAGTTATCGTAAAATGACATCACATCGAGATCTGCATTAAGGCCCTTTGGATTCATGGTTTGCATTTCATAGATCCATTTAGTTTCTATCTGACAGTCGTTGCTTGAGGTTGCCTCCTCTGCAATGGGGGGTAATTTTGTCAATGCCCATACATAAAAGTTTGTCCAAACAGAAAAGGGGATATTTATTGCAGTGTTTAGGTACAGTATATTTAGTTTTATCATTACTAATGCCACCCCTATGCTGGATATCATGGATAGCCTGCTAAGAATTAGGTGGTGATCAACAGTACTGAAAGCAGAAGAAAGATGTAACAAGATTAGTATGAAGAATTGACCTTTAGATTTGGTAGAATATATTTAATTTGACACTTTAGGGAGGACACTTTAGTAAAGCACAGGAGTCTAAAATTAGTATGAAGTTAAGTAAGGTCATTAGAGGACAAAATTGGCCAAGTCGGACAGTCCTCTACATCAGCTTGGATGTGAAAGTAAGATGCAAGTTGTTGTTGTGAAGGATTAAGTAGAGTATCTACCTCATTATACCACAGAAGATATTTTAAAGTACAGGTAACTATATTATTCAACTACACCTATTATGCACACTATATCATTTATTTACACAGAAATTCTGGTTTCTAAATTATGTTTCTCTAATTTCTAGGGTTCTTGTTATAACACAAGTGTGTCCTAGAAATGTTACTGGTTTTTCTATGGTTTTAAAACAAGTTCTAAATAAATAATTGTTAGTTCTATATATGTGTAACCATATTTGATAAATGTATCATTTGACATATTTTTTTCTGCCTTCAACAGTTTTGCCTTAAACAAAACGAGTTATGTATTTATAATTGCTGTAATTTACATGCAATTAAAATACCATTTTAACTATTATATTCTATTTTGTATATTTTTATCCGTTTGAAAAGTACTATTTTTCAAAATATGTTATCAAAACACTTTATTTTAGAAAGACTTTCACTAAGAGATTATCAAAGAAAATAGCTATAATCAACATGAGATAGCTATGTTTAAAGAAAAATGGCAGGTTTGGACTTCAAAAACTGGATAGATTATAATGGCAGATGAATAGGATACTCAGAGCTCCCAAGGTTTACAATGCAACATTCAGATAAATGTTTGTTCCAGTATTTGAACAAAGACATTTATAACCGTTTCATATAAACAAACATAACAAGTATACCAATAAATCAGGGCACAATAATACCATCAACAATACAATATAGTGTTATATAATATTTGTTCTAAATTATACAATACTTTATAAATGTTTTTACTTTATTAAATTAAAGAGACACTACAGTCTAAATTAAATCTTTGCATGTGTCTTGTAGTGTTTAATTAGGCAATACACTACAATTGTTTTATAATAAAAGTTTTAGATTTTTTTCCATACTAAAGAAAAAAAAAAAATGTTAGGGTTTAAAACATCATTAAATAATACATTGCCATGTTACATAAAAACATAGTATATTTATATAAGTACCCAAACAAAAGTTAACGGAAACATAAAAAAAAAAATACAAGATTGGAATCCTCCCTCCCCCTATTTTTTTAATGTCAGAATAAATCTGTAATTTGCATGCTACATAGATTGTGCACCTTTCAAATTTATTGAGACCCAACAAGGCCAAAGTAAAGACTGGGGATCAAAACATACTGTTTATGGATTATGTATAAATGAATATGGGTATATGCATATTTGACTAAAAGGGTTAAATGTAACTGTTTTGCAAACACAATATGTATTCATCCCCCTTTCGTATGTATTTTTGATTATTTGATTACGGTTCGCATATAATTACTGATGCTTATGAGCTTATGATTAAGCACCTGTTGGTGCAATATACCTTAAGCATTCTGTAAGCATTCATCTTGGCTCTGCCCTTCTATGTTGGTGTATAATTTTGAATGGCTCAATAACAAATAAGCACTATATATTGATACTATTTAACTGCAGTGGCAATAAAATGTGTAGGATATTAAATTAGTTCATCAACTTCAATTATTGTTACAGCTTTAACATCATTCTACATTTGTTTTCTGCATAACATACAACAAATAATATACAATATCTAAAAACCGTAAAAACAATATAAATAAGATGAATTAATGAACAGATCTTAAACTGATATCTCAAATATCAGTTTCTGCATCTGGAAAAGAACTTCTGATGTTTTTTGCCAATATGGTCTGGCTTCCTCAGAGCTATATCAGACTATGGACTTTAACCTCTTAATGGACGAACTAGGCCATCCTAAATGATGAGCTATGCTCCAGATTCCTTCTGTCAGATCAACAAGAGGACACAAGATTTCCTGGAAATGTAATGTCAAATAAGGAGGTGCTACACTATGTAATAATTAAACATGTGCATTGTGCAGCAATGTGTTTAATTCTATTATAATAGTATTTTTAGTAATAGTAAATTTACTTCTTTGTATTTATATTTAGCTTATGAACGTGAATAAAAGGTAACAATATGATTTGCTATATAAAGATCATCAATATCTTCAGTAAAATAGCTCAATGAGCTTTTCATTGCAAATGTGGCTAAATGGAATGCACTTGGGAAACAAGTTATTCTTTATTCCTTCACAACACGTAAATCTGTAAAAGAGAAGTTGTTTAATTGTCTGCTCTTATGAGAATAAAAACAATACATGTGTGATGTGTTTACTCAATGCATTAAAATAGTTGAATGAGCCTTTTCTTCTTGGTGTTCTGAAATTCCTTCAAGGTAATTTGAAATTATTTCTAAACAATACCCATGGTCACAATTCATGAAAAAAAAAAAAAGATGTTAAATAGTGTAGGATAAAGGGGAATTGTAGTGATTTTCCAACTAATTAGTTGCTCTTATTAAACAGAACAAGAAGATAATTGATTTTATAATAGACTACCCCTTATTATGTCCTAATTAAGCTGTATTTCAAAGACTAATTAAATGGCATTATTCCATCTCACTGATGTTTCTCGATGTTAGCTGAAAAGATTTGGGTGGTTGATCAACAACACATTTCGTACAAGAAACCAGAGAGATCAACTGTAGACTACTGTTATGAATTTCATTTTGTTGTGTGGGTTACGCTTGTGATTTCAATTTTAAAATAAAATGGAACAAGATTTTGGGAGGCTTGTTCAATGTGACAGTCATACAGACATAATGGTTTGTTAGCCTGGCTTGTTACGTATTTATTTTTGTTCTCAGTCAACACATAAAGAACAAGAACATATTTTAAAATAAGAGATTTAATTAGCTTCTGGATGGGATTCCAACAGATCAATTGGGGTACGGGAGAGTTATGTGCAATACTCATGATTATTTCTAAGAATCAAATGCCTAGTGTACAGTGTGATGAAGAATGCAAATAATTTGAAATTGGGATTTTGAATTTTTTTTTTATATTTCATCTAGTTAACCACTTCATGCTGGATGGTGCTTTGGTCCCTAACGACAAAAGCAATATCTGCGGTCTGTGTGTTACTGGCTGCCACCAGGAACACACAAGCAGGGACCCGATCCCACAATACTTTGTAATGTCACGTGTGATGTCATGGAGGTGTGCCTGAACTTCTGGATTGACGGAGATGTAGCGAACGCTCGCTCTGAAAGTGGCCTCATCTAACACTGCGGATCCCACTGCAAGTCCCTGCAGTGGGATCCTACGCACAGCTCATCACGGGGAGCTTTTTTCAGTAAAATGTATTTTCTGTGTCAGCATTTGAGATGGCCTCACCTGACAGTGGGGACCCCACAGTGGGATCTGCACACAGCACATCACAGGGGGCAGCGATGAGCTGTTTAGTGCTGGACTTTCTCTGCCGTCATATAATGTCCTACAAGTGGGAAGGGGTTAAAGTAGGTATTTATACAAGGATGGAACTTGATGGACTACATGGATTAATTTATTTTTTATTTTTATCGTAATTAATGATGTAGCTATATCACCAGTGGTGAAGCTACCATATAAGAGAATTAAGCATTAGTTTAGAAGGCCCCCTCAATGTTATTTCAAGGAATACTGTTCTGGAGAGGGGTCCAAAAAGAGTGGATCACCCTGGCCAAATAGAATACATTTGTAACCTGTAACAAGGGCACAACACACAACCACCTCTGGCTTCTCATGATTATAGATCTTGCTTTTAGGGAAACCAATTTCCTAAGATATTTTGAACCTTTGCATTCTCCCATGCTGCATCAATCAAGTATTTTTCATTCAGATATACCTTTTATGTTCAAATACAAGCCCTCCTTTTTATATATTATAAATGTGTATATTATAAATATATACCGTATATATATTTGGGGGCATTAACCCCTTCATGACGCATGGTGCTGGCATCCCAGAAGATGCAAGCACCATAACAACACTTTTTGTTCCTGGCCACCAATCACAAAGTGATCGATAACCAGGGACACAATGGTAGAGGACCATGCATGGTCTTAATAGACCCTGTGGGTCCCTGACAAAATATTGTGAGACCTCTTGATGTCATAGAGGCGCTATTCAGTAAAATGTAGTCAGTGCTCGCTTTGATCTGAGCACAGCTCATTGGGGTCCGAGCGCAGGGAGACAAGATGAACTGTTAAACACTGGACGTTCTATGCCACCCTAGTGTCTTTTGGGACCATAAAAATAGGACAACATGGAACATCTTTGCATCATGAAGGGGTTAATTGTAAGGTCCCTCTGAGACCAAGGCTAGCTTGAAATATGTACTTACATATAAGGTACCATAAACAGACACAAGGTGACATGGTATAGAAATTAATCTCCTAAAAGATTATCAATTGAAATAGAGCGCAAAGACGAAACTAAAAAATGTATGTTTAGTCTGATTAAGTATCACAGTGCTGTATATAAATAATAACAAAATAATATAACAAAGATTAAACATAGCCTATTTTACAAGACTAGTAATTAGGGAGTCCACAGAGAACCAACAAGGTATGTACTTGTCCTTTAGAAACCATGATAGTTGAAATGATTTAGAGTTCTATTTTCCAAAGCATTTAGCTTTAACTGAAATATCCTTTGTTCCCAAAGTTTCAGACCCTGTGGGAAGGATGTCCCTGAGAGCAATGTGAGATCTCTTAGTTGTATGACAGTTGATGTGCATACATAGTCACCATATCATTTATATTTTTAGAAATAATTTTACCAGGAATGATACATTAAGATTTATAGAATTTTCAAGTATGCCATGGGTCCATGAGCATTGCATTGTTACAATAAGTTACCATCAACCATGACTACAGGTGCATTCTGTATTGAGGTATATAGACAGAGATATTTTAAGCAATTTACACTGGGAGAAGACTTGATGGTGTCCGTGAGGTTATTCCATAGTTGTGGTGCTTTGTAGGAAAATGAGGATCAAGCCACTTTTTTTATTATTGTGGTATAGATAATTAAGTGTTGGATTGGAGGTTGTAGGAGGCGGAAACATCTATTGAGAGCATTCTACTCAGGTAGGGATAATCTCTTAAACACAAGGCTGGAAAGGTGAAGGGTGCGTCGAGATTCGTGGTGATAGCCAGTTTAGCTCTTTCAACATGTTCCATATTAGACATGTGCATTCGTTTTCGGACGAATGCATTTTCGGCCAAAAATAGCCTTTTTGTTCATTCGTTTGAAAAACAAATAACGAAAATGCTAAGCTAACGAAAGCCAAATGAACGAATGGTTATTAAACGAAAATCATTCGTTCATTCGTCCATTCGTAGTACTATTGACCTTCGGCTTATAGACTTTCGGCTTATAGAAAACGTGTAGTACTATTGCCTTTCTATGAACTGAACGAGAGCCCCATTCATAAGAATTTCTTACGAATGGGGCTCTCGTTCGGTTTATAGAAAGCCAATAGTATTACACGTATTCTATAAAACGAACGAATAAAACAAAACGAAAATAATGAACGAATTTCGTCTGAAACGAATGCAGTAATGAACGAAATTCGTTTTAGACAAAATAAATAAAATTTCCGTCCGAATGGACGAAAACTAAACGAAAATGTTAGTTTTGCACATGTCTATTCCATATATTTGTGATCTTCATGTCATTAGGGCCACACTGATACCTATAATTCTATTAACAATGAACAGCCAGGCATGCATGTTAAACCCTTTTCATGACTGTAGCTAATGAGTATAGCATGACAGGAATGAAAAACACTTTGTGAAGCAATATTTCATAGCACAACTTTTCATATGCTGTAGACAAATGCTGTAATATAAAAAAAAAAACCACAAGTCATGCAATCAGTGAGCTTCACAGTCTCATAGGATTTGCATAAATCAATAATAACAGAAATAATTTTGTCAAATAAATATAAATAACCCATAAGAGAAACAGTAAAAGATTCTCTGTGAACTGGAATATGAATTCAGCCCAGTACAATTCCCAACTTGTGCACTCATTTTATGTGACAAATAAATAGAAATAGCAATTCTGTACAGTTCGTCAGTAAGAAAAAAAAAATGATAAAATCAATGTGCTAATATTTTCAGTGCATGTGAAAAACTCCACAAATGGGTATTAAGAGTATACAGAGATTACATTGTGTCTCATTGACTTCCACCTGTTATTCCTGTTGATGAAGCTGGTAGAGAATTAATTGACAAGATGAAAATTCTTAACTTCATAGCCTAGAAAAAAAATTAAAAACATTTTGCTGTTAACAAAAAAAGTAAGGATACTTTTTTTTTTTTATATAACCTTTGCACAAACTTTGTACAAAAAATATGAAACTGATTTGAGCCACACAGCAGTTAACAAGGAAATTGCTAATTTATTTACTATTGAAAAAATGTACATAATGTTTTATGTTTTCCTTGGGGATTTGAGAAGATATGTCATGGAAAGTAATGTTTTATGCTGGATTGTGCTATGTTTGTCTTTTTTATTATTACAGATGAGCTACAGATATATATATAAAAAAAAAAAAGTGGTAACAATACATTTACAATAAAATAAAATAAATCTCAGATAAATCCCTTCAATTTATTGAGGGCTCAACTTGAACTGACAAGTGAACTGCAATATTAATAGTTTGCAAAATTATCCAAACTGCTTTTGTATGTCTGCGTTTTGTAGTTCAGTTTGGGTAAATAGTCTCCATTGTCTTTGAAAAGATGGTACTAAGAAAATAACTCAAGAATGGATCTAAGGAACACAAGGGCCATTAGAGGTGTGGCCCTCGGATGATAGATTACAGTCAAACAGAGGCACATTGATATTTGGAGTTCCTAATAACTGATTAAGGTGCCAGTGCAGGATCAACCCTCAAAGACATGATTTCTATATCATTTTTTTAAACACTGTTACATACTTTAACACAGCAAAGGGATTTATTTATTCTCCCACTGCACCTATGGCATATCTTCTGCTTGTGCTAGGTGTGCCTAATAGTGTGTACAACTATTCAACAAAATAGTGAGTGACTCTGTTGTTGAATGCCTGTGGCCTTTCAGTTATTTTATATTCTTTTCATGCTGAGGGACTCTGATGCTGAATTCATGTGGTTGTCGGTCACTAGGTTATAAATAATATAATTTCAGAGTCTGTGTGCTGTCTGTTAGGAGCACACCTGTCTCGCAATACCAGGATACCACTGATACTGTTTGAAGTTTGGCAATATGTATGGTGCAGTGCTACTTTAGATATGTGATGTCAGACATCTTTAAGAGGCGAAGCCCCATTTATTTATGTGTGGGATCCTCTTTCCTATCCCGTTGCAATTATTTAATGAGTGTTCTATTAAAAAGCATACCTCTTTGGCCTAATATATCCATACCCATTTCATTGAAAACTGTCAAATATTATTGATGATTTTAAATTTGATTTTAAAATTATTTTACACAAGCTCGATCCAGTTAACAGGGAAACCAGTCCACAATCACAGTTAAACAGAGTAGCTAATTAGTAGACCTTTTTTTCCACTTAGTTATTCCTTAGAGAAATGATGCAGCAAAGATTCCAATCTTGATTACTGCTCTCATGCACAGTAAATTATGCATAGTGGATTGTCAACTCCTTTGTTATCAATTCAGTACAGTTTAATCTATTCCTAAATTATGAGAAAATGCTAGGCAAACAATTGTTATTAAAAAAAAAGATATTTTAATTAGGAATCTACGGATTTAAAGATATATATACGCTGAGCATTGCCCATTCTGTCTGTTCAGAAATAACAAACAGGGACTTAGGTACTAAAATATGCCTAAAATACAGTATAACTAGGTAAGTGACTACAGATGACATGAGATAATTTTGATCACACAACAGTAGTGAGCTATAAAAAGTAAAAGATGGCATCAGTACCCACATGCTGTGAAAAGGCTGAAAAGACTGGAATTGAATCTTTATTTAGTTTTACTTTTGCCATAACCCCCTAAAGGAGGTACGCTCTCAAGAGCAGGTTACTTTTTTGCTCTATGTCAATGCATTTGTTATCCTGTTCAGTTGTATAGCACTGTGGGACATGTTGGCATTTTATAGACTTGTTTTGTTTGCCCACTAGATATGAGGTGAAAATAAGTACGGAGCCTATAAAGAATATGTATTGTGATAACAGGTTAGCTTAATAAGCTTTACTTATGATTAAACAAACAGTCTTCACAGTCACAAAACAATAGGAGACAAAAAAGAAGATATACTGTCAGTAGAATCTGTAACAAGAAGAATTCGATGACATAACTTATAGTACCAACAGCGGACAACAAAGGCAGACATCTGCTGTAGCTGAATATTGCTATACACAGAATCTAAAATCATTTTGCCAAACAAGAAGCTGTTTCAACAATGTTATTTATGATACCCATGCTGTCATTCCTCAGGATTACCTTGGAGAAGAGTGTCAGCAGGGGATGCACTCTGTAAACCTCTTACATAGATGTTTTTGGTCTGTAGGTCTTTGTTGAATTTGAAAAAGAAAAATCACTGGTTGAAGCCATCAGATTTATGACACTTCTCTGAAACCAGAAAAAAAATATGTAAGAAAATATCCACACTAAACCTTTGCTTTATAAATAGAGAATGTATCAGAAAGAGCGGTAGATTAGTGGATTTGTCTGAGAAGTGACAGTTTTCTGTATTTTAGAAGTGGCAAGACGGAATGGGTTTTGTAAGGGATTACATGTAAAACAAACTTTAGCTGAAATATATTTCACAGAAACATAAATATTTCCTTTGAATTCCTCTGAGATTTGCATACATGATTTTGGGGCAAATTCCATCAGAAAATTCCAAACTCTGTTTTTTTTTTCTTGTAAAAAAGAAGAAATGTATGCTTCTTATATATTTTAGTTGACATAGTTGGTTTATTATGTTTGTATGTGTGCACATATATGTATACTAGTATTATATATATATATATATATATATATATATATACATACACACACCTACAAATATATATATCTATACTAAACTAATATGTGTGATATGGAGGACATTATCTGTTGATAATATCTCCTTGGGGAAACACTGAATTATTGAATATGTGTAGGCCACATATTCATGCTGACAAGAACAGATTCTTCAAATCATTCACCTGTCTGTAGCTTTGACATGAGGCAGGATAGATCCTTAAATAATGCAGTTTATGCCAAATTATGACCTGACCATCTGCATATCACAGCAACGGTTGGCATTCATCAGCCCAAGCATAATGTTTCCAATGTTCAATCATCCCATATTCATGATCATGTTCCCACTGTAGTGTCTCCTCTTTAGGTTCTTAGCTGACGAGAGGGGAAACTAGCATTGTCTTTTAATACTGTAGCTGCTTCATGGGCCAACTTGAAGTGCATTTCAAATGTTCTTGAACACTGTATTTATAAAGAATGGTTATTCGAGTGTCTAGCCATTCTCGTCTTCACCCATATAACTGTTGTGTTCTGGATATATATTGCTTAAAATACACGCTATTCTCTATAAAACCTACAGTCTTTGCTACATGAAAATCCCAGGAGACCAGCTGTTTCTGAGATCCAGGATCTACCAAATCTGGCACCAACAATCAATTTCTGTTTTTCTCCTTTTTAATGTATGGTCAAACTACAACTGACTATGAATGAAGGCTTATTATATTGATCTGCTGCTACATGATTCACGGTTTGGCTATTTGTGGTCATCAGCAGATGGACACAATAAAATGGTCACACAGTAAGTGTTCAGGTGTGTAAAAACACTATATAATGTAATATTATACAAGGATATTTCGGTACACATACAGATTCATCCTGTAAGCTGCTCATTTCTTTTTGTTTGATGGCTACATATTCATTCCATTCATCATTCAAAGACACATAATCAGGAAGTCATTACTCTGCCAAGACTAGGCCTTCCTTGAATGAGGTGTAATTCAGTACCTCAATATGCAAATATTAAAGATAATAAAGTTTAAAATTGTTTGCAGTATTGGATTTGTCCTTTTACTTCATTGTGGTGTCAGATTCAATTAGTGTCAGAAATAGTAAAAGCATTTTTTGAAGGTCACTTTTGAAATGCATTTTGCTAGATACACTACACATTATTTATTACCTCAGCTAATTTTTTTCAAGTAGTAACATTATTATTGTTGTTATTAATTTAATTGCTCAAGTTGGCAATTTAATCATTCATGAAATCTTTGTTTATGTCGTAATTATTCATTTTCTTTGAAATCCAGCAATATCTTTCATGTTTTAGTGCCAGACTGTGCTGAAATGATAATGACAGTCATTACCAACAATCCATGCATTACTAGTAATTTTTAAAATGTGTTCGGAGATAATCTTCTAAAAACAGCAATGACTATTTGATAGGAAGACACACAGTGAAAAGAATATTCTAAATAAAGTACTCTTGACAAAATTATATTTCTTCTATATGTTAGGCCCAGATGCATTGAATGAAATTATGCATATGTGAAGTGTCTTCTATAACTAAAATACGTATTAAGTGTGTCTAGGTGTAAAGTTCCCTCTTATTATTATTTACGATGGTTGTCTTCATGGAGAATCTTCCCACCCTCCCTGCCCGTTAGATAGGGTTAGGTTGTTTAATTGTCATGTTTTATTTTTACTGGAGCTAGGAGTCACTTGCCCAATGAATAGGAGGTGGACACCTTGGAGGACACATTTAAAGGGTCAGGCTAGTAGGGCTGAGTTTATATAAGGTAAAGTTAGAAGTTATGATGTCAAAAGAGTAAAATCAATTGGTTGAAAAAGGTGTGGCGTATGGTTATTGGTTTAATGTAAATAATTAAGAACCCAATTAAAGAACTATGGTCATTCTCCATCTACTAAACTGGTGTCTGTGTGAGTTCTTTCAGGTTTTCATAGGCCTTACAAACATCATGTAATACACAAATGCTTGTGTATGAGGATGAAGTCCTTAAATTGGTTATAAGCCATTTATGTGCACTAACAGCTAATGGTAAAATTGATTAGGTATCCATAAGATATGGTTCAGGTCTACATCTGCTTTAAACACCAGTGGGACCCAACTCTCTAATAGGGAAATTTGAAAATGAAACGGTAGTTCAAGTGCTTGAGGGAAAGGACATTTTACAAAAGCAATGCTTGCTGGTGGTTTTTGGCCATTGTTAACATTTTATTGGCCAATGAGTGACAGTTTTATTTTTGGGAGAGGGGCTGGTGATTTGGCAATGGGCAACTATCAAGTGACTTTTGATAATTCTTTTGGTAATTTGGTAAGTATTCTTAGAAGGGTTTCATTAATTAATGTTATTGTGAGCTCCTAGAAAAGAGGAACAGTATAAGAGAAAAGAGGGTTAGAGGAAAAGGGACTGTCCCCTCCTAAGTTAAGCTTTCTTCAATGGATTTACATTTAACTCATGCGGCTTATACAAATGCATAAATTAATTCTGCTGGATCTCCTGTTTATAAAATCACTGGTGTCTTGAAATGCAATAACTTTAGTGGGGATAGTGTCATTTGCACATAAAGCCACAAGGTGATGCCATAAACATGAGACATCACAGAAACATAAAACACATAAGGGTCTAGGACACTTAATCGCCGCGGCTTCATCGCTGACAGTTCAGCGCGGCAATTAGAACGCCGAACTGTCAGCAATGAAGAATAACGCGGCTATGTAAAAGCTGACAGTTCAGCGCTGAACTGTAAGCTCTTACAAATGTACAAGTAAAAAGAAAATACCCCCCCTAATAAATGATTCCCCCCCCCCAAAGTGACCCCCCAACCCCCAATACTAAAACTAACCCCAAAACCCAATACTTAAATTAACCCCAAAACCCAATACTAAAATTAACCCCCGAATTCTAATACTAACCCCTGAACCCTAATACTAACCCACTAAACCCTAATACTAACCCCCGAACCCTAATACTAACCCCCTAAACCCTAATACTAACCCCCGAACCCTAATACTAACCCCCTAAACCCTCATACTAACCCCGAACCCTAATACCAACCCCCTAAACCCTAATACTAACCCCCGAACTCTAATACTAAAATTAACCCCGAACCCTAAAAACGAATTCTAACCCCCTTAACCCTAATTCTAACCACTCTTAACCCCCATACTAAAATTCTAATTCTAAAACTCTATCTTCTAACTCTAACACATTAAAACTTACCTTTAGCGATGAAATGTCCCGCAATGAAATCTCCCGTGACTAGCTGTCATGTGGTGAAGTGACGGTGGTGAAGCAGCTGCGTGGATGCAGCCACGATGAAGTGTCCCATCCCCGCACATAATTGTTGCCAACACAATGGGGGGTTACTCACTAAAAGGTGAGTTGCAGGTATGGCTTTTAATTAATAAAGGTAAAGAATGTCATATACCCATATTAGTTGACCCAGAAAAAGAAAATACAAATTTTAATTTAGCTGTTACTTTAAATGCTCATGCATTTATTAGATGTTACACCTCATTCAGAAACATTTTTATTGGGATACTTTTTCCTATAGTGGATTTAAATTATATTCATATTGCAAAATAGTTCACTGGCCTACCGAATAAGATTTAACTTACTGGTTTCAATTCTGTTCCTGAGTCATAACCATAATAATTAGCACTCAAGTTGGTAGGCTTAAGGATAAGCTGATGGACTGAATATATGAATCCATGCTTAAGCATTCATTTAAGTCTTTGTTTCAACCTCTAATCTGCTAATAAATGAATTCACTTTCAAGTAGTAGAGATATATAACTTTTCCTACAGTATTTGAACTGGGAAATGTTGTCAACGTAGCTTTCCAATTCTATGAATACATATTAAAAACAAGTGTACATCATAAAGAGGTGAATTTCTCCATGTATAATTCAAAACATCTGTTTCTTAATCTTCTTGGATAATTACAATAAAGCGGCTAGGTTGTGCTGCTTCTCATTCTCATGTAAACATGATCTAGTCCTTTAATGTTTAAAAAAGTATAAATTGCTTAAAATAACTAAATGATCAAGTAAAAATATAAATGTATATAGAGATATTATTGAATATTTTCTTGAAAAAGGAGAAAGAAATATTTAGCAATTTTTAAAATTACATTGCTAATTACAGAGGGGCTAAACTTCAAAATGTATTTATTGTTGTATATGAAATACAATTTCTCTGTTTTATATAATTTTAAATGTTATTTCTATGAAGTACCATTCCAAAGATATTCCAATGTCTTGGGTAAAAAAAAAGAAGACTATGGAGAAATTCAGCAAGTCAAGACATATGCAAATACTGATCTGAACAGTTATGAAGGATGACTATTTACCATGCTGTGTTCCCTTCTTAAAACAATATGAAAATGAACACATGTAAACTGAACTAAAGGGTCAAATAGTAAAGTATTTCCATGTCCTTACTTGCATTTGTGTAAGCAGTGTCCTATATGAAATGTTTAAACTGACACAAAAATCAGTGTGCATATTTTTTATAATATATTTTTAATGTGTTAATAATTTCTTTTGCATAATGTATATACTCTATATATATTGTTTGGTCATTTAAAGAGTAGAATAATGATTGAACAGACTTGTCTTAACTTCCATGAAATAGCCAAGTTAAAGGGAAACATTTAAATTCTGAAAATGATTCAAAGCTACAGTTATATCCTCAATTAGTGAGACAGTCTTTATTCAGTATTGCCATCCCACGTTATACTATGCATACAAAGTGGGCATACATTACGCCTACCAAGCCATACTTGGTCCCTTGTGCTGAAGCTAAATGTTGGTAAGGAAAGCTCTGTTCACTTAGCACTGATGCAACAGCCAAGGTTCTTGGGGGAAATTAACTGGGGCTTGGATGATCTGTCTCTCCCCCATATTGCTTTTACGTAAATAAATCCCTGCTCTTTGTCGGAAACTCCTAAAGTTCGGTCTTGTGTTAATGTCTGTCTAGTCCTCACATTTTTATTCATTCATTATGCAGGGTTTCTACTTAAGATTTTCTCAACAGCTATTTTTAAGAGTCATATTGTTTCTCAAGAATTTACTCCTGAATTACTATTGGGCAGTTCACTCTGCTATATTGCCACTCTCTTCCCATAACAAACGTTGGCCTTATTTTTGCATGTTATATACCTGTGGATAAAAGACCCAAGTCATATTCTTATTAGTCCATTTGCCACAATTCACCACTTTGAGAGTGTAGTAACGTAAATACAAAAAAAAGGCATTCATTTTAGATGCTTATCAGTCAGTTGGGATCAATACCATACTATTTGAACATTGCTGAAATGCATTCTGTGTATTTGACTTACAACTTTCATAAATATTTACAACAGATATGAAGTAAATTTTAATATTTTCTGAATGTTTTACAGCAGTATATTTGCTAGAAATATCATTATAATCATAAAATTATATGTTCAGGGTAATATACTTTAGTTTTGGGGATTTAGTGCATTACCAATAACATTACACAAATACAAAATTGCCCTTATTGGACAATTTTATCGAGTTATATAAATCTACAGTTATATTCATTTTAAAACCGTTAAACAGCTCAGTTTTCCTAGTAAATCCAAATACTGATGAGAAAAAAATGTTTCAGGCTATTTAAAAAACAAGTTAACTCTCTTGCTCGTATTCCTGATATTAGTAATAATGAAATACTAAATAAATTATCATTTAAGTGTGGGTAACATGAAGACAGGCTGTATTATTACCTGCTCTTAAACTGTGAGGACTCTATAATTCGTTGGGACGTACGGTACCAGTACCATAGAGCAAGTTCAAGAGAGACAAAAATAGCAAAATCAAGCTTTCTGATGTCTGAGTGTTCAGATGGGAAATATTTGATATTTTAAGGTGATCGTTCTTTTACTGCTGATTTATGGATTGTGACGGGTGAAGTAGAAATGTATTTTATTAGAGATGTCAACCCAATAGTAATACTTTTCACCACATCAGTACATATGATCCTCAGGCTAGCAATTACCTTTTACAGGGTTCACAAAGGGATATTCTGCTATTTTCTAATAGTCAGTATATGCAAAACATTAAATAAGTCATGGCAGTCACACTATCTTTAATGTGATCACTGCCTATATATGCGAGACACCTTATTATCTCGTTTTGCTGTCAAAATACTTTAAACATTATGAGCACTTTTAATAATGTATACCTTATCCATTGATACCTTACTGCTATTTTTCTGGCCTCTTCAATGCTTGTGTTAGGAACCATGAACCAGACAGTGACAGAAACTATTATGCAAAACACTTACTAAAGAATAAAAAATATATGGATAATTATACAAAAACTAAATTCAGGAGGGGAACCGGGGTCAGAATCAATATCAGACGAGCGCAAGTCAGGAGTACAGAGATCAGCAAAGTCAGGGTCAAAGCCAAAATACAGGAATCAGAAGCGAAGTCAGCCAAACCAGGTAAAAAACAGGAATACACCAAATCACAGGAAATGTACTAAGTAGTCAGAAACAACGAAGGGCAAGGAGGTAATGAGATTTGGTGCTTAAATAGCCTGGACTGAGTAGGAAACGGGCTGACTGATGGCAACCAGGTGAGTAACCATTTTAACTATTTGAGGAAAGGAGCTGGTCCCAGACAAAGGGAACAAGGTTACATCTCGTTTAAAACAGGTGAGAAACCTTAACAGTTTGCTGAAAATCTTATAATCCAAAATAATATACTGACCCTCTAATGAAGACATCCTTTTCATAGTTGTTGCTTGATATTAAACACTAGATGAGTTGGCAACTGTAAAATGGCCAAGTTGGAGATTGTTTCAGACCCCAGATGCTTTAAACACAGCTTGTTAGAAACTCCCACCAATTGACAGACTTTCAGTTTGATCACTGAAAAATAACCTACTGTAAGTTGCAATGAAAATTCCCCCTCTTTCTATTGTGGAAGGGTTATATGTAGAGAGAACAGAGATAGAGACAACATATTCTTTGCTATTAGAGAATTGAACGAATTCCTTTACTAATAAAGGGACTGTCAACCTAAACATTGCCATTGAATGTACAGAAAAATTGATTACACATTTCTCAACGGAAATAAAATCATTTGCATATCTAGCCACAGGTGATGTCATATGCAGGATATACAGCTATATAGTAAAAACAGACCATGGAAACTAACTCTTTTTTAAATACAATGTTTCCTATTTACTTCAACTGGAATACATTTGTCTAGAATAGTCCACCATAACCCACTTTCTTGAACAGGGGGATATGCACATAGGTGAGCCAAGGTTCATTGACATCTAGTGTATTTATTGATACCTATTAAAGGGTAAAATTGTCTTGACATGCATACAACATACACACAAATGGAAATGTAAGAAAGTAATTATAGTTTAACTTTGGTTATTGAAATGATGTAACGGAATGTCATCATTTCCCCGTCAGGTTTCTTAACCCTTTAAGGACCAGGGATTTTCCTGGGCCAAGGACCAGAGCGTTTTTCAATTTTTAATACGCGGTTTTTGAAACATAAATTTCCTCTCTCTCATTTAACGTACCCATACAAGTTATATGTTGTTTTTTAGAGGACAGTTAGAGCTTTCTTTTGATACCCTATACATAAAAATGATTTACATTTTAGTATTAAAAAATACATATAAAAGAGGAAATTTTTGAGGAAAAAAAAGTTTTTCCCCATTATTTTCCCAATAATAAGCTACATAACTAGTGCAACACTAACCCACTTATCCCCCCTAATTAACTAACTAATAAAAAAGAAAAATATTGGTTCCCAAACCCCCCATAACAAAAAAGACAGAAAAAAACTCTGAAGAGTGCGATGTCAGATCAGTAAAAATCATGCAACAGGCATGCAGGGGTTAAATTTTATTAAATAAATATATTAAAATTACCTTTATTTATTCAAAAAAACTTTATAAATTGTAAAAATAAAAAAATCTGTTAAAAAAAAACTAAATGAGGGCCATAAAGTGGAAGGAAACTGATCACAGTTAAAAACTGTGATCAGCAATGAAAGGGTTAATTTTTTTTTTTTTTTTAACCTATGTGTGTATAATTAATTTATTTTTACTTACAGGTCACTCTCTGTGCTTCACTATAAGAATGTGAAGCACAGGGAGTGAATTAGAGGCAAAGTCTTTGCCATCTAATTTGCATGTTATCGCGGTGATGACTAAATCACCGCGATCACATGGCCGGAAACTGACCGATCGGGTCCAGGAGCTTTGCCTCGAGTGCGAGGCTTAGTCCTGGACCCGTTGCAGACTAGCTGGTGGTGCCCACGGAGCGCACCGCCGGCTAGACTGCATGACGAGTTAACTCGTCATAAGGTCGCTAACGCTGCTGCTCTTATGACGAGTTAACTCGTCATAAGGACGGGAAGGGGTTAATGAATGATACTTTGTTTGTTTCTGTTGATTACTAAAACTACAACAGTAGGGATTGAACATGTTTTACTTATCTAAACCACTAGCATAGATACCCTCTTCATAATTCTAAACATGTTTGTACATTTATACATTCTACTACTGCTTTACATATGGGATGCCTTGCTGCCATAGGCCTTAAAGTATAAAGAACAGAAGATGAAGAGGGACACACAGTGGGGTCTGTTTACCAAAATCCATTACCCATTCATTTCAGTGGGAGAAGATAAAAATGCTTTTCAGGCTAAGGACAACTGTTGAGTTGGGCATTGTCTGAAAAGTCCTTCCCACATGAAAAACATAAATGAAAATAATAAAAAAAAAACTTTCAAATCCTGGTCCCAGGGTCTCCCTAAATTGCTACCAAAATGCGTAACACATATGGGGTACAAAGGCAAAAGAGGCAAGTTGTGGGAGGTGATTGGACATCAGAGAGCAGCTTGCCTCCCAATTTGAACTCCCTTTGGATTTTAGTGAATAGCAATTGTATTGCTTCGCACTGAAAGGAGCTTGATATAGATCAAGATGGACTTTGGTGAGGTGGAATCAACCTCCTCGCACTATTATAAAAGATTAGTGAATAGACCTCAGTGAGGAGGGATAAAATATGAGGAGCAATACACTTCCTATTTTTGTTAACCTCTATTGCTGAGTATTTATTTTTATTTTACATATTTTTTCTTTGTTAATAAGACTAATAATGGGCTCTCGTCAGTAACCTGAAAAAATGTATTTCTGTTTTTGAGTGCTACAGTCTGCAATAGAGAATTCTGAGTTAAACAGTGATAAGCAACAACTTAGGTCAACTTAGCCTTTGTACTGTATATGTAATTAAAACCATGATAAATCGTCATAAAACATTTACAAACTCTGGCAAATAGCAGATAGGAG
Source organism: Pelodytes ibericus (assembly GCA_036172795.1). Classification (NCBI taxonomy): domain Eukaryota; kingdom Metazoa; phylum Chordata; class Amphibia; order Anura; family Pelodytidae; genus Pelodytes; species Pelodytes ibericus. The sequence goes on along the minus strand of CM069858.1, from coordinate 40,668,633 downwards.
AACTCAAAGTGCAATTGACAACTACGAGTGGTGGCTATATCATACCTAAATAACTCAAAATAATTCAGATTTTGTTTTCTGTTTTTTCTCATCCAACTGCCTACCACCTGCTTTTAGCCTACCTTTCAGATGTTACAGCTAACAATAAGGGGCTACAATACTCCCATCTGGTTTGGCAAGGTTTCATCCTTGCTAGATATTTCATGGTCAACTATAAGTGGTATTATTGGAAAGTGGAAGCATTTAGGAACAGCAGCAACTCATGTAAAGTCATAGATCAGGTAACCAAGTGCTGAGACGCATGGTGCGTAAAAGTCACCTATGCTCTGCTGATTCCATAGCTAAAGAATTCCAAACTTCCACCTGCATTAATATCAGCACAAAAACAAAGTGCCGGGAGCTTCACTGAATGGGTTTTCATGGATGAGCAGCTGCATGCAAGCCTCACATCACCAAGTACAATGCCAAGGATCAGATCAAGTAATGTAAAACACGCCACCACTGTACTCTGGAATAGTGGAAACATGTTCTGTTTGACAAATCACACTTCACTGTTTGGCAGTCTAATGGACAAGACTGGGTTTGGTGAATGCCAGGAGAACATTAGTTGCCTGGCTGCATTGAGCCCACTGTAAAGTTTGGTGAAGATGGGATAATGGTGTGGTGCTAGGCCATTTTTTTTAGTAAAGGGATATTTTAATAGGAAGAAGGCAGACATCCAGTGGGTGACTGGCACTCTTCTAGCGCAGAGAGAGACAATCATTTTTGTATGGGATCAACGGAGGGACCTTATCTATGTCCCCACTGCTGATCCCATGCAAAGATGAGAGTCTCTGTCTGCGCTAGCAGCAAGAGACCCACACATTCGGCAGTCAGAGCAGAGCAAGCACGACAACCAGGAACTGCTGGACACAGCATATAGTAAAACCACACACGTTAATATATCTTACTGGTGAAAATGACATCTATGAAGATACAAGTCGGGTTTACTTCAAATTATCGTGTTTGTTTAATACTTGTTTCCTTCAATGTTCCTTTAATGTGTTGGAAGAGGTGCAATTATACATCCTCCCAATTAAACCTCTGACAGCAAACTGCAACCAGACAACGATGAGCCAACAACCTTAACTATGTGCAAGCAGGGAAATTAAAAATGTCGGTGCACTAAGCTAGTCACATGCTCATATAATATAAATGTATAAAATGAAGCTTACTAAACAGGTGTGAGCATGCTGCAAACACAGTGCAATTGGCTATACAATGTATACAAAAAACATAAAACCTGCGGGCTCACACCAGTTTGGTAAGCTTTTTTCCCTTTATTATTCCCCCCCCCCCTCTTTTATACCCCTCTTTTAGTAAAGTTACCCCCTATATTATTTTTTATTGATATAAAAAAGACAATCAAAACATATATGTGAATGTATATCCATTCTTTTCTTTATTCTGTATTATGTCCAATAAAACTTTAATTAAATAAAACAAACACATAAATTAAAGGACCTCTCCAAGTGCTCTAGCCGAACTAGAATAATTCACTCATATTAATTTATAGGTGATGCAAAACTTTATTGTGCAGAGTTCCTGCCAGTGGCAAGGTCTTCTCTTGGGTCTTTGAAAAATCACCCATCACAGCAACTCAGAGGAGCCAATCAGAGAGATCCTATGGAGATCAATATAAATGCCCAAAGCACAGTTATTAGACAACAGAATTATGTGAATTAAGAGTGTCCATTCTTCTTTATGTAAAGGCATAAGGACCCAATGCTCACCAGTACTTAAGCCCAGTTAAAAGACCTAGCAATGTCCTTTACAATGTTTTGCGGTAGGAACCATGGTATTTTTTAAACACTTCCACCTCTAAAATACAAAATGTACAATTCTTGATATGTATGCAATATATTAACCATTCTTGGAACTCCATGAATAAATGATATGGGTAGTAATATGTGTATTTATTCAGAATTGTAATATACCAATGCATTTGTGGAGAATGTAGGACTGGGACTTTTATGAATACTTAACATAGTTAGCCCATTACAAATAATAAACTGGTTTAATGTGAAGTAGTGTATCCAAATATCTGCATGAAAAATAGGCAAAGTAAATCCCTTCAACAGCATTTATAACATACTTACACAGTAACATTACAAATGAAAACAATTCTATAATCATTTAAAAACAGAGAGAAAAGCTCACAGCAACATAGAGCAAGGCAGGATTAAACAGCTTATTTTGAGTATGGCATCTACATATGCCAAAAAAAATAAGTTTGGCTGATAGTTCATCATTTATCAAGAAAAGCCTTAAAACAAAACATGTGTTAAGGCTACGGAATAAAAGTAATTTCTAAAAATAGCGTTTTTAACATTGTTGAAATTTCTATTTATTGAGATAGGTGAAATCACTTTAGATCAATATGGTTTGGAAGCAAGAAAGGAAGAAAGGTAATCATAATTTACTCTACATTTTCTGAATAAATGCAATTCTAATTATCATATATTGTTAAAATTACTATATATTAATATTTTGACTGATTAAATAAATAACTGCATTAATGATAAGAATATAAATGAATATGCTCAGAACATGAGTTTATACCAGAGGCAGACTCAGGCACCTTCCGAGGTGGGGTGTGGTGGGCCCACAGCCGACATAGGGGTGCATGTAATCACAATGATCATCCGGGTTACTTGATGACATCACGTGACCGTGCGCAGGACTGTGTGAGCTGCAGCTCACACAAGCCTGCATTAGTAAGCACTGTCATGCATGTCTCTGCCAATATGGCTGCTGCTCTCTTGTGGCATGAGCGTCACAAGTGAATTTTGTTTTTACTTCCATCGCTCTGATGTTGTTGTTAGACTGCTCCTAGAGAGAGTCAGCAACATTGCAATAAAAAAGGCTTAATCCGCTTCACCCCTTCACGGCAATCGATGTGTCAGGCATGTCCATCCGGCAATTCAGTTGCCAGCAGTGGACGTGCCTGACTTCCTGTGGTGGAACAAGTGGTTTTCTTGATCAATGATCGCAAAAAATGCTCTGATGGTGCTGCTCTATTGCCTCAATGTTGAGGAATTAGGCAGCACGGAAATTTCGGTTCTGGGGCACCAACAATCGCTCCAGCATGCACCTCCAATATGGCTGCTGCCCCCTTGTGGGTAGAGATTCGGAAGTGAAAAAAAAATCGGCACTCTGAAGCTGTTGCTTCCCATAGAGGCAGTCAGCAGCATTGCAATAAAAAGGCTAAAACCTAGGGTTAGGGTTCGAATAGTTGTTAGGGTTACAATTAAATTATGGTTAGTATAAGGGATAAGGTTACAATTAAATTAAAATGAGACTATATTAAATTTAGGGTTCTGGTTGGGGACAAAATGTCCCTGAAAGAAAAAAACAAAAAATACTTTTTGATTTTTCCCTATAACTATCAAAAACTGCAGAAAAACATGGAAACAAGCACATTACTGAACTCGGGACAACATTTAGAAACTATTGGGGTCTTTTTTATGACTGTATTTGTGTAAATATTTTTGTAGGTCAAAGTTAGAAAAAGTATTTAAAAAAAAAAAAAACATTTTACAGCTAAACACAAACACCCCAGAAATGGGAAAACAGCCCTTGTCCCCAAGGGAAAGACAAGGTCAAAAGGTCATGTCACTAAGGGGTTAAATATATGTGTCCATTTATAAGCAGATAAGGAAAATGTTTTAACTTCTGAAAAGGTGAAAGTATGCAACTCTAAACCAGGTAAGGAACTCCCAGACCCACCTATAAACTTGGCAAAGGTAAAAATTAAAATAAAGTTACCCGTCACAGGATGCCAAATATGAAAGGTAAAGTAAAAAGATTTTGTCATTTCAACAAGCTAGATTTCTTGAAATCCTGTAATGTTTTAAACATTTATTCCTCAATTCAGAATCTGGTATTGGTATTTCAAGTCTCAAGTGCTGCCTATTCAGAAGGGTAAAATAAAATCATTTTCAATTTTACTAGAAAAATCTGATGCCATTTGAATTATTTTTTCCGACAACAAAGGACAACTTGAAGTTCCATGAAAAAGATTTTGTTGTGCATTCTTTGGGTTCAACATCAATGGGCATTAAAATGGCTAGCGACGATTCGTGACACCCTTGGCGCAAAGAAAAGCTCCACCCAAAAACTAACAAAATATCTACTTTTTACTTAAAAAAAACACTACTCCATTCCTAAGCAACCATCCTCAGGGAAGGAAAGATGCAGGATGAAATACCTGCTAGTAGAACGGGAATTTCATTTAAAAAAACAAAAAACATTTTTAATGTAGATGAACCTTTGTGATGTATTAATTTGGTTACATACCATGCTAGACTGGGTCTGTAAATTGTAAGCTGGGTCTGCTGCCAAAATTGCCATATGTGATGGAACCATTTTTTTAGACCTGTGGGCGCATGGTGAAAATCTGTGGGTCCATGGTGATGCGGACCCATAGTAGTTCTGAACCAGAAATAGAGTTAATTGGTTTAAAACTTCTAAAATGCACAGTGTTATTTGGGCTAGGAATAATATTTCAATAAGAAAGCGATCCTCTGGAAATCCAGAAATATCCCTTACTTAACCTTTTTTTCAAGTGGATAATGATCTGTTGTACAGAGTTAAGAAAAATAAATCTATTGTTACAAATCAGCTGTTAGTACCACATGCCTTTTGGAGCACTGTGCTAAACCTTGCACATAGCCATGTCCTTGGTGGCCACCTAGAGGTTAGCAAAACGAGTGAGCATGTTTTGAGAAGATTTTATTGGTCTGGGGTAATTGCAGCAATCATAATTTATTGTTAGTTTTATTGATTGCTGTTTCGTTACACCCTGAAAAATGAGTCTATTGTTAAATTTTTTTATGAAACCATGCATTTTCACTAAGCATGGGGAGCGCAAGCAGCATTTACTCATGCTGCCCATGGCTCCCCATGAATCAGACTCTGCTCTGCTTCACAGGGTGGGGACGGAGCTTCAACTCACACCCGGTGAGCTCCGCCCCCTCCACGGATCCAGCAGTGCTGCCAAACAGAGGGCTGGTGAGGGGAGATGTTCTGATCTCCCTAATCAGTGCCTCTACCGGCAAACTTTTTTTTTTTCATGGCTGGCAGGTGCCCCATGGAGTGTTGCGCTCTTTGCACTCACACAGATTGCACACCCCTAAGGCCAGCCCTGTTGGCAAGAACAACTCACAGAGCGAGCAAAAGAAAAGGTTGCATTTTCTACCTCTGATAGCTTTTTGACTTGCATGGTGCCTGTGCCACATTCCAAAGAATGATAGACAGAATGCTAAAGCCACTTGTGTGTTATGCAGCTGCATACTTGTATTATGTTGTAGTAGACCATGAGGATTGTAAATCTCCGTTTCCAAAAGTACTGGCTGTTCAACTTCAAAACCATGGAATAACGGATAACACTAGTAGGTAGATGACTGGCCTAATATTTGGGGTATTCTACTGGTAGTGGACTAGTGAAGCCCCAGGTTATATAGTCATTTTAGTAATTTAGGTTGTGAAAAGACTTACATCCATCAAGTTCAACCCTTCTACTTATCTTTCCATCTTTCAGGAATACCAAATAAGAATACCAAAACCTCTAACTAAGAAACAGATGAATATTTATTGGTCTCATTGGTTATTACAGGAGATTTATATCCACTTGTGCTACCATCTCAAGCTCATTAACTGACCTGTAATGGTAAAGCAAGCATTCAGAAAACTTAAATAAGCCATTGAGCCCAACCAGCATTGGTAACTCCAGATTTTCTTCTAAAGAATTCCTTTTACAGACGTCTAATTTAGTTTTTGTGTGCCATCCTCTCTCAGGAAATTCAGGATGAGGACCACCCCCATGTTAAATTTATACAGGAAACTTAATCCCCAATAAAGAATTGACTCTATTGTTGAGCAGGAGTGTCTGTGCAGTAGACAAACTATCTCTTGGGAAGAAGATTCAGACTAGTGACAGCCCATGCACCTATACCTGGATGAGACAGAACAGGTAGAATCATAGTCACATGACCCATTGGTTCCCTAGCTTGTAATCCTATACATTTTCCACAGAACATAGGGCTACGTATAAACCGGGAAATGCAGATGGGCTAGCAAGGATGTACTCGTTAATGCCCATGGTCAGTTAACCTACTAGGTCTTAGCTGACAGCGAGGCAGGGCCAGACTGGCTTACCAGGATAATGGGAAAAATCACGGTAGGCCACTTTCCCTGGGGTTGGTGTGGGATGCAGCTGCATTAAGCATTTATAATGATTTAATATTTGAAGTATTTTGGATTACTGCTTCTTTTAGCATTGCTGTGATCGCTTTAGAAATTCTGCCACGGCTTGACCCCACCAGATATGTTATATATGTCAGATTCGGCACCCCTGCACAGTGCTGGGGACCTGGTACAAATTCTTTGGTGCAATCTCAGTGCTAGGTAAGTATTGAGTGCTGAGGGCAAGTCCTGTGAGTACACGATGGGTGCAGGGGAAATGTGTACATACTGAGTTATGTGAGTGCAATATAACCTTGTGTGCATTCTGGGGCCTGTGTATTGCCTTGTGCATGGGGTATATATCAGGGCAGTGTGTGAGATATAACCTTGTGTACATATCAGGGACATATATTGCCTTGTTCAGTGATATACATCAGTCTTAAATAACATACTCTTCAAATGTGGCTTAACTTGCATGGTTTTCCCTTTTATGAACAAGAAAAATGATCATACTATAGGGCGATTATACAAATATTTCCATGGTTTGTTTTGTATCTCCAGTTCGGCACTGTGGGGAGGGTATGTGACCAAAAGCAAGTAATTGTGCTGGATTGGATATATGTATTCTGCAAGGTTCCTACTTAACGTAATACAAAATATTAGCACCAGGGTTATTTTAAAACAGATATTGTACTTTATATGAGTGGGTGTTTTTGGCTCTAGGATGGAGAGTAGTGTGCTCCAGTCCACATTTTGGTAGTTGCTGGGAGACTGCAGATGAGGAGTCCGGTTCCAGAAATCCAGTAATCTGGTTTACCTTACTTGCAAAAAATATTTAATTGTAGGTGCTGTTAACTACTCCCCTGCAAAGAACAAAGGTAGATTTTGTTTTATTTCCTGTGAAGTGTTAGGAAGCTGTTAAGAAAAACCTGAAACAGAAAGGTGGATAATTCTGTTGGGAAATGGATAATCCCAGTCAGTACACACTAGAGCAAGGATTTTCTTTTTCTTTATTTTGTTATACTTATAATATTTTAGAGCAACAATAAAACAACCAAGCGCTTTTACCTTATCCATTGTGTGTCTCTGGAACTTGAAATGACTGTGTGTAAAGCTCAGATCCCAGGACAAGGTATCAAGGAAAGAAGTATAAAAAAGGTAAGTAAAGCAAAAGGCAGGGACATTGTGAAGTTAAAATGTGTAAAACCACACATTTTTTACTTGCATTACATTTAAACACAAAACAGTTTGGACATTAATTTTGTTAAAGATAACATGAAAAAGCAAGACTTTTTCTATGTGATCTACTTCTGGTGTTTTACACTTTTTTTTATGTCCTGCACATCTTACTTGCAGCTAAAACACCCAACTAGACTAGTAACAGTTTTTTGTCCAATATGAATGTTTTTAAAGTGCTCTCAAATACACTTCATGCCATATTAAAAAAAGGTGTTTAACTACCTGAGGTTCATCTCATTATACTTTAATTATGTGTTCTACTTTTTGCCTTTTTAAATTTCAGAATAAAATATATGTTTTTTGAAGTCTAACTGTAGAGCTTTGAATGTAAGAGACAGTTTTATGTCTACAATGTTTAAAAATCATAGTTAGAAATCCTTATACCGTATCTGGCTTTAAGATTTGTGTCTTGGTCACGGGGTACACAAAGAGTTAAACTCCAAGACTGTTGTTACGCATTACAAAAATTAGTCTGGAGTCCAGGGAAATACTTTAAACTGACTTGTTCCAGTGTGGCCATATGCTGCTCATCTAACCGTGTTCTACATTGTTTAACTAAATCACTTGTTAAATTTGACAGGAGTCAATGTTTACATGAAGTCAAAGCCCAGTGCTATATTATGAAGAACTCTTTAGAGAAATCTTACCGAAAAACTCAATTTCTTCAAAACAAGACTGGAAAGTGAATGCAAGACACTTCTGTCATTTAAATAAGACCAATACACAGTAGCGGTTATATTTGTTCTTTAATAGTGTTTTCAATAAACATTTTTGAGTTCTTGAAAATGCATGACAAGTAGCTATTGATTGTCTTTTTTTTTTAAAAAAAAGATGTTTTTATGTAAATATGTTATCATATTAAAGGGTAACCTGTCTTTGTTCACTGTGATGCAGTTTTAATGATGTTTATAAAATGTTGCTTTGGCAAAAGAGAAACAAGTCACCCAACCCACTCCAGCCCCCCCCCCCCCCCTCCTCTTTACGAGACCTCCTATTTCATTAGCTTAGTAACTGATGGTGACCTTGACATGATATTTCTGCTCCACTAGGCAGTAAAACAATATCTGGTTCATGGGTTCCAAAGAATACTTAGTTGAGACATAATTCTACCGCTGTAGGCCTTTAGCCTTCACACTCCATGTTATATGAATAAGTGTCAGTACGAGACCATTAACCCCTTGGCGACACAGGACGGACTAGGTCCGTCCTGTGTGCCGAGGCGTTAGTGACACAGGACGGACCTAGTCCGTCCTGTGTCAAAACGAGCACTGAAAGCGGAGTTTTTCCGCTTTCAGTGCTCTGATGGTATTGTAACGATGCTTCCGTGTGGAAGCATCGTACAATGCTAAAAAAAAATGCCCGTCGGCATTTCGATCGCTCCGGAGAGCGATCGAAATGCCGGTTTTAAAGGCACAGTGCCTTTAAAACGCGGGCATTAAAAAAATGAGCATAGGAAGCGAATTTTTCGCTTCCTATGCTCAGAAAGTGTTTCTGATTGCCTCGCAAGTCGAGGCAATCAGAAACACAAAAAAAAAATGCACGATCTTGGTCACTGGGTGACCAAGATGGCGCTGCCCTTCTAAGGGCAAGAGCACAGGAGGCAGGAAGTACCTGCTTCCTGTGCTCTCTGGCTGTCACACGATTGCCTCTTCACAGAGGCAATCAGTGACTGCCAGGCACACTGACAGGCAGTGGGGATGCTCTCCTGAACATCCCCACTGACTGGTCAGATCAATATTAACTCTATATTGATCTGACCAGTTATGATCTGCCTCCCTCTCCTCACATTTTTTTTAGTGAGGGAGAGAGACAGATCAAAGTTATAAAAGTAAGTAAAAGTAAAAAAAAACAATTAATACACAACACACAAATAATAAAACAATAAAAAAAAAATGTATTAAAGCAATTCCCTGCGTTTAACCCCTTCCCTGCCACTGATCTTGCATAAGCAGTGATCGTGCACATCAGCGCATTTATTTTTGCTGTTTGTGCATTTTTTAGGGGTTAATTTTTTTTGTACTGTAATTTATTACAGTACTAAAAAGGCTCTTCTAAGAGTTATTAACCCCTTATTTGCCGTCGATCACTGCTTACGCAATGATATTGACGCCAAAGCAATTTTTATCTGTCTGCATATTTTTATTTTATTTATTTTTTTTACACATACCCGCTAGGGGATTACATGTAAAGTAAAAATATTTGAGATTTTTTTTTTTAAGCTGCCTGAGCGCATAGCGATCAGTAACAGCGAATTAGTGGCAAAGGCGGTTTGGTGATTTCTCAATTAAGCTCACCATTCGCCCTGGTCAGATCAAAATTAATCGGATCAATATTCACAAATATTGATCTGCCTCCCTCTCCTCACTTACATTTTTGTGACGGAAAGAGACAGATCAGTATTAGTGATATAAAATAACATTTTATAAAATTGGCAGGTCTCCCAAAAAAGTACTACCACAAACTTTTACAAAGACTGGTGGTAGAATTAGTACCTATACAGTATTAAAATACCACCATTTGAAATACCTTAGGATGTCTATTTTCCAAAAATATATGGTTTGATGGGGTAAAATTCATTGGACGGCTTCAAAAATGTTCCAAATGGAACATGGGCGCAGGCTGACTACATGTCAAAATTCCAGGTTGGAATTGCGCACCCCCTAAATGTGGAATTTTAGACCCAATACAAACCAACAAACCTATGCATGGGGGGTATCCCTGTACTCAGGAGATGTTGCTGAACACATATTGAGGTGTTGGTTGGCAGTGGCAAATACCAGAATCTGAAAATTCCTGCCTGAACTACAATGTGTGTGGGGAAAAAATGACATCCCAACCATTTGACATAGGTTGGTGGTAGAATTAGCACTTGGAAAGTGTTAAAATACCACAATTTTAAATACCCTAGGATGTCTAGTTTTCCAAAATATATGGTTTTATGGGGTAAAATACTTTGACAGGCTTCAAAAGTGTCCCAAATGGGACATGGGCGCAGGTTTTCTGCACGTCAGAATTCCAAGTTGGAAAACCAAAAAGCGCACCTCTCAAATGTGGCCTTTTAACCCCCAAATAACCTAACCAACCTATACATGGGGGGTATCCCTGTACTCAGGAGATGTTGCTGAACACATATTGAGGTGTTGTTTGGCACTGACATATAACAGGATCTGTGAATTCATGCCCAAAGTACAATGTATGTGAAAAAAAATTACTTCCCAAAACATTGACATAGGCTGGTAGTATAATTAGTGCATGGAAAGTGTTAAAATACTACCATTTGAAATACCCTAGGGTGTCTAGTTTAAAAAAATATATGGTTTTGTGGGGTAGAATACACTTTCTGGCTTCAAAAATGTCCCAAATGGGACATGGGCACAAGTTTTCTGCATGTCAGAAGTTGGAAAACCAAAATGCGCACCCCCTAAATGTGGCCTTTTAGCCCCAAAACAAACCAACAAACCTATGCATGGGTGGTATCCCTGTACTCAGGAGATGTTGCTGAACACATATTGAGGTGTTATTTGGAAATACCCCTTCACATTTTAAGGTAATGTTTACCTAAATTGCAATATATGTGAAAAATAAAAAATAAAAGATTTTTTTCTGCAAACTTTGGCATAGATTGGTGGTAAAATGGCTACATGAAATGTGTCAAAATACCCCAAGTTAAATGCCCTGAGTTGTCTAGTTTTCAAAAATATGTACATGTTGGGGGTCATTCATGGATTTAGTACAGAAATCAGTGTTACAATGTCACTATCGCTAATTTTGAAAGAAAGGATTTTAAAATAGCTTTGCACCACTTATAGTTCTGGCCCTGTAACATGAATAAAAAAGCACAAAAACATAAAAACATGGGCTATTTCTGAACTCAGGACATATATTAGAAACTTTTTAGCAGTGTTTTTTTGTTGTCTCTTGTACATGAGTATACGATTTTTCAAATAAAAGTCATAAAAAAATAATTTTTTCAATTTTTTTGCCATATTTTATTATTTTTTTTACATCAAATTATATGCTATTATCAAAATAATGGTATCAAAAGAAAGCCCTTCTTATAACGATAAAAACGATATATAGTTTGTGCGGGTACACTAAATGAGACAGAAATAAATTACAGCAAAACACAAACACCTCAGAAATGTTAAAACAGCCCATGTCACCAAGCGTCGGACAAGCCAAAAAAGTCATGTCACTAAGGGGTTAAGGGCACTGGTGCATAAAAACATTCTGTCCCCCATTAGGACACTGTTTTTCTCCCATTCAAGTCCTTTTTTTTTTTTAAACAGATTTTTTTTAATATGCTGCAGTAGGAGAAACAGTGACTTGTGTATGGGGGACAATTAGCTGACTGAGTAAAATTGTAAATTAAATCCAATGTTTTGTGGTCCACCTTAAGGGAAAAAAAAAAAGTTGTGAAGACACTACTTTACTTGATTCGCCAAGCAGACACAAGGGCAAACCCCTTGGTCAATGTGCAGTGTCTGCACAGTACAGAACAACAACACAAAATTAAATATACCTCAATGTAACTGGAAAAACTCCAATGAAGATATTTGAGCAAATCAAACACAACCTTCAAAGGATCTAAATAGAATTTAACTTGCATAAGTAAATCAAATTGGGCTGTATCTAGGATTTAACCACCATTAAAAAATTGATTATTTCTGCCTTGACTACTGACTATTGGTGGATAGAGTGCCAGAAAGTTTAGGCGCCACTATATCTACTTTTTGCTATGTCTGCTTGAATGTGAAGTGTCCTCCATGTTCACATGGGGCATGCACAATCTTAAGAAAGCAAAAAACTGGACAATATATTCGGTATATAATCTACACACCTCTCAAAGACTGGAGCTGCCACCTCTAAGAAACCTCCACAATATGTTCAAGGCAGGCAAAAAAAAAATAAAGAGAAGAGCTCTCAGGATGAAAAATAATTTAATGAATATTTATTTCAGCAAAATTAATTAAGTGCAAAAATATAAAAAATTCCATGGCAGGGAGGAGACCTAGTATGCCAATAATCCCACATTGAGAGATGCTGCTGAATGCCTGTCAGGAGAAAATAACCAGGGTTGATTGTGACACAGTGCTATACAGACACAAGTGCAGTGTCACTCGCCCCAAAACAGTTGTTAACCTATTGCTCTAATTACTTTTTGTCCTTGTCTTACCCTTCATGACATTCATAAACAATCTTATACTCCTCTACAAAAGCTAATAAACATACATGCTAAATAAAATTATATTTATTCAAGTTACAGGGAAATAACTACAAGTAGTGCAATACTATTTGAAAAAAAAAGAAAATGTTTTCAAAATCTGCAATAGTGACATTGTAACACTGATATCAGTCATGAATCCCTGAATAACCCCTCACATGTACATAATGTTTAAAAATTAGACAACCCAGGTTATTTGAGTATTTGACTATTTGTGTAGCCATTTTCCCGCCAAGCTTTGCCAAAGTTTGGAGAGACTTCACATTTTTATTTCCATATTGATGTATTTCAGGTACAAATGTGAGAATAATGTAAATGGGTTCCGATAAACACCTCAATATATGTTCTTCATCATCTCCTGAGTACAGGGATACCACCTATGAATAGGTTTATTGGTTGTTTGTAAGCTAAAAGGCCACATTTGGGAGGTGCCTATTTCCAAATTGGAATTTTGAAATGTAGTCAGTCTGCGCCCATGTTCCATTTGGGACATTTTTGAAGCCAGACAATTTTTTTTTTACCCCATCAAACCTTGTATTTTTGAAAATCACAGCACTGCCTTGCACTCTTCCTGGAAGTTACTGATTGCCTCTTTTATAAGGCAATCTAGTAAGGCCTTCAGAGCACAGGAAGCAGCTACTTTCTATGATCTTGTCCTTAGAAGGGCACCACCATCTTTGGCCACAGGACTTTGGCTCAAAATCTGGCAGCAACAAGGTAATTTTGTTGTGATTGCCTTGACCTGCAAGGCATGTCAGAAACACAAACAGAGAGCATTAGTAAATGATGTCATAACTTCCTATGTTCTTTTACACCAGGTACACAAGCATTTTATAAAGGCAGATTTTTTTTTTTGTGTTGCCCAATGCTTCTACACCTCATTGTAGCAGTACAGGTCAAGCTCGGAATGTGAAAAAAAAAAGTTTTTAGTGCACCTTTCACTCCAGGACAGACTATGTCTGCAATACAGGACTGACCTGGTCCATCCTATATCACCAAAGGGTAAAACCCTGCTTTGAACCTCTGCCCGCCTGCAGCTCCAACTGCATCTCCCAGCAAGAGTTTGTTCCATTATCTATAGTTCTCATCACCCTCAGCCAGTTTGCAGTCTCTGCATCTCACAGCAAAACCTAGGCCTTCGTAAAGTCTGCTTACAGTCAGACCTCTAATTGTGATCAACCTCAACCAGCCTGGAACACTCACTCCCACTAACCTACTAAAAAAGCAAAGTGCCAAGTGAATCTGCTATTACTATCGCTGAGTTGGAAAAATCCGTGGCTCTCCTTCCAATTCCGCTATTAATGCCCGATTGTTGTAGCTTTGTTTTCTGGCTACAAATTATTGGAATCATAGATAATTTTAAGCATAAAACTAGTGGTAGTGGCTAATCTTTGTTACACCAGGTTTTGTAAACTACATAGTGTCTACTCAATAAAGAGAGAACTACAGGGAAGTGAGAAAGGAATTTCAGATTATTTAGCTATAAGTTTAAAATTCCTGTGTCAGTTCCATGCAATTCTCTTTATTGAGAAGACCCTTAAGTTTCCCATGATGCTCATGCTGAGCTTTTAAATACCACTGTGTCTTACTCCTATACACGTACAGGTGTCCATTTATTATTCTTTTATTCTATGTGGGGAATACTTCCCAGGACCCCTGTCAACACCGGGAGATATCTCTATCTGGTGAGTGAACTTTGCACTTTATAGCTATTTGCAACAGATTGGAACTGTGTTAAACGAACAAGACAAAAAACATGGAGAATGAAATCCAGAAGACAACGAAGGATATAGCAAATTAGATTATCTTGTCATCAGTAGAACTCACCCTCCTATCAAGAGGACTCTCTTCCACTAACTTGGAATGCTTGTTGATGGAACAGGGTTCTCCTAGAGACACAGAACAGATAATCAGCTACACAAGCCTAAGCAAACCTTCTACATTCAATCCAGTAGAAATTAGAGTTAACTTGGAAAGCACCTTCCTATAATTGGCTGATCAAAATCAAAATGTAATAATAATCATAATTTATCCAAACAAGAACATCTAGCTTTTGAAACTTTAGCCAATGTAAAAACTTGACCATCAAACAATCAGACAAGGTTGGCAAGTTGGTAATACAAGATCTCTCTAGTTATGTGAAAGAAGCACTAAAACAACTAGAGACCTATACACGCCTTTTGGCCAACCCCACTATCTCTTTCCAGTTGATTCTCACACAATTTTTGGAACATGGTAGAAACTTTGGAATTATTTACCCCAAAGAATTTGAATTTTTAAACACCCAAAATCAGGTGCCACATTCTACCATGTTCCGAATATCCATAAGTCACTCACAGAACCCCCAGGTAGACCCATAATCTCTGGAATTGGTTCACTTGGAGAAGCTTTATCCCAGTGGCTTGATGAACATCTTCAACCCCTGGTAAGGAACTTAAAAGGTTACTTTGAGACACAAATCAACTATTGTATATGAACAATCTGACATGGTGTGAGTTCTCTTGAGTCTCTTTAGACGAGCCTGCTCTTTATTCCAGTATACCCCACAATCTTGGTTTCGATGCAGTATGTTTCTTTCTATCCAAGTTTTCTGATTATTATTCATCTTTACAGGAGATCCTAGTAGAATCTAGAGAATTTCTTCTCAGCCATATTTACTTTATCTTTGATGAGGTGTACTATCTCCAAAGACATAGCACCGCCATGTGCGTTTTGCACCATCTTATGAAAATGTATTCATGGGTAAATGGGAGTGGTGCCACGTCTTTGGAGATGACAATCCCTACAAATCATGTATCTATTGTATGGCCCCAATATTGACAACCTGCTGTTAATTTGGAGGGGTTCTGAGGACGACTTTAGGGGATTTGTTGACTGTGTAAATAATAATAACCTGAATCTTAAATTTACGTCAGAATTCAACAAATTATCCATATCCTTTTTGGATGTCAACCTTAGGGGTTACCTTAATAAAACCATAGTGACAGATACATATAGAAAAACAACTGCAGGTAATACACTCCTCTATGGAGATAGATGCCATTCCAAACACGCATTCAGGGGGATCCCAGTAGGTGAATTCATACGCATCCACAAAAATTGTTCCACAGAGGAAAACTT
Organism: Pelodytes ibericus; assembly: GCA_036172795.1. NCBI lineage: Eukaryota > Metazoa > Chordata > Amphibia > Anura > Pelodytidae > Pelodytes > Pelodytes ibericus. The sequence continues at coordinate 40,652,825 of CM069858.1, read as the reverse complement.
TGAAACACAATCACTACTCCTCAAAGAGAGGCTAAAAAACAGAAAATATCTAAATCACTTAATAGAACGGGGTTATTGTTTGGCTAAAAATGTAAAATCCAGAGATGTAAAAAAATGTAATCCAGTTGTTTAACCAAAATGTTATCTCATGTTTTGTCTTGTCCTGCCTACACCCAATCTTTATTACAAGTTACCACTTAATCTGTATTAATCTTTAAAAATTCATACCATCTGGCTACTGCTCCAATCATTTTGAAACATTGTTTTTAACCATGTTGTAAATAATAAGTTATTTCACTTTAAATTTGCACTGCACTATGGGTAAGGTATTTAAGTGTGGATATCCGCTCGTTGTATTCAGAGCCTATGATTAAGCGATGTGATCGGGCGTGAAAAGCGTAAGGCGTACTTTGCTGTTTTGTCTGGAGTGGTGATCCTGCTTCGTTCAATGCCACAATAAACATCCATAATTTTTTGCATTTATCCTGGCAATTGTTGACTCTATTTGGTTATTCTGTGCCTCGGAGACCCTATGTTTGTATACTTTATCCATTGATTTAACCCACATTTTAAAAATTAAATATACAGTAGGATTTGCAGGGCTTCCTGTGCCAGTTCCAAAAATAACAAATATGTTTATTCATGCGACATATACAGTATTCTCATTTATAAGCTAAGCAACATAGTTCCATCCCATATTCTGAAAACCACTTGTGTTCCCCTTAAATTTCAGTAACAAAATGACACTTACATTAATGTTTAGGTTTTTATGCACCAAACTAAATTCATAATTGTAGAAATATTAGCATGCATTTTTTGATTTGCTTTATAAAACTGGGTGCATTTTTTGAAAAGTACTTATATCAATGTTTAATACTCTTGAGTGTTAAATCATCCCTCTATTCTAACCCACCAGGCAGCCACTACTGCAGTTCTTGGCAGGAATATCTCTTTTTGACACTGCTGCATATCCAGGCTCACTCCCCTATTATACTAACATTTGCCCTGTTTAAGCTCCTACTGCCACGTACTCTCTCAGTAAGTAGAAACTATGTATGTATATTTGTGTGTTTATGCACATGGGCATTGGAGAGGCTAATCAGACCTATTAACATACTATTCTCCCTCCATCAGAAATTTTGGATGGCTTTTAGAGGCTTTTCCACATCCAGAATGTACCCCTGGCAGGACATGCCCCATCATCTGCATTGCACATCCAGGGCTTACCATGGCTCCCCAGGACATGCCCCATTGCCCACATTGCACATCCAAGGACTTACCGTTGCTCCCAGGACATGCCCCCTCCCCACATTGCACATACAAGTACTTACCCCTGCCCCAGGGCATGCCCCCTCATCCACATTCCACATCCAGGACATGCCCACTTTGCATTTCCACTTACCCCTGCTGCTTCCAGGTGTCTATTGGAGACACAGACTTTCCCATGCTGCTTATTGTGGTGCTCTGTAGTCCAAGTGCCAGAAGGTCCTCTGATCCAGTCGCTCTGACCTCAGAGCAGCATGAGGAGTACAAGAGACAGAATGGGAATGTCTGTACAACTGCACAGAAATCCAGCTGCCTGCTCACAGTGGTGATGATGGTGAGTCAATGTATTTTGATCTCCCCCAGCCAGCATATCTGCCAGAAAGTGTTTTTTTCACCATTTTCTTTTAATTGCCAGGGCCCATGATAGGTAAATGCACAGAGTCTACAGATAACTCAGAATTTGACTGCCATTCCCTTATTTAAGCCTATTAATCTAAATAGCTTACACTAGATATGTTTGGGCAATGAAAGCTAGGAGGGAGAAGTTGATAGCCCCTTAGTTTAAACGTCTCTTCACTGTCTTATCACCTACGTTTAAATAGTACATATTTTTGGTTTTAAACTTCCCTTTCTCTAAATACCAACTTACCTGGGTTTTTTAGGACACTCTACACAAGTGACACTGCCTATTTAAAAAAGAAAGGAGTAAAAGTGTAGCAATTGCAGTCTAGGGCTTGTATTCAAGTGTGTTTACATAGTGTGATCTATTTTCATTGAGAAATGATATGCTTGTGATATACTTGCACTGAGATATGACATAAGATATGATATGCAGTATGTATATCATGCTATATCAGCATAGTCAAGTTGTAGACATTTTCCCACAATTTACATTCACATGGTAGCTGCAATGCAAAAAAAAAAAAAAACTCACTGTAAGATCCACTGTCTAGTCTTGCATTTTCTATCACACATATCTTGTAATACTACTCTTTTCCAGACATAATGCCACTTCAGAAAATCCTAGTGGAATTCTTACATATCTATAAAGATATATCTGGAAACATGATAGACCTTATAGACCTTTCTCCTGTTGTACACATCTCACTTTGCACCAAATGAGAAGTAAAACTCGTAACAATGAATCATGCCTTCGAAAATCATTTGAGCTTCATACAAGACAAACCCACTAAAGTCGCATGAAACTGATAGATTCTAAAATTTTAAATAATGAGAGAATGTGTGTAAGTGTATGCTTGATAGACAGAAGTGTTCCCTGGGTCTTCCAGAAAAAGTGTAAGAATCATCACATGTATACCTGTATCCTCTCTGTTTTCAATACTGTGAAAGCACTGGAGCTTTGCTGTTTAACATGCACTTGCATGGGATGAGAGGTTGGAAAACTTGTAAAAGTTCTCCTTTCAGTGATGTCACAGATAGAGGATAACTTTGGGTGAATTGCATTAGGAAACAATAAATCTTTTTATATAGTTTCTCTTTACATCATGCAGCACTACCTAACAAGGAGACTGTAGTGCGAACCATTGCATTCCACTGTTGAACATACAGGTATACCTCGTTTTATTGAGCTTCAACTTATTGCGCTTCGCAGTTACTGCTCTTAACAGATGTGTCAATTACCAATCGAGCAAGTTTGTTGGCACCATTTTCTTTGGGCCATGTTCGTATTTGCACAGACATATTTATTTATTGAAATTAGACCAATAAATCACTTAGAATCGCCTCTGATTATCAAAAGAAGGTATGGACAGTACACATTTTTTGTACTTAATCATTTTAGCTCATGTAACTGATTTTATTGTGGAATTCGACTTATTGTCCAGAACCAAACCCACAATAACTCTGAGGTATGCCTGCATGCTCGTACAAGTCAGCGGATAGACATAGTGTACAATGCTCACTCCACTGCAAGGCATACTTGATAGGGTCATGCAAAAATAGTCCAACAGCTGCCTTGTGATTCTGTATGAGAAACTGCCCAAGAAGAGGTGCAGAGCCAGTAAACCCAGCCACATAAAGCCTGTTTCATCCTCAAAGGGACTGTATCACTTAAGCCTTGTTTTAATGTGAATGCAAAAGATGAAAGTGACTGAAGATGATATATACATTGGGTTAGCAAAACTGCAAGGAAATGCCTAAATTAGGAGAACAAATGTGTTGTCATTGTGTCTGTAGAGTCACCTGATAAGAAGATTATATGCTTTTCAATGGGAAATGTTATTTGCATATTAAGCCACAGGTGAAGTCATAAACAGGAGACTCCACAAACACTTCAAACACATTTTTCTCCTAATTTAGGCACTTCCTTTCAATTTTATTAACCCAATGTATAGAGTTTTCATTTTTTTTTTATTCTCTACATTTGCAGTAAAAACAAGCAACTTTGCTTTAATTGATTTTTGCACAGTTTAAAGGAGAGGACATTAAAGCTGGTGCAATGGCAAAAAAATATAATGTACATAAAAATATGTGTCCATGGAGAAATGGCCGATGTTGGTACCTATGCAGTTGTGTATACTGATAATCATTTCTGCTCATCTATAATGTGTATCTAAAAAGGCTTCCAAACACTTTTCTTTTCTTCTCATGTGCACTTACCGGATCTAAGTACATATGTACACTTTTTTCTATAACGAAATCTGCAAGGCCGAATACCCACTTGGACATAATTGGGTCAGGCAGATAATGGTAAAGATCTAACCGCTGATGTTTTCATCAATAAAAGGTTACTAAAATGTTTTTTTGTGGATATTTAATGCTTGTAGGTAATCCAGTTCTTTGCATAACTCATTATTAAAATATACTACATATATTACTAATCACAAGTGAAAGATAAATGTATTAATCCAAGACCAATCATCTTCTGAAATATTGTTCCATTCAATTGTTGATTTATACTTTCGGTCATCCTTTGCTTTGCGGATAAAAGGCAGACCAAATTCGCTTGGTTATGTAGACCCTGACAGAAAGCACACCAGAATTTGGAAGTAAACTGGGTACCCCTGTCGGAAACAATGGTATTAGGATGCCCATGAAGCCAGAATATTTATTGGATAAAAAGAGATGCTGTTTCTGCAGGTGTAGGCAACTTTTTCATGGGTATGAAATGCGCCATCTTGGTGAACCTGTCTACGATGACAAATATGGACGTGTAACCACAGGCTGATGGCAAATCAACAATGAAATCCATTAAAATATCCTCCCATGGTTGTTTGGGGATTGACAGATGTTGTAGAAGACCTGCTGGCCATAAGCATGAGGATTTGGTTTTAGCACAGATTTGACATCCGGAAACATAGGCGCGAATGTATTTGCACATAGAGGGCCACCAGAAACCTCTCTTGTTAAGATCTTCTGTGTTTTTGTAGTCCCCATGACCTGCCAGATGGGTGGTATGGTGTTGACATAGGTTCTCACGATGTGCATGTGGTGGTAAACCCTCTCTTGGTATCAATTGAGGTACCTCCAGAGGAGTGGTACTGTGTCTTCGAAGGAGTTTCCATAAAGGAGAGCTGGTGGGCAAAAAATGTCCTTGATGTAGAATTGTCTCTTAATTTACTTTAAATGGAACTGGCAGATCATCGATATGAGATAAGGCATCAGCCTTGCCATTTTTTGTACCCAGTCAAAAGGTTATTTCTAGATCAAAATGACAGAAGAACAGTGCCCAACGTGTTTGTTGTGGCTTTAGATGTCTAGCAGTACAGAGATATTCCCGATTTCTGTGGTCTGTAAATACAAGAATGGTGTATTTGGCACATTCTAAATGATGTTGCCACTCCTCTAGGGCAAGTTTCATCACCAGCCAATGCCGATCCCCCACATCATGGTTTGTTTTGGCGGTGGATAGCCTTTTGGAAAAGAGAGCCACGGGGTGCAGGAGTATTCTCCCTGTCGTTGGGATAATACAGCACCGACAGCACCTCGAAGGTCGATCTTGGAATATACATGTGCCGTGCTGAGACGATCCATCAATTCGATAGTGGATACCTGTTCTTGACGGCTATGGAGTTAAGGGCACGGTAGTCCACACATGCCCGAAAGCCCCCATCCTTCTTTACAATGAAAAAAAATCCAGCATCTGCAGGAGAGGTTTAAGGTCATATGAAGCCTTTGTTCAGGGCAAATTCGATGTACTCCTTTAAATGTAGGAGTTCTGGACTGGAAAACTGGTATATGCGTCTATAATGATAGGAGCGCCTGGTAGAAGGTCTACAGGACAGTCGTATTTACGATGAGGCGGGAGCTCATCAGCTCCTTTCTTCTCAAAGATGTCTGCGAAAGGCATGTAGGTTAAAGGAAGTGAGGGGGTCTTCTCCATAGAGGTGCTGTTCTCTCCAGGAGAAAGTAGTGCAATCTGCTGTAGGCAGTGTTCTAAACAATAGGGGAAGGAAAAGGTCAAGGAGCCGGTCTGCCAATCGATACAGGGGTTGTGGCGCCTAAGCCAAGTAAGACCTAAAATAACATGGAACAAATGGGGACTGGACCAAATCGAAGGCTATCACTTCATTATGTCCAGGTCCCAAACGGATCTTTAATGGTTCTGTTTGATGGGTGAACAGACCCGAGGCCAATGGATTTCCATTCACTAGATGGATGTGAACTTTTATCTGTTTGGCAACACGTTGAATGGAATGGGTGTCCGCAAAGGTCAAGTCCATGAAGAATTCTCTGGCTCCAGAATCGATCAGTAGTGATGATAGAACAGTTACTCCACTGTTACAAAAGGGAAATAGACAGGTGAGGAGTGGTGTAAGTGGGCTGTGGTAAGGTAGCAAGACGTATTGATAAAAGCTTACTTCGGGGTCTGGTTGGTCTTTCAGGACATTCATGAAGGAGGTGTCCAGCCTTGTCACAACATAGACAGAGATGCGTCTCGGAGGACTGTAGCCTGTGGTCCTTTCCTGTCTACGCTCTCTCAATCTCCTATCAATTTGGATAGACAAGTCAACCAGGTCTCTAAGGTAGTGGGAAACCGTATGCGGGCCCGTTCGTATTTGAATGACTCGGAAAGACCTGAACGGAAATGGTCGAGAAGAGCGGCTTCATTCCAGGATGTTTTCATCGCTGCCTGGTGAAACCCTATCACATAGTCCTCCACAGGTCTTTTACCTTGTTTGAGACCGCGTAGGGTACTCTGGGCTGTAGAGGTTCTGTGAGGGTCATCGTATAAGGTAGGCCATGGCCTACGAGACCACATGACCAAGTAAGTTTAGGGTAGAGAAGCATAAAACCAGTATACAAGCCATCCTGGGGGGTACTGCAGGACCCAGTACTTACCTTGCTGCTGCTCTCTCAGCCTTCTCCTCCGCAGTCTTCTCTCCACACACACACTGCATGCATAGCGTGCGTGGAGGAGGAACAAACAGCTGCCGCATGTGACTTTGTGAGACAGTCATGAGGGGGGAGGGGATTGCATGTTGGGCCAGTGGGGGCACCTTTAACCAGTGGGCCCTGGGCAAGGGCAAACTTTGCCCATTGGTTAAAGCGGCCCTGCACATGGGTGTGCACCTGGTGTTGTTTACCTTTTTTCTCCCACTTTAGAAAACTCTGTGGGAATTTAGTTACTCTGTTAAATTATACAAAATACTTTTCTATGGATGCAACAAAGCTTTATTTTTGGTTTATTTATAAAAAAAATACACTCAGTTGAAAACTTGTTTTGAATGCAGCTCCTCATTGTTTCCTTGTATATTTGGATGGGTCCAGGGAGCAAATTAGCACGAGGGATAATTGCATTAAATAATAAGAAACTGGGTGTTATCCTATATCCATTGCTGTATTTTTTTTTTTTTTTTTCACATTGACCAAAAATATTTGTGTAATATTTTAGGTATTTAAGTTACATAAAATTGTTATGATTTTTTTTTTATATTGCTGCAAAGGACACATATTCTCCATTTATTAAGATCCCATATTCATGGAAGCTCTTTGTTGCTGCAACTGTTTGTAATTGTATTTATGTATTTTTTGACCGAAGCACAGGCACCTCAATGAATCACTGCTGAAAGTGCAGAAATGGAACTGTAAATTATGCTACAGGCCTGTTATCATGTTTCACTTTCTTGGAATGGAGCAGGGCCATCTTTATTGCAGGGAAGCTGCCCTGGGTCCAGTTACTCCTAGGGGGCCCAAGGCAGCTGCCCCATGGGCCCCCAGCCCTTGCTTTCCCTCTTCACAGCGCATTGCGGCGGCTGAAAAAAAAACCCAAAAACATTGACACCAGATGTGACATCACGTCACATCCGGTGACTGCGTTTCCCTCCTCCGTGCAGTACTGGGGAAGAGGGGTGGAGGGTGGAATACATTGTGAATATTTACTTTAAAATATTAATAAAAAACATAATACTGGCATCTTAATGGACAAATGGGCTGGGGCACCTGAATGGCACAATATTACTGGCATCTTCATGGTACAATATTATTGGCATCTTCATGGCAAAATATTACTGGCATCTGAATGGGGCAATAATACTGGCATCTGAATGGCACGATATTAGTGGCATATGAATGGCACAATATTACTGGCCTCTGATGGTACAATATTTCTGGCATCTGAATAGCAAAATAATACTGGCATCTTAATGGCACAATATTACTGGAATCTGAATGGCACGATAATACTGGCATATTAATGAGCAAATTGTCTTTGGCATATTGATGGGAAAATTGGCTGTGGCATATTAATGGGCACACTGTGGCATATTTAATGGACAATCTGTGACATATTTTAACAGGCAAACTGAGTCACAAAAAGTGACTGTGGCATGTTAATTGGTATCTAACAGTGGCATGTTCTGTGGGGCAAAATAACATGTACTATGGGGGAAAGTGACAATGTGGCTTGTTGTGCATGGGCAGTTCAGTGGGACAAAGTGACACTGTGGTATGTTCTGTGGGGCAAATTTACACTGTGGTATGCCAAATTGGGTGCAATATGATTGCAAGCCATGTGCTGTGGGTGCAATATTGGTGCATGACAAGTGCTGTGGGTGCAATATGAGTTCAAGCCAAGTTCTGTGGCTACTCTGGGAGGCTGTGTTAAGTTCTAAGTTCTTTAGGTGCAATGTGGGTTCAGAAAAAGGGGGGAAAAAGAAATGCAACTCTTCAATACCCTTTTTATTACATATGAAAATAGTTGAATATATATTAAGAAGTTCATATAAGTATAAATGCAACTAGTGAGAGAGAGTGGGATATGTATAGATATTTATAACTAAATATGAGCATGTGTAAGTGCTCTCTAATATCTGTGTATATTTTTGTAATTTAGTTAATGAGCAGTTGTATTGTAGTGTTCCAAAGTAAGAAGAACATATTGCAGCTATGTATACACATTTTGATCCATATATACAGTTTATACACTGCAATTATAACCTTAATATACATATTTTCTACAATGCAATACAAGTCCAATTGTGTGTGTGCTTATTTTTGTGTTTTTGTGTGTGTGTGTGTGGGGGGGAGGAGGGGGTAACATTGTGACTTTGGTATAGTTTCTAATATGTTTCTCTTTTCCTTGAATCTTAGTGTATATTCTTAGCAAACAGCACAATAATGTGGAAACAGTTATATGAAAATACACCAGGCTGCCTTACCATGCCAGCATCCCAACCTTTAGACATTTAGTCACTTCCTGTGCTCCTCAAATTGATTACATTGTGTGGACTGTGATAAACGTGCTTCTTGTACACAGTAGGATCTCTTAACAGTGCAACACATTGTCTGATGACATTACTAGAGAACTGGGAAAATCCATCCAATTGAATAAAATTGTTCTCATTGGTTCCTGCAGTGGAAAAAAAGAACTCAGCTAGTGTGGGCAGTCCTGTTGCTTGCAAACTGCTGTAATTTCACACTTTAATCTAGCTGTAAGTATTTTATATTTTAAGCAATGCAAAATATACATTTTTAAGCATTTTGAAAGCACATTATTATGCAGTGCCATTTTAAATATTTATTGAACCCTGTGCAAGCATTTGCTTGGGCCTCCTGGACTCTGCCCCCTGCCCCGGAATGCAATCACGCCCTCCATCGCAATGTTACCCCCCCCCCCCCCCATACACACACACACACAAAAACCACACAAAAATTAGCACACCCACAATTGGTCTTTTAATGCAGTGAGTATTTTTATTGCATTGTACAAAATGTGTATAATTGCAGTGTATAAAATGTGTATATGGATCAAAATGTGTATATATATGGCTGCAATATGTATATCTTCTAACTATGCAATACAACTACTCATTAAATAAATTACAAAAATATACACAGATATTAGAGAGCACATATATATTTATAAATATTTATACACATCTCACTCTCCCTCACTAGTTGCATTTATACTTAAATTAACTTCTTAATATTATATTCAACTATTTTCATATGTAATAAAAATGTTATTGAAGAGTTACATTTCTTGTTTTTATTCCCTTTTTCTGCACCCACACTGCACCCAAAAAACTTAACACAGCCCCACAGCAGTTGGCCTGCACTCATATTGCACCCACAGCACTTGTCATGCACCTATATTGCACCCACAGCACATGGCTTGCACTCATATTGCACACACTCAATTTGGCATGCCACAGTGTAAATTTGCCCCACAAAACATACCCCAGTGTCACTTTGTCCCAATGAACTGCCCATGCAGAATAAGCCACATTGTCACTTTCCCCCATAGTACATGTTAGCCAGTTTGCCTGTTAAAATATGCCACCGTTTTTCCATTAAATATGCCACAGCCAATTTGCCCATCAATATGCCAGTATCATTTTGCCATTAATATGCCACAATTTTCCAATTAAAATGGCAGTATTATTGTGCCATTCAGATGCCAGTAATATTGTACCCTTCAGATGACAGTAATATTGTGCCTTTAAGATGCCAATACTATTGTGCCATTAAGAATCAAGTAATACTGTGCCATTAAGATGCTAGTATTATTGTGTCATTAAGATGCCAGTAATGTGCCATTCAGATGTCAGTAATATTGTGTCATTAAGATGCAAGTAATATTGTGCCATTAAGATGCCAGTAATATTGTGTCATTAAGATGCAAGTAATACTGTGCCATTAAGATGCCAGTATTATTGTGCCATTAAGATGCCAGTATTATTTTGCTTTTCAGATGCCAGTAATATTGAGCCATTCAGATGCCAGTAATATTGTGCCCTTCAGATGACAGTAATATTGTGCCTTTAAGATGCCAATACTATTGTGCCATTAAGAATCAAGTAATACTGTGCCATTAAGATGCTAGTATTATTGTGTCATTAAGATGCCAGTAATGTGCCATTCAGATGTCAGTAATATTGTGTCATTAAGATGCAAGTAATATTGTGCCATTAAGATGCCAGTATTATTGTGCCATTAAGATGCCAGTATTATTTTGCTTTTCAGATGCCAGTAATATTGTGCCAGTCAGATGCCAGTAATATTGTGTCATTAAGATGCAAGTAATACTGTGCAATTAAGATGCCAGTATTATTGTGCCATTAAGATGCCAGTATTATTTTGCTATTCAGATGCCAGAAATATTGTACCATTCAGATGACAGTAATATTGTGCCATTCAGATGCCAATACTATTGTGCCATAAAGAATCAAGTAATACTGTGCCATTTAGATGCTAGTATTATTGTGCCATTAAGATGCCAGTAATATTGTGCCATTCAGATGTCAGTACTATTGCGCCATTAAGATGCCAGTAATATTGTGTCAATAAGATGCAAGTAATACTGTGCCATTAAGATGCCAGTATTATTTTGCCATTAAGATGCCAGTAATAGTTTGCCATTCAGATGCCAGTATTAGTGTGCCATTCAGATGCCAGTAATATTATGTCATAAAGTTCCTATGCTCGTTAAATTCCCCCCTTCCTCCCCCATCCCCAGTACTTACCGCCATTAAGATGCTAGTATTATTGTGCCATTAAGATGCCAGTAATATTGTGACATTCAGATGATAGTACTCTTGTGCCATTAAGATGCCAGTAATATTGTGCTATTAAGATGTCAGTAATATTGTGCCATTAAGAATCAAGTAATACTGTGCCATTAAGATGCTAGTATTATTGTGTCATTAAGATGCCAGTAATGGGCCATTCAGATGTCAGTAATATTGTGTCATTAAGATGCAAGTAATACTGTGCCATTAAGATGCCAGTATTATTGTGCCATTAAGATGCCAGTATTATTTTGCTTTTCAGATGCCAGTAATATTGTGCCATTCAGATGCCAGTAATATTGTGTCATTAAGATGCAAGTAATACTGTGCAATTAAAATGCCAATATTATTGTGCCAATAAGATGCCAGTATTATTTTGCTATTCAGATGCCAGAAATATTGTACCATTCAGATGACAGTAATATTGTGCCATTCAGATGTCAATACTATTGTGCCATAAAGAATCAAATAATACTGTGCCATTAAGATGCTAGTATTATTGTGCCATTAAGATGACAGTAATATTGTACCATTCAGATGTCAGTACTATTGTGCCATTAAGATGCCAGTAATATTGTGTCAATAAGATGCAAGTAATACTGTGCCATTAAGATGCCAGTATTATTTTGCCATTAAGATGCCAGTAATAGTTTGCCATTCAGATGCCAGTATTAGTGTGCCATTCAGATGCCAGTAATATTATGTCATAAAGTTCCTATGCTCGTTAAATTCCCCCCTTCCTCCCCCTTCCCCGGTACTTACCGCCTGGCTGCTGCTCCATGTCCCCGGACATCTCCTCTGTGCAGTCTTGCCTCTTGCATGGAGGAGGGAGGGAAACACAGCCAGCGGATGCAGCTTGCCAGAAAAAAAAAGTATTCAGCAGCGCAATGCACTGTGAAGAGCGCACACGAGGGCTGGGGACCCATGGGGCAGTTGCCTTGGGCCCCCCAGGAGGAACTGGGCCCAGTGCAACTGCCCCGTTTGTCCCACCTTAAAGACCGCCCTGTTAATATGCATTAATATTTTAAAGATGCATTTTGGGCACTAGACAGTACTTTTAAGCTGGCAGAGTTGAAAACACAGATCTGTGTGAATTGTGCCTTCTCCAGCTTTATGCTGAAACATGTTTGGATTGTGTATGTATGTGAATGTTTATGAGTATGGGTGTATCATTGAATGACTGTGTCTCATAATAACTTGCACTAATATATACACTCACATAACATGCTCTAACACACACACTAATACATAGAAACTCATACTAATATACAGTGTTGCACTATATGTATTTTTATATCCTTTTTAAAGGAATCAATACTACACTATAAGATCAACAGGAGTCATGATATTTAAGTACACTTTACATTACTTACACTGAGTTTATTACACACATAGATATGTACATTGTGTTCTGCATCACAATGTATTACATTCTTGTGGGTAGTGTGTTTCGATTGCTGCACTTACTAAAAGTGTACAATGTTTCTGAAGCACTTTGCACCACTCTTTTGCATGTGCACACAAGCACATTGTGTGTTTAAGTGTATTTATATGTGTTTGTGTGTGTGTGTATATATATATATATTATATACATTGGCAGCAGATCTAAAAAGTTCTATACATTGTACGGTGGGGTTCCATGGATTGGACTTGTTTGTACAGCACATCCCACAGATGCCCAATTGTCTTGAAATCTGCAGAATTTGGAGGCCAAGTCAACACCTTGAACTTGTTGTTGTGTTCATCAAACCATTCCTTAACCATTTTTGCTTTGTCTTGCACATTCTCCTGCTGAAAGAGGCCAATGACATCAGTGAGTACTGTTTCCATGAAAGGGTGTATATGGTCTGCAACAATGTTTAGGTAGGTGGTACATGTCTAAGTAACATTCACATGAATGTCAGGACCCAAGGTTTCCCAGCAGAACATTGCCCAAAGCATCACACTGCCTCTGCTGACTTGCCACCTGTCAGTGGCCATAATGTTATGGCTGATCTGTGTGTAACAAATACACACACACATATATATATATATATATATATATATATATATATATATATATATATTGTAATATATTACATTATTATATATAATTTATATAATGACTTATTAAAAAACAAATTTTAATAAATAAGTTGAATAACTGTCATTATTTAAAACCACGTCGTGGCCCATGTTCAAGACAACTGAATCACACTAAATATGTGCCTTTTATTATCAAAGATAATTATGAAGTAAGATTACTCACCACCCACATCTGTGCAAACTCACAGTGATGCACATACACACTTTAATACAGGAATACATATGCAAGTACACAATTGGGACTTCAAATGATTATTTACTAAATAAGTGTTTTAAATGAGGCATTTAAATCTAAAAGATTCCTTCTCTTTTTTGATGTTTGCTAGTCATAACTCTATGAGTTATTTCAATAACCTTCAAAATAACATTAGCAGGTGTGTGCTCTATATAGCAGTCATTACCGTGGATCATTTCAATGCTAACTGAGCTGATTTTACTAAATAGCTTGTGGTTTGAGCATTGCTATAAGTGTGTAAAATGTTAAATGTCTTCAGATTTTATGAAAATGTAAACTTAAGTGGTGAATATTAAAATCTGATCTTGGTTGCTTATTCTTATTCACACTGTACCCAAATATCTTGTTTTGTTTCTCCAAAGTCCCAAAGCTAATTACTTTTTTTGATATTTAATCTATTGCAGGTGATAAATGCAATAGACACAGCAGGGATGTATATTGTTCTACTTTATTATCTTGTTACTCTATTGGTAGATGATCCTGTAAGTGAAAGAAATGGTGATTACGGCAAAAATAAATTCCTTATGATATATGGGGATCGGCTGTATTGATAGAGAACATTGTTTTCATCTCTATTGTGTAATCAGCAGTTGAAAAATCAAACTAATGCTTTTGCACAATAATGGCCATGTTCAGAAGATGCCTATCTGTATTTTTACAGATAAGAACACATTGTGTTACTGTGTATCCTCCAAAGTTCATATGGTTTACGTGTTTACAAAAGCCTGCAGAAAACAATGTATTCATTCTTTGAAAAATCTATTTTTATAGCAAAACAAATGTGTTACTGTATGTGATCAAAACATCATTGATTTTTTGGCATGTGTGTTATAAGTATAAGGAATCAGAAGAATGCTTGATTCCATTTCAGGTAAAACATATAGTGTGTGTGTGTGTATATATTAAATATATATATATATATATATATATATATATATATATATATAAAATATATATATATATATATATATATATATATATATATATATATATATATATATACATACATACACACACACACACACACACAATGGGCATTGATTAATAAAAGTGAGTGAAATAAAAAGTATATAATACAAAATATTCTATATGGTTTAATTTTCTCTTCTAGCTCTCTTTCAGATCTTCCAAAAATGGTAATTTTATGCAAATCATGGGAGCCAATTGCAATGCTCCAATAGAGATGGGGATGCTCAAATCGCATATGCATGAGCAGTGGTGTCCCGAGGGGGGTGCAGACTGCACTGGGTGACACCTCCTGCGGGGATGACACCTGTGCTGACGGCATCCCCCCGCACTGCATTACGCTGCTTAACTTTTTTTTTTCTGGCAACCGCATCCACTGGATTTGGCCGCCGGAAAAAAAATAAAAATAAATCAACAATAAAAAATCCCTGCGATCGGATGTGACGTTAGAGACCACAGACACATTTTAAATATCTATATCTCTCCATCGGAGCACCATGTTATAATGGTGTTTATCCTTAGACTTGGAGAGATCTTGGACAGCATAACTTCTTTGCTTATATCTGTATGTATGTGAATGAGCTGATAATATAAATATATATATATATATATATATATATATATATATATATATATATAATACCTTGATACAAACAACTATTTCTGTAAGTTTAGTTTACACCTGTTGGTATGAAACACATTTTTATTTAACTCATCATCTAAAGACAGATAATGAGAAAGTCATTACATTGGCTGACACCAAGCCCATTGTTCGATTGTATTATAATTGAGCACCACAGAGTATGCCAGATCTAATGGACAATGAATACATTCTAAGTAGATATGCCTCAGCAATAGTTTTCAGAGAATCAAATTTGGGGCTCATAGCGATAAATTATGAGGTTAGAAATTCTCTCCTGGTTAACTGATGAGGTTATATATAATTATTATTTAATGGTGTGCACGGTTCTGAATATGTGTCTTGATTAAATGTAATATTATTATATAGTAAAACAATGTTTTTTAATAGATACACAAACAGACACAAAAGGGAGTATATATTATACAATACACACAGCATATTCAAACATAGTTCCACTAACTAAATATTTTACATTTAATAAATGTATTGTTAATTAATGGTACTTGCTAGACATATGGCATCATAGTCTTTAATGAATACCATTTCAAATAATAGTGGTAAATTGTCTTATTTGTCCAACATTATATAATGTATTGGCTGCGGTATGGCCATAATGTTATTAATATTGAATCTCCCAGTAGCAAACTGACAGGGTAATTGTTACTAATTTGGAGAGTTATCCTATTAAAAATATAGGTAACATTATTGTTTATGGTTAACGTTTACTCTAGTTTGTACAAAAAAAGAAGAGTGCACAGCGCTTAGATATAAAAAAAAGGGGGAAACAATGAGGAAATGTGTGAAAAATGAAAAGGCAGTGATAATAAGTATATAATGAAAAAAAGGGGGGAATAAAAAAACACACTAACCCGTATCAACTCCACACACAGAAAAACCTCACATATGAACAAGTATGGAGGGAAGGATATCTCTCTATTCTGAGAGGGGGGCAAACCACTAACAAATGTGGAAAAAGGATAGCAGCTAGTCTTAAACTGCAATGGACTGGACCACTGCAAAAAAGAAGCACAGGATTAATAAAAAGAGAGACAGCGCTAAAATATACCCCAAAAATAACAAGACATAATTTATAAAAATAGAAAAGATTTATTGTCACAAAATATACATGTATATAAGGTAAAAAGACTATAGCTGAGTCTAGTACCACAATAATATAATAATATATATAATAACAAATGGAGTAAAATATACACAAAAAGTAATATCAATATGCGGTAAAGTAGAATAAAATAATATATAAAATATATATAGTACAACCTTACCCACTGCTAGTATAGTGTTGTTCACTTGGCCAGGTACAGAACATATGTATAAAATATACACTATAAGCACAGACACAAAAACAGGACACCCCTCAGGACGCGTTTCGTAAAAAACTTCTTCAGCTGGTGGGTGAGTGTGTGGTTTTGTGTATATTTTACTCCATTTGTTTTCTTATTATTATATTATTGTGGTACTAGACTCAGCTATAGTCTTTTTACCTTATATACATGTATATTTTGTGACAATACATCTTTTCTATTTTTATAAATTATGTCTTGTTCTTTTTGGGGTATATTTTAGCGCTGTCTCTCTTTTTATCCTGTTACTCTAGTTTGTGTTGGGCAATTTAGCATTGTTTTGTGGATCTTTACACCCCATATTGCCTGATTGCATTATGTGGACAAAAGAAGGCTGAATATAGTAAATATGTTATTGTTGCATTGCATTTGTATATTTGCATTAATGCATTTCTGTTTAAAATGTCTACACTTGATCTTTCAGTGGTAAAACTTGGAAAACTTGTCATCTGCTATATGGCCCTGCATTTAACCCCTTCATGACCAGACTGTTTTTGGAATGTTGTGAGTTAGTGACCGAGGCTGTTTTAACACTTCTAAGGTGTTTGTGTTTAGCTTTAATTTTCTTCTTTGTCAGTTGCTGTACCCACACATATTATATATTGTTTTTTTCAGGACAAGAAGGGCTTTCTTTTCATGACATTCTTTTGTTCATATCATTTATTGTATTGTGTAAAAAATAGTAAAATATGGTTAAAATTAAAAAAAATAAACACTTTTCCTGACTTTTCTTTGTAAATTCTTTTACTAAGCTTCAAAAGCTAATGAAAAAACATGCTAAATAGATTCAACAATAGGTCCTGAGTTCAGAAATACCCAATGTTTATATGTTTTTTTTCTTTTTTTTTTGCATGTTTTAGGTTAATAAATACAAGTAGCATTTAGCTGTTTCAAAACCATTTTTTTTAAAATTAGCATTAGTGACACTGATATCTGATATGAATCACTGAATAACCCCCCACATGTACACATTTTTATAAAGTAGACATCCCAGGGCATTCAACTTGGGGTAATTTGACACTTTTCACTCTGTCATTTTACCACCAATCTTTGACAAGTTTTGGCGTAGTAATTTTGTGTGTGTTTTATTTCCACACACTTTGAAACTTAGGTATGAATTTAAAGGGGCTGTTCTATTTTATTGCCAAACAAAACCCCAATATATGTTCAGCAACTTCCCCTGAGTATAGCGGTACCCCACATGTATAGGTTTGCTAGGTTTATGTGGCAGGTACAGGGCAAAATTTAGGATATGGTTATTGCAGCTTTAAAACGTGTATTTATTATGTAATACTTGTGACTACATTTCCTATCATGCTCAGCCAGCCAAAAGCTACCGTAGCAGAATAGGAAATGTAGTCTATAGTAGGAAGCACCGATTTTTGCTATCCTTGCTATCCTGCGCTGCATGGATCAAATATCCAGCTGCTGCGGGCCCCTATCTACTGCTGGGGGCCAATGCAAAGCACTGGCCCCACTAGCAGTCTTTTTTTTTTTAAATAAAATATCCCTAGAGGACCACAGACAGACATAACATGTCATTGGTCCTCTACGGAAAAACTTCTTATTTGTATACAATTTATTATTATTATTTTTAATTTTTTTATTTATTTAATTTTTAATTTTTTTACATTTTTTTTCTTTTTATTTAACTCTAACCTTAACCCTATGGTTAGGGTTAGTACAAACCCTAATTCTAACTCTAGGATTAGGGTTTTGATGAACTCTAACCCTAACCCAAGAGTTAGGATTAGCACAATAGGAAAAAAAATAATAAAAAAAATCCTTTGGGGGGCTGGTTATTACTGGGGGGGACCAGGGGGAGACTTCACACATTATATTTAGTCTCTCTCACCGTGGAGCAGGGAGAGACTATAGCTGTCAAAGCAGGCACCTGATTGGCTGTCACAGTGCGCGGATGTGTCAGGGGGGGTCCTCAACCGGCATGGCTGAAGTGTCTCGGTACCGAGACACTTAGCCATGCGGTTGGTAGCGCGATCGCGGTATGCCAGCGTGCATACCGCGATCAGACCTGCATGACGGTCCTGGACCGTCATCGGTCACTAAGGGAGTTTTTCCCCATGACGGTCCAGGACCGTCATCGGTCGCGAAGGGGTTAATGTGTTTCTTTTTTTATGAGGAGATTTCAATGAAACCTGTAATTCCCTTTACATTCTATTGTATAGGTATACTATTTCAGTTTACGTTGTTGAAAGTTTCTTTCAATTAAACAAAGTACTTTTCTATTCCATGTAAAGTACCACTCCATTTAATTCATAAAATAAGCTTCATCTGCAACAGATGTAACAATATATTTAAACTTTACTGCTACTTTCAATAAAGAAAATGCCATTTTAATTGTATTTAATAAAATACAGCAGTTGCTGCTGAGAAATCATTTTTTTGGGGATACACATGAATAAAGAATAAATTCACATTATTCTACATTTTAAAAAGATTGACAGCAGTCTGCATAATTCAATTTCCTAAATATTTGACTAGATTACGCATGGAGGGACCATATGTATGAAATAAACCTTGTTATGGTATTCTTGAATAGCATGTTTTGTTTCATGTAATAAAATGTTATTTGTTGCTACTTCATTGCTAATTTTAACTGACATGGCTGTCATATGCATTTCACAGGTGTCTGTTTGAAAGTATAAATCTATAGAGAACACTTTAATGCTCCTAAAAAAGGCAATCAAATGGTGTGTGTAAATTACCTTACAGGCTGTGAAATGCAGCTGCACTCATACAGGGAGATCATTATTCATGACTTCATACTGTTAGATAATACGAAAAATAGTATTTCCTTAAGAAAATCATAAGTTTCAAATATTGTGCATAAAGCAGGTGCATGGCATAAATAAAATAAATAGTCACTAATAAACACATATTTAGAATCTGTATATCCCTATTTTTACTGCTTTGTTTAGGGGAATTAAGGTCTTAATGCTATTTTTTTAGATTATTGTGTTTTTTTTTTACTGGCAACAAGGTTGTTTGACCTTTGTTCGTTCTTTAAAAAAATGTAACCCTATTAAAGAATTGGAAAAAAAAGCTTATATTCTTGTAATGCTAACACTGGGGAAAATCTGCATAAACGGAGCTTTTCCCATTATCAGTAAATGATTTGGACAAATATTGCACCATGTAGAATCAATTATTTTTACCGAAAGCATAAAAAGTGTAATTTTTTTTTTCTATCCCAAACAAATTCTTGTGCGATAAATAAAATAGTATATTGGAAATTGTGACTTTGGATGTGAGAAACATTTACTATTTTGTGGAGGTGTATTTGATTCAGGGAAAATTGGGACATTCATTGCTGGGACGATGATATTTAACAGTTTTTTTGTTTGCTTCAAATATCTGTGATATTTTGTCTTTTATCCCCTCCCTGCTCCACTTCAGTTTAAAACTACACACATCACTTTGTAAAACTACTCTCATAGTTTCAGGTATACACTATATTTTTTTCTGTGTTTTATCTGTCTCTGTTCTAGAGTGAACAAAGGTACATATGCATGAACAAAATATACAATATAGATATAATCTCTATTCTGCCTTTTATTATGTTTTGTATCTTATTTATAGGTAATGAAATACAATGACTGAAGTCTGGTAAAAGGAACATTCATTGTCTTTAATGATACTATTCAGTCATTTGTGGATGATGCATCATCTATTGAGTTTGGTCACTTTCACTTAGTACATGGTTAGTAATGTCTATGAATTTTATTCAGTCATTTGCGGATGATGAGTTGCATATACTTCATTTATGTAACTAACCACTATAGTATTAAATGATTTTAATGAAGACATCATTGAGTTATGTGAATGGTTTATATTTCAATTTTAATTATAAAACAAAAGTGTATTTCACGCTTAATGTTTATTTTATTGCTTTAATAATCATCAAAAAATCAGCTGCTCTAAACATGTTTTTGTTTATGGGCATCGCATAAAAAAAATGTGTTCTCCAGAGATTGAACCATCTAATGTCCCAAAACATCTCTACAACAGTTATAATGTGATTTTGTTTGTAGCAGGTACACTGAAGCTGTAATAGACATGAAGCATAAAATGAGATAACAGAATCACTTCCACAGTGGGTTAAGTACCCAGGTCTTTTAGGTGGGGTATAAAAAAATCGGTACACTGACCCTGAAGATCATAATACAGGTAAGATCAGCATCAAAAATTGCTATGGGTTTTAGTCATAGTTTTAGTCCTACTAACTTAGTTTGTATTCAGTTATTGTTTAGTTTTAGTCACTGAAAACATACGGTTGACTATAGCTATGACAAAAATGTTTAATCGATGAAATTAACACTGATCCAAACAAGAAAAAATGTCTATAATTAAAAAAATAATTAAACTATAATCTTTAAAGGATTTCTTTACACCTAATTTGTAAGTATACTAAAGTGACAACATGTATAACATGGAAAGCTTTTTTATTTCTTGAACAACCCTTTTAACTGGGCATTTTTTGGGAGTTTGATATTGTTTGCAAATAGTTTTACTAACACTATATAAGTAAACCTCAAAATTCCCTCCACCCATTTTATATGATCATGATTATTTAGTTGTGTTATTAATAGACAAAACATTGTTCCATACTTTGTGTGTGTTTATTTAAAAAATGTTTTGAAATAAAATGTCCCATATAACTAGGTAACAATTTAGTAAAATAATCACAAGTGCATAACAGATATAGTAAATGCAGCAGATCTACCCCGGAGAGGCTAGTTATGTTAGACACTGTATCAACGTTCCATACAATAGTTGAACTGGCAGTGGTGACTATACTCATATCTCATTCACCTCTATGGATGTGATTTTAAAATTGATTCAGTGTGAAGTAAAGCACTAGGATCTGATGTAATATATGAAGATAATTTGATATCACCGGAATTTCTCTCCAGAGCTCTTACATTTCTGAGCTGAAAATTATTCATTGGCAATTCAATGCCTTGGCAGTGTTTTCTGGATTTAAAATCTTATATCTCTAGCCACAGCTCTGTGTTTAATATGTTTACGTTTGCTTAGCAGACAGGCTTTATATCACTTTTTTTTTCATATTTTTCTAAGTGTTGTTGTTTTATGTGCTCTGATTTTTGAAATATGCAGTTTGTTGTTACCTGAAAGTAAAAAATAGTTGGACTGTGTTTATATAATTTGCTTCATTATGCTAATAATTCATATGAATAGGCAATGTCACTATGTTAAAAACCTTATATTATCATTATTAAATATATATTCAAAATTAAATAAATAAAATATTAAAAATATTACCAGCATATCCATTGGAAAATGAAATTGATAGAATTTTGTACCAACTTCTATTATGCTCGATGTAAACATTTAACTTTTAAAACTAGGGATGGATGATGCATGGCAGGGCTCAAAAAAAAACCAGGTCACCTTGGTGCCCAGATGCTGTTATTCACATGGCCCCCTTGCCACTGCCATCCATTTTTTTTCAAGTGCAACGCAAGTGGAGATAGTCTGTGCAGATTGCAATCCTTATTCTAACTTTATATTATGTGAGGTTTCAATCTGATAGCTCCCGCTTTAACCATAATCCAGCAATTAAATATATTTATCATAGCTACCTGTCTTGAGAAATCCCAGGTGTTGTTACTTTTGTACTTCTCCTTCCTCCTGCACTTCCATTATTCTTCACTTTCTTCCATTGCTAAACTGACTTAAGATGTCCCTTCCATACCACTAACTTATATTGGATCATTTTTGATTGGCTGTTTTAATATTGGCCATCTATTTCTGTGATTACACAAGACCCACCTCTCATCACAAGACAGTGCTGGAACAACTCTTGCCAATATAAACAAAACTTTGTCTTCTGTGGACACACTACGCTACTTGATCTTAAGTCTCTAGGTCAACTCCTTTGCTTATGACAGCCTTCCAACATGCATTCCAGCACATACACATTTGATATCATAATATACCCATCTATATTTTCCATAGCGTAACAAAACTGATGATTAAGTTACCTCACAGCATTTAGGCCACAGTAGTTCAGATATATATAAATATATATATATATATATATAATTTTACATCACATTCCTGCCCTATCACAACTATATCCAGAGTATATTCCAGTAAGCCTCACATATGGGGGGCGTATATGTATTGTCAGCTAAAAAGTGGAATAGTGGTTGATGGAAGATACATCAGGCCTGATTTGCTAAACAGCAACCTGAGAATTTTCAGTTAAATGCCCCAGGGAGAGATGTTAAAGTTTGCAATATATATTGCTGATGCTCTGCAAACGACGGTATGGGTCCCTGGGGCGGAGTATTTGGAGAGCAGGGTGGGCCAATGCTCCAACAGAACTAGTTGCTGTGTAACAGACCAGGATTTGGATTTAACTTAAGAGTTTCCTAATTGGCACTCACCTGTAGCTGGTCAATTAGCAGGCAGGCCTTTAAAAGAAGAGATCAGCCTCCTGCAAAGGGAGAAAAAAAAGGCCAGCTAGGAGAGCTGAAGGAGAGAGAACAACACTTGTGTTTATTGCAAAGCTGTTTTAGTTTTTTTTGGAAAATTGTTAAGTGGGAAATCCACCCAATTACAGATTGTGATTTATGTCTAGTAAGAGCTCAAGTAAGAGCAAGGAATTTTGTTTTGTTTATTATTATTTAAAGCAGCTGTTTTCTTATCGAGTAAAAAAAGGAAAACCGAACTGAATGTGTCCTGGACTTTGTATACCATAGAAGGCTGTGGTTTATTGGAAGATCGGTGGCAAAATCCTATATGTAAAAGAGGTGGGTTGTCACAGTATACTTAGCTTAATTCATATATAGTATATGTAGTAGGGGTACACATTTAGTGATTATTTTATTTTGTATACAGTCTGTCTTTATCTACACTCTCTACTTTACCAAACCTCTACTCTGTACTATGAGCTAAGTTCCACATTTCATCTAGGTTTATCTCACCCTACATAGTATCAGAGAGCACTCTCACAGTCCCTCTTAATATTTCTGTGAGGTGCCACATAGGGGTGTTTTGTCCCTATTTGTCTTGTTAGTACAACCTTTAGCTCTATGCATTAGTTCACTTTCTTTTTGCTATATTACAAGTTTTCATTCCTCAAGTTGTTTTGATAACCCCTCTCCCCCAAAACCTGAAGCATATTCCCCTTCTTGTTGAAGGTCACATTCCCTGAATTTGTAGTCCGTCCCCTTTAACAATTTAGTTAGGTCATGCGATACTTAACACTCCACCACTCTCACAGAGCGTTTAGGTTTGCTCCCGCTGTTTTGCAGAGATCAATTTATAGCTTTTCTCGCACACTTTCGCAGAGCTCATTTTATAGTTTCCTACAACTCTAACGAAGAGTTTGTTATAATCTAAGTTATGCGCTCAATCGCAGAGCTTGTTACTGTCTAAGTTACCCCTCTATCACACTGCTTGCTATTTTCTAAGTTACCCGCTCTATCACAGAGCTTGTTATTGTCCAAGTTACTCGCTCTATCACAGAGCTTGTTATTATCTAAGTTACCCATTCTATTGCAGAGCTTGGTTGAAGGTTTCTCTCCCGGAATATTGCAAAGCTTGGCTGAAGGTTTCTCTCCCGCTCTATTGCAGAGCTAGGTTCTCTCTTTCTGTCACCAAAGGTGACCCCTCTCAGTCGCAGAGTTCATCCTCTAGGTTATCATAATGCATGTTTAATCTCAATTTAGTTTCCTCCTTTTAAAACCTCTTCTACAATTGTAGTCACGTAACCTCTGTCAGACCTGACAATCCAGTCTTAGTTTCCCTGTTTGTCTTCCCTAGTTCAGTTTTCTCCACCTCATCCTCCCTCAGTGTTGGTCTTTTCCCATCTCTCCATGCCCAGCTATTCTTCCAGGTTAGACCTTATGGGGGCAGGAGTTGTCACTGTTAAGCCTCCCTTCCAGGTAATAGTATGGTATACTATTTCTTTTCAATCATGAAATTGGTCTGCTTCATTCCAATTCTTCCTACCAATTCCTCATAGTGTCAGAAAGCAGTCTTGAGGCTGACCGTAAATGAAATGGCCTCTTTTGCCCTTTTACTATATGACATTCATGCTCCATTTTATTAATTATAAATCAATTGGTCAGACCTTAACCAGTCTCAGGCCTTAACCACTTGCATGTTCAGGGCACTCGTTCATGAATGACACAAACTCCAAGGGTAGAGAACAATGCTTCTGCTCATATGATTAAGCTGTTAGGTAGTTGGGTCTCTTCTTGTTCTCCATTTACATTCACCAGGCAACAAATCACATCCAGCAGACATTGTTTTATCTTGTTTGTAAGCTAACAATGTATGCCTTACTGTACAAACTGTTAAAGAATGTGTATGGTAACATTATGTTTTATTTTGTTTGCCCTCTTCTAGGCCTACCTGCTACAACAGTTTTGTCACACCTCCTAGCTCAAATTTACCATATATCTCTATATACTGCTACTCACAATTTCCTAACGTTGCCCCTACCACAAGTTTTAAGGCCAAGGACATTGGCCTGCAGTTGTGGGAGAGGCATTGGATATATAAGCCAACGCTTCTCTCCCACAACTCTGTCTCTACATCTCCCTCGTTTACCTCCCATGATTCCTCCCTTCTCTGATTCTTCTCTTATCTATCCTTTCCTTTATTTAAATTCATTCATGGGGGGCCCTCTTCTAGGCCTACCTAGTACGTCTGTTTTGGTACACCTCTAACCGTATTTACCTTATATCTCTATATACTACTACTCACCATTTCCTAACATTGTCCCTACCACAAATACAATTTATAGAGTTGATTATTAAGCAAACGTTATTTTTATAATTTACACTGTTTATGGTCAATCTTCACAGACATGCTGTTAAAAAAACTAAATTCATTGACTGCAGTGATGAGTGCACTATGTATCTTGGCAGTCAAGTTGATCAATGACATGTTGGATTGCTGCTTATTGATCAGTCTTCTGCCAGTCATTGTGCAGAATATTAAAATAATAGTTTTAGATATTATACAGAATGATTTGAAGTTTATTACAATTTAAGCTTTTTTAATTATTATTATTATTTTACAAATAAGCTATCATATTTCATCTTAAAAGGGCATCTTTCCCCAAAAATATTTTTACATAAGATATTCTTTAAGTAAAAGTTTTCTTGAGGAATACAAACCCTGTGCTTCAAAAATTGGAATGTATTGCATGACAGTCTGGCTGTAATTGGTTACCATTTGATGTAACATCCTTATATACTTCAATATGGATGAAATAAGAACTGTTAATTTTTTTTCTAACCAATTTTTAAGGTTATGATGCATTTTGGACTAAATTATGATTTTATGGAGTCACAATTATTTTATTTGTGATACATTTTAGGTCCAGAGATGCGTGATAGCCATTGGTGCCTGTTTTCACACCATCCTATGCTAGTTTGTACATGGGTTGGTACCTACATGGCATCAATGATCATTTCTTGAAATGGGAAGGAGATTTATATCAAGCTAATCTTTTTTTCTATTAATTATTTTAACAACAATTATTTAAATCTGAAATTCACAATGACAATCAATTCTAGTACAATAGCATATTAGGATATTCTACTGACAGGCAACCATATATCAGGATTAATTGGGACATCCAATTAGAGAAATCCAGCTGCATGCAATTCATTGCTGCATACAGCTAGTAATCATCCTAAACATACCTTTTCTAGCATCCCCAAAGGGGAGTTTATACGCCTTCAGCCTGATTGCTCTACTTTAGACACATTTTGAACTACAAACAGAAAATGTAAACAGCTATTCCAGGAAAGTAGTTCAACAGGGATACTATACAGGCCAAACAACGAGAATGGGCAAGTATGTTATCTGATGATAAATGAGCTATCACTGCTATTAAATCACCTTTTTTGAGTCTACATTTTGTAACCAATACCATCAAATTACATATACGTATAGTTAGAAAATATCTTTCAGTTCTCAAATCTGTCCTAAAAGAGCTTTTAACTATTGGCAATAGTGTTTCCCCAAGTCACTTTTCCTATCCTGACACAGGATGAGAGCCTTACCTGATTATGTGTGGAAAAAGAGGTAAATGTAGCCAATGTACTGCAAAGTGTATCCAATAATACCAGTGAGTGATATCTAGTCCTTAATGTTATCAATTGTGATATTAAACTAGTGGTCTATTTGTTTACATGACAGAGAAGTTCAAAAGAAATCATTACATTCATAGAAAATTATGATAGTAAATCTTAACTTGGCCATTTTTTCCTCTTCTACTTGGTGTAATGTTGCTAACTGCTTCTAGAGGCAGTCTAGCAACAGCAAAGAGCAATGGATGTAATCATTGGTCAATTCAGAGGCTCTTGTCCATCCTGCCTTCAATAGAGTGCCTATGATGTAGTGATCGTAGTGCTTCCTAAGGGGATTTTTCTGTGTTGCTGAATTAATTTACATTAGGCATTGTTGCAACACTGACTGTGCAGTGGAACTGATCATAGATCATTTTCACAGCTTGTTGATGATAGAACATCAGTGTATGTTCCAATGTCATGAAGGGGTTAAGAGAACACATTGTAAATCTCAAATTTATAAACCATTTTTGTGAAAGCAATGGTGGAAATTAAAAAAAAACCTTCTCAATAAACATGTGCACTTATTGGACACCAGAAGGCTCTGAGGTTTGAATTATGAAAAATATGTTGCACACTTTAATCTGTATGTTTTTGGAATTTTCTAATTTAGTTTTATATGTGCGTCTATGATCCCTCGGCTATCCCTCTAACTATGAACTATATATATATATATATTATCTGTTTTAGCTTTATTTTGATGGTCCATAATAAATGAGACAGTATATTATTGTTCTGTAATTTTGATATAATACATTGTTGCCTTATGATTGATCTTAAGCTAACATCCTAATTGGAAACTCTTTACAAAACTGTACTCCAACTTTCCTAATAGGATGTACTGTTCCTTTTTATTTTTCTAACATAATTATTGGTGGAGATGTGGCTTCTAGCTTTATTTAATGATAGTTGGGATATTTAACTTGAATGCCTATGACTAAGCACAGAGCGTTAAAGGTTATCCTGCTTGATCTGCATGGGCTCGGTTCCTGGTTGCTCAATATTGTAAATCAGTTATTAACTGCAAACACTTGTGACTCTTATGAAGCTTTATTTTGAACATATATTTGGAGGAGCACAGAATTAATCTTTGCTCAAATCTTTCTTCATAATTTACTCAATATGGTCAATCTTCACAGTCATACTGTTAATAGACTAAAATCATTGACCGCAGTGATAAATGCACTAAATTTCTTGGCAGTCAAGTTGATCAATGACATGTTGGATTTCTGCTTATTGATCACTGTTCTGCCAGTCAGTGGGCAGATTATTAAAATTATTATTTTAGGTATTTTTCAGAATGATCTGTAGTTTATTACAATTTACACTGTTTTACTACTCTACAGATAAGTCATCATATTTCTGCTAAAAATAGCACTTCTACCAACAGTATCAGACAAAAATATTTGTAAATAACTCCTGCATGAATTTCCTCACCACTTTCCATTTCCTAAAAACTGTGAAACTGGTCAGAAAATAATGCTGCATGGATTTGCGAGGACATGTTCTTTTATGTTTTTTTTTTTTTTAGGCTCAAACTGAGCTACTATAAATAGTGACAGATACCTATACCAAATGCTGAGTGAAAACAAAAAGTAATTTGATATACATTTAAACCAAGTTAAAAATGCCTTTATTTTTTTTTTCATAAAATTTAGGTGACTAGCAATTATTTATGTGCATTTTGTCCCTCTACATTTGCTTTGTCCTATTGACATTCCCTCTATTTCTGAAATGTGAATTTTTTTAAGTAAACATGTATTACAAGCAAGTGCAACCAAAGTTTTCTTCTTGGTCTTTGTATTGGAATAGGGTTGCAAAGTGGTTCAGACTAAAACACTGGACACCACAATAAGCTCACCAAACTGTGCCTTAGAAAGCAATGGACATATTGATATATATATATTGAATTCATTTTATTACTGGCCAGAGAGGCAAAATTTTGGCCTACACAGATCAAAACTGGCAATGCCAATTGGAATGTGCGTTAGTGCATGTATTCCAAAAATACTCAACATGAGGTTGTTTGCATTGCATTGTGGAGGTAAACACATGCATTTACACCCCAATGCACAGCCATTTTAGAAACTACTATATTCAATGGCATAAACATTTAAGCTTGATCTTCTACAAAGAAAAAGCGTTATTGGGGTAATTCCCAAAAAGGTAAGTTGAAGGTGAGTTCACTGGAAGGTTTCATCTCCCCAATTTAGCTAAACCTTTTGCACTGACAAACCAAGTGTGCTATCCACCACTAAGCAATGCTCACCATGTCTGTCTCCGCCATGTCATGGTGAGATGATAGCTTTAAGTGAATAGCCTCATATATCTGGTCATTATCAATTTAGTCAGCACAATATGTAGATGAAATTGTGTTATCAAATGTGACCAAGTGTCAGCTGGTGTGTCTTTGTACATCAGTCTGTACAGCATTTTCATATTAACAATCATATACATACTAAATAAGTAAATTTCACACACACAGTGCAATGAAATGATCATAATTCAACCACTCAGCATTATTTATACACTTATTTATGCTGTACATTACATATACTTTATATATATGTAGTATGTATATATATACATGTTAAAATATCTGAGATATGTAATAAAAAAGTTGCTCTAATATTTTTCAAATGAATGTATGCTCTAATTCAAATGTACTGATCTCACCTTTCCAGTCATGTCAGGATTTTTTGATTTTTTTTTTCTTTTAAAATATTGGTAGTTATGTCAAGCTGTTTCTCGTAGTTTCAGCAAAATGTAACCGTGCGATTTTCTGAGAGATACAGATAGAGAGTTAAACTTTTTGAACTAGGAATATCCTAGCATGACTTTAAAAACAATTAGTAATGACATTACTTAATTGAGGCACCCAAGGTTCAGTGGAAAACAGTACAGGCTGGCAGTTTTAAGATTAAAAAAGTAATGATTCTGCCATTAAGCCACATTTGCACCAATCAATAGCAGAAATCATCCAGATTTCATTAGATTCACTTAGTAAGCAGAAATAGAACACTTTGTTATAAAATAAATTGAACTTGTTTTGCATGTCATTAACACGTTAAATTCTGTATAGATAGTTCAAGGAAAAAGAAAAAAGTAAACAGTCTCTTCAACTTTCTTAACTCTTCATATTAATATTTTCACATTGTTTTCTTACTATTTCTTTTTTTCAATATTACTTTGTTCTGATTTGTTTATAACTATCTGGATTAACTGTGCTGCACATTTCAAAATTTGATAACTGTTAGTGATAACCTCTAAATGAGAAAAAAAAAGGTCTATTTTTATATCACATTTTAGGGCTTATTTGGAGCTTACACATCTATTTTTGGTAATACATACTATTAGGTGTATTGATAGATGGATAAACAAAACAAAAAAAAACCCACTAATGTCACAACACACAACATTACTATCACTAAATGGAAACTTTTAACAAAACTCCTACAGTGCCTTCAGAAACACCCACATCTTCTCAGAACATGTTGGAAGAAATCAAAAACTTTTGAAGGTAACTTAATTTTCCAGAAATTGGATTAAAGCATAATTATTTAAATTACAGAAAAATAAACCTTTGCAGGTAAGGTTGATATTGTGGGATCAAAAACCTGTTAAAAATAAATAAATAATAAACATATCTTGTAAATACATTGGGTTGAAAATGTATATAATGAAACATAAAATAAATAAGAAATATTTGTTATGTTAAAACATTTTGAATAGGAAAAGGTCCATAGTGTATGATGTCAAGGAGAGATATAAAAAGACAACTGTGCATAGGTAGGACACCAGAAGGCCCTGACGTGTGAATTATGAAACAGATGTTGCATAGAAGTTAAAAGTTATGCATCTACTATAAAAAGTCCCAAATCTGTTGGCGGTATTGAATAAATTGAGGCTGCTGCAACAATGAAAAAATACCCAAAGTTCATCTATAAGTCCAGCAAAAAGGTTAAAACGCAAAGGGATAAGGTCCATTATACCTTGTAATTCTTTTGTGCAAAGGGAAAGAGATCATATAGAAAAGATAGGGAAAAAAACATCATTGGTATACAGCTAATCATCTTTCTTTCTCTCCTGTTTGGGTCTAATAAATAAATTGCTAACAGATCCAGTGAAATATTTTCTTTCCCATTTGATTCAACAAGACTTCCAAGCAAAAAAAAAATCCCCTTTAAGCAGTGCTCAAATTTAATCTTGCGTCTATCTGATTTAAAGTTGTTTGGAAGAATAAAGTAGCAAACCCATAAGCAGAGAAACCATGTGAGAGGGATTTTGGGTGCATACATTAACAGTTATTCTAGTAAGTCCATTCTAAATGATTACCTTTCATTCAAGTATGTCTTATTTGTTATGATCTATACTATTTACATGGTTTATGCAGTGTGAAAAATATGATTCCGGTTTAAAAAAATCATAAATGTTATATAATTGTACTAGGATAGGTAGTTATAATACAATATTGTTTACATTTAATAATAATAATAAGGATAATACCTATATTAATCATAACAAGATATGAAATCATTCTGATTTGATTAAAAGATAACTGTTATGTTTAACTGAAAGATTACATCAAGTGTAGGCATTTTAAATATATATATTTTTTTTAAGAATGTAAAGCACCTTCATTAGCCGTATTTGAATCTATAGCTCTATCAGATCTTCCTTCATCTGACTCAAGATTCTGAACAAAATGTCAGCCCCATGATAGAGCTATCCATGCACAGAGGTCTCAATAAGGTATTTTATTAGTATTCTTTACTGCCCACACTTGATGCAATCTTTCAGCTAAACATACCGTATTTGCTCGATTATAAGACGACCCTGATTATAAGACGACCCCCCAAACTTTGGATATTCCTTTTGGAAAAAAACTAAAAGCCTGAATATAAGACTACCCTATAGGAAATAGGAAATTGCTTTTTTAATAAAAAATTATGTCAAGAAATGCATTTCTTGTTTGTATTTCCTTTTATGTGCCAATGCTGCCGCTCGCTTTCACTTGCCCCCATCTTTGTCTCTCTCCCCCCTTAGTGTTGTCTCTCTCTCCCCCTCCCTTTGACTCCCCCATCGCCTCTCTCTCTTCCCCCCCTTGTTTCTCTCTGCCCCCCTCCCCTTGTTACTCTGTGCCCCCCTCCCCCCTTGTCTCTCTCTGGCCCCCTCCCTCCCCTTGTTGCTCTGCCCCCCCCCCCTGTCTCTCTGCCCCCTCCCTCCCCCTCACCTGTAACTCGCTCCCTGGTGGCTAGTGGGGGCAGCCGGGGGATGTCTGCACGATACTTGCAGACGTCCTCCATGCTGCCCGACACGGAAGTCCATTATGACGCACAGCTGGTCCGTCATATTAGACTGCCGTGTCGGGCAGCATGGAGGATGTCTGCACGTATCGTGCAGACATCCCCCAGCTGCCCGATTCTCCCTGGTGGCTAGCGGGGCAGCGGAGGATGTCTGCGCGATGAGCGCAGACCTCCCCTGCTGCCACCCGGCACGACCACCGGGACTTTTATGACGAAGCCGGAAGTACCCGGCTTCATCATAGAAGTCCCGGCGGTCGTGCCGGGCGGCAGCAGGGGGAGCTCTGCTGGGGACCTGGATCCCTGTCTTATAATCTGACCTTAATTTGAGGTCAGATTATAAAACGACCTCGATTATAAGACGAGGGGTAATTTTCCGAATTTTTTTTCTGAAAAAAACCTTGTCTTATGATCGAGCAAAAACGGTAATTTTGTTGATGTCCTTTAATAGGTTGTAGCTTTATATTTTGCATAAGGTAACATGTCGAGTAGCATTAATTCTAAAAAGTACATCTTGCTTGTTCAGAAAGAATATTATTACCATGTAAATAAAAAACGATGAAATTATAAAAGATCAAATTTGGCCCTTAAAATAGTTTTCACAACCGATAAATGAACATGTAGTGAAGGACAACATGTAACTGTCATTGGTTTTATTGCTTCTGTTAGAACAGATGGTACACAAAAAAAGTCCATTTGTGATCATTACATAATAAAAATTAAAGGGGCATGTCCCCACACAGAGGTGCACTTTGTGGTGTGCAATTTAAAATATATAGTATTGAATTGTTTGGTTTATCATTTTATAATTTGCTTGTGTATTGGGTTTTCACCTTTGTGAAGCAAATTTGATTACTTGATTGACTGGCCTATTTATAATTATACAGGTTTTAAAATCCAATAATTATATGCATTTGGAAATGATTCAAATAAAAAATTTTAATTGGATATTAAAGATATTAAGCACTTAAGAAAAATGTTTATTTTTTTTACTTAGTTACTGGGAATATAAGATTAATGTATTCCACACAACTACTTTACAAAAAAAGGTTTAGATTGTAAAATATTTTATATCCTTTTATATATTATGTGATCAATGTTTAACAAAGACAATTCCAGTCCCTCACTGATTGATGAACAAATATCCAAAACTGAGCATGATTATTAGAAAATACAGGTGAGAATTTGTATGTATACTATATCTTACCTTGGTGTCAACTAAATACTGTCTAGACTATAGAACATTTGCTGCAGTTCTAACTTCAACATCCGAGGAGAGGGATTTAGGGGTAAATATTTCAGTGGGCTTATAGCTATGTAGATAATATAATAGAGCAACAGGGGATGCTAGCTGAATGCATAGTTGGATAGGGAGAAATATTATTCCTTCATAATAAGATTGCTGAGAACAAAAAAAAAATCCAACAAATATTCAAGTAACTAAAACAAAGAAAATGGGAAATATTATTATTCAACAAGAAAGATGTTATTATAAAGACAATGGAAAGATTATTAGAGGGTAGTGGATGCATGGCATAGCCATTCATCAGAAGTGGTTGATGTTAACACAGTGGAGGAGTTTAGGCATGCATGAAATAGGCACAGGGTTATCCTAGATATAACATAAGGTCAGGGACTAATTAAAGTAATTAGAAAATTGGGCAGACTAGATGGGCCAAATGGTTCTTATTTGTTGACAAATGTTGATTCCTCTATCTGTTGCATCTAGTTAGGTTTATTACAGGCTAGCTTCTGTAATTTTGCGTGGAAGGGAAATAAACCGAGAATAGGAATTGGCAATTTTGCTGCAAAAACTTAGCAATACTATGAAGCAGGTCTTGCTTTACACATGTTCAGGGCACAATTAGAGGTATTCAAGCAGCCAGGATGGTACAAAGTAGAATCAGATCTATGTCAGATAAATGATCTATCAACAATTGTGTAAATTAAAAATCAAAGTTTGAGCTCAAAACAGTTGATCCCTAATTGGTTATATGTAAAAAAATAAAAATAAACATTTCATAAACTCACATTTATATAGGGAAAAAAAGTAAACAAAGCTTGAGATAAATAAAAATGGACTTAATAAATCTAAAGGGATTGGAAACTTAAATTCAAATCAGGTTATTCAGTTCTCCAATTGAGAACTTCTTTGGTTTTACATTTTTTTATTATTTATACTTTTTTATTTTGATTTTTCTTTCATATGTTTTACATCATGTATCTTAAATTTTACATTCACATATAACATATAGCAAAAAAAAACCCCCACATAAAACGCAAAAGGGGAGAGAAAAAAAAAACATCTTTTGCAAGCAATGTTGATCCCCTTAGAACTCCAGGACCTTATTCCTCCTATCTATGTATCTAGTTGATCAATCAAATGTAACTTATCAATTGTTTTTAAATCATTTCAAGACCTTTCACCATCTTTTTTAGGACATGTTTATTTAAGTCTCTTCCACCACATATCTAAATCCTCCATTTTTTTCATTTCTTCCGTGGGTTGTTATACCCCTCACCATTCTTAACTGGAACAGGACTCACCTGTCCCCATGTGGGAGATAGTCGATGCCCATTGTTTTGCTATTAAATATTTTGCTGCTACTAAAATTTGTACTATTACCATTTTTTTTCTTGGTATTCCTTGGAGTCCTATAAGTAACAATAATGTTTCCACTGTTAACTCCATATTTAAATTGGTTAACCTTCTGATGTTACTTTTTCTTCTTTCCCAAAATAATCTAATTGGGCCACACTCCCACCAGATCTGTTTATAATTACCTACTTCCACTCCACATCTCCAGCATTTATTGGATCTTTCTGGAAACATTCTCATTATTCTGCTAGGAACCAAATAGAATCTGTTTAGAAACTTATAGTGGGTTTCTGCTAAATTCGGGCAGTGAACTTGTCTATAGACTTCTCTTAAGGAGGCAATCCAGTCTTGTCATTAAATTGTGATATCTAAATCTTTTTGCCATTTCTCCAAACTTGGTATCCTCATGTCTGCTTTTATTGATTTGATTAGTTCTGAACATTTTATTATCATTTTCTTGGAATTCGTTTCCACCAATAATTTGTTTAGTCTGTCTATTGATTTGGTGTGAGTGTATGACTTAGCTAGATTTAGTTTGTATCCAGAATATCTGGAGAAATCCTCTATCATTGTCAATGCTTTGTTAATTGAGTATTCTGGCTCTGTAAAGGTTAATACCGTGTCATCTGCATGCATACAAACTTTGCTATGAGAATTATTTTTCCTGTTATTTTTGGATTGTTTCTTATATTAATTGCTAACAATTCTGCTGACACAATATAAAGGAGAGGGGAAAGCGGGCATCTCTGCCAGCTTCCATTTTTCATTTCAAACCAACTTTGTTGTCAACCCCATCCCTCTTACTGTAGCTGTAGGATTGGTATATAGGGCCATCACTGAATCAAGATCTTACCCTCTATTCCAAACGCTCTGAGTGAGTACTTTAGAAAATCCCAATTTAGTCTACCAAAGGATTTTTCCCCATCATGCCTTTATTTGCCCAGTCCAGTGAGTCTATTAGTCTTCTGATATTATTTGTGGAAGCTCTTCCTGGTACATATCCCACCTGGTTGGGATGTATAATCCCCGGTATTGCCTCTTTAAGTTTCTCTACCCAGACTGCTGAATACAACTTTATGTCTGTATTTAAAAGTGAAATAGGTCTTTAACTTTCTACCTTTTCTGTATTTTATTGCTTTTATTGCATTATATATGGGCACAATATTTGCTTGCATCATTTCCACCGGTATTTTTTCCCCATTGTAAATCGCATTAAAAGTTATTGTTAATTCTTTTGAGAGACATGATTTTAAGGCCTTAAAAAATAGACTTCCAAACCCATCTGGTCCTGGGGATTTCCCTGTTTTAGGCAGACCCTAACCCCTCCGGAGTCAGTATTAAATCACCTTTGTTTCTAATTTTAGTAATGAATATTGGATTTCTCTTTATTTAGTCTATTAGTTGTTATCTTGTCTGCTCTATTCCCTTTATTTTAATTACTTTGTAATTTGTTACAATACATGTTATATGTCCTGCATAATTTACATAATTTATTGAAAGTTGTTATTTATTGGAAATTTAAAGAGAAAATGGTGGTCTCTGTTTGAATTTTTTTAATAAAGATTATATAGCAAAAATGGAACAGAAGAGTGCATCAAAAAACACAGAAATTAAAACAATCTGTGTGGCCTATTTACTAAAATGAAACAAGACAAATGCATTATAGCAAAGGATGGAGGATTACTTAAGCATGTTGTCACAAAGTGAATACTGACAGCCTGCACGACTGGGGCTCCTGAGGGCCCAACACCTCCCTTTGAACTATGGAACCTGTCTGTGGATATTCTCGGTTTGGAGGTACACACTTTTGGATCACCAGCCACACCCTGTTTTCAATACATTAAGACTTTCAGCACAAGGTGCCCAGGCAAAGCTATTCCAAGTAGTGTGGGCAATGTTATCATGTGTCTGGATGTCTGTATCTAAAAGTGCCATGTTTAAATAGGTTATGTCTTACTGTGTTTAATTACCTGTTTTGTAGTAGGGTTTCCCAGGGCCATCTTTAATACTGATTGGACCCTGGGCAAGCATTTGCTTGGGCCCCCCAGATCCTGCCCCCCTCCCTACTCCCTGGCATGCAATCACATCATCCACCACAATGTGTGTTGTGGGAGTGTATCACAGAGCTCCACAGCAATTCAACTCATAGTAATCTGAAGCAAATCATTGTATCACCAAGCTCTATGGCAATGTAACTCACAGTAAAGTACAATGCCAGTGTACTGCATAGCTCCACAATACAACTCACAGTAATATGTAGGAATATTACAGTGGAATATTACTAAACATTTTTTTTTAATCTAGTTCATTAGACACCAAGACATATCATGGGCTGGCTTATGCTGCTCAAATTAATACTTCAATTTCAATGAATATTATATTAACCAGACATACATGTGACTGGATATATCATAAATATTATATTATAGCCGTTTTATATTATAATATATCAATATTATTTAAACTAGCCAGATATATAAATATATTTTGTAGATAGCTGGCTGGGGGGACACTTTATGTATGGCTAGCACCTGGATGGCTGTATAGCTGGCTGGAGGGGGACACTGTGTATGGCTTGGCCGGGGGGCTGCACAGCTGGCTTGGGCAGGGGGGGGCTGCACAGCTGGCTTGGGCGGATGCACCTGTAATTATTCCGGATGAGGATTGAAGCTTCACTGTCTGTCCGTACGTCCGTCTTCCAGTCCAGAAATTGTGTGGTGTCACACGTGAAGACTTGTGGCTGCACTGACTCACTAGGAGGAGACAGTGTCACGTGTGACCATAGTGACATCACTCTGAACGGAGGGGAGGGGAAAGTAATACACTATAGGATGCATGCCGATCGCATCACATAGTATGATAAAATGCACTCAATTGTTAAAAATTTCCTGTTTTCCTGCGTTAAAGACGGCCCAGGCATTTCCATTGTTTGAGGCTTAACATATTACACGGAAGTGACGTAATGACCTCACATTGTTCTGGAAGTGACATTACGGCACCATTTTATGTTGCTCTGGAAGTGACATCTTGCTAATATCATAAAGTCCATACCATAGAGTTCTGCAGTCAACTGGAATAATATGAGAAGTCCACTTTTTTTTTTTACACTTGTAAACCTGCTGATGCATAACTAATAAGAAGTATCATTGGAAACAGGCATAGTAATCGTCCCATTAATTCAAACCTAGTAAAGGTAACTGGCCATATAATGAAAGAAAAAACAACAATAATAATAATAAACAAAAATAAAATAATAATGAAAGAAAAATATCTAAAAATAAATAAATGAAGAAAACAGAAAAACAAAATCAATAAAAATAGATGTAAAAATAAAATTGAACAACTGGAAATAATAATGACTAATAATACTTATGAAAAAAAATTAAATAGATATACAAAATAATGAAATAGAAATAAATCTGAAAAATATAATTAAGTTCTCATAAAAAACAGTATCAAAATCTTGGTTTAAATCATGTTTTTAAACTGTGGATCCAAAAACGCTCTCTTTGAGATACATTCTGAATAAGGTCCCCACCACGTGTGTCGCTCTATACATATTTGATCCCAAAAAATGAAAATAATTGATATTCAATTAATGGGTGTTTTTTGGACTTAGATTTAATTCCACTCAACTGTTAAGGTGGATGCTGGCAAGGTCTGCTCCGCATTCATCCCTGAAAGGCAGATGCAGGCATTAGCTGTTCCTAATAGGTCTTCTGCATACTGAGTTTAGAGCTGATACAAGGGGAAGCCTAAGCCAATCGGAAGAGTCTTCTGTACTCTTACGTTACACTGAGACTGCCTGAGGATTCTCCACTTACCATGCCTGGAAGATGTTGCAGTCTAGGAGCTGCTATGATCGGTAGCCTTTGTCTGAGTCTTCTAAATGCTTTTGAGAGTACTGTACCTACAAGACTTTAGAAAAATCTTCTGACTGGCTTAAACTCATTTCCTATTCACACCTGGGACAGGTGCCAGGACACTGGAAAGAGGGCTAAAAAATGGGACTGTCTGGGGAAAAATCAATACAGTTGGCAACTATGAGATGTCAAGATGCCCTGGATTATTGTTGTTTTTTCAATAAATACATGGTCTTATATCCTTGATAATGCCACTATAACAAAATATCTTGAGTGTGCTTACATCTCTCTCATTATGTATATTACTCATTCTTATGTGTACTGTTTCAAATGAATATATTTATTAAAAATAATTTGCAATTAAGAAACAAAAAGGAAAAAAATAAAATAAAATAGACTCTGGATTAATTATACATTGAATAATGTATACTATGACCTAGGTTTTACTCAGTGACCTTAGTTATATTTTATCGGCATTATGCAGGAAGTTTATTGTGAATCACTACTTACTGACATGGGCAAATGCATAAGAGGTAATATTAAATTTTAGTGACTTACAATGGAGGTTACACAGAGCATTTATATGTCAAAGGGAAGGGACACAGGAAGATTTCCCGTATACTAAGAATCTCATCCCACTAGGTAGTGGTTTTACAGTGACTGTTATAATGCAACATTGAATGTTATTTTTTTACCACTATTTTATTATCATGTGCAAAATGGAAAAATCTTTATTTTTTCTTAAAAATATTTTATTTTATCAAAAAGATTTAAAGACAATAGAAAAAAGAGAAAAATGCTTTGGAAACACATGCCACGCGCACTCTCTAAGAGTGAGAGGCAAATAAACATTGAGTCAATCCTACATTATAAAACAAATATAAAAAAAGAAGAAAATAAAATAAGAAAAAGTAAAAAAGAGAGAAGTAATACAAAAAGGATAAACAATAGCTATAACACACCTGTTCAAATCACATACTCACATCATTTACACGCAATCACACATTCACACATTCATACGGGGAAGGAGTCATCTCAATGTGTTTGTTTTCCCAGCAGGACCAGATTTCATAGAATTTCTCCATATTTTTTCTCTTATTCAGATGGTGTCCTCTCTCCATTACAAATTGATATGATATCTGCTCGATAATTTTATCCATAGATGGAGAGACGTTTTTACTATAAGAAGCTTCACTGCGACCTTGATCGAGAATGGCAGCATAGATTGAGAGCTCCCGCCATCCGCCCGCCGTAAAAGCACTTAACACAGAAGCAAAAGACTAATAACGGATAATGGGGAGATCCAGACGAGGACTGGATGACAGGGACACCCCTGGACCCAAAGCTAAGACCCCTACACCGACGTTCCGTGAGTACTTCACCACTCCGGCCTTGCTGACCACGCAGCCCGATGAAGCCTGCGACACTGACTCCAGAGACTCAACTATGAGTAAAGGCCCAGAAGAACCGGGACCCTCAAACTCCCATACAAACCTCGTTGTATCAGGGGACGATCTGAGGAACCTGTTTCAATCTCTACCCTCAAAAGCAGATTTCAGCGATTTCATCGCAGACGTGAAACGCACGATTAAAGATGAACTCTCACAAACCAGAGAAGCGGTGGAAGCGCTAACGCAGAGGGTAGAAGCGATGGAAACGGTCATCCCGCAAGTGCAGACAGTCTCGAAGCAAAACCACGAAGCTTCTCTACAGGCCCAAGGGCAAATCGCATCCCACTCAAGCGCACTGAGAGAAATGAGGTCCTTACTAGAAGACCTAGATAACAGAGGCCGCCGGCAGAACATACGGATCAGAGGCCTCAGAGAAGGAGAAAATCCAGGGGATCTAAAGAATATACTGAAGAAACTGTTCAACGAAATACTGAACTTACCTGAAGACTCCCCAATAGAGATTGATCGTGCTCACCGGGCCCTGAGAGCAAGGGGACCAGATACCGGTCCACCCAGGGATGTCATATGCCGAATACACAACTATACCACCAAAGAAAATATTATGCTGGCGGCGAGACATTCAAGACAGTGGCTACATGAGGGGCAACAGGTAGAATTATACCAAGATCTATCCTGGCTTACATTACAGGGACGCAAAGCCCTTGCACCTGCTACTGCCCAACTGCGAGATCACAATATAACATACAGATGGGGCCATCCGTTTAACCTGTCGGCCAGAGTAGGAACGGACGCATACACAATTAGATACCCAGAAGATGTGCCACAGTTCCTCGCGGATTTAGATCTTGAAGCGATAGAAGTCCCGAACTGGCTCCTGTCGACTCGACCTACACCGCGAACCAGGCCTCAACGGGGACAACGACCAACGGATATACGGAGACAAGGCCCCACCAACGAGGCACCAGCCCACCCCGGACCTTTGGCCAACGAAGAATGAATGTAGCTCCGACAAATTAAGACCCAGGAGCCCCGGACGCATCTAACTCATTTATAACCACCACCACTTTCCCAAGCAAGCGTGGACCTTGATTCTTTCCCTGAAGCAGACATGGACCAGGGATATACAACTCCAGCAACATAAAGTGACTCTCAGGAAGGATATTGACACATGGAGCGACATGCCAAGAAAAGGGGACAGTCGCCTTCCACGCTTCACACTCTACAATAGTAATGTATATAACATAACGCCCTGTGAATATGAGGGGGGATAATAACAACCTAAAACCTCAGGACAGATTACAACCCGGGATTAACGGGCACCTACACAATGGCCCATGTAACACACCTGAGGGCTGGAGGGGAACGATAAACCTACCCCACTCACATTTAAGAGGGGAGTATTATTAAACTCTAGGTAATAAACCAACAGAGCCCAAATACGAGAGAGAGTAGGGATACCCTAACTATCTCCGACGATGTTATATAGGGGAAACCGTACAAGGGGGGGGGGGAAAGAGCACAGGTAAATCACACAATACTCCCCAGATCCCCAAAACGGAATACAAAACCCAGAGGTAGCAATGAAACAGCGGATGGGGGTTGGAAACACCCAAGGCCCCAAGAATACCTCACACGATACCCTAATTATACCGCTACAGCTCACGGGCTTGGGTATAGAAGTTCATGAAGTGTTATAT
Source organism: Pelodytes ibericus (assembly GCA_036172795.1). Classification (NCBI taxonomy): domain Eukaryota; kingdom Metazoa; phylum Chordata; class Amphibia; order Anura; family Pelodytidae; genus Pelodytes; species Pelodytes ibericus. Next base: position 40,611,285 of record CM069858.1, on the reverse strand, counting down.
GATGTTGTAGATCGTAATATGTTGTTTATAGAGTCTTTTCAAAAATGTATATTTAAATACGGCGGGTGTATGGCGGAATCTTGACCCGATCCAGACAATCTTTGAGTACAGACAACTAGCCCATAGGCTGTGCTGACTCGCGGTCAAGACTAGACCCGTACCCCACCAGGGACGAAGTGCCTATAAATCTTGCAGGACCCACATATCGTCTATTTCGATAGTGGGAACGGCAACTGGCACAGTTACCCAATAACTGACACACCAGTGTCTTTGTAAATATTACATTTCCGGGTTTTTGGTTTTTCAATTTTTTTTTTTTTGTATAAATCAACACATTGTCCCCCCTTTTTTCACTACCCAAACCCCCCCTTTCCTAGTTTTCCCCTTCCAATAGAACCTCTGTAGACAGACCACAGACAAACAACATGGAAGACATAAGGTTCATGTCAATTAATGCGAAGGGACTCAACTCTCCTAACAAGAGGGCTAGAGCCATGAGAGAATTCAAATCCCACAAAGCAGATATAATATACATACAAGAAACACATTTCGGGAGAAGGAACCCACCTAAATTTTCTGACGGGACATACACACAAGTGTTCTTTAACCACTCGCCTGATTCTAAATCTAGAGGAGTGGGCATACTGATATCTAAACGTATCCCATTCCACTGCAGAGAGCAAAAAATGGACGAGGAAGGTAGATACCTTCTCCTGAAAGAACAAATAGAACAAAGTAGGGAGGGAGTCCTGATTTTAGGTGGGGACTTTAATATTGCCATACACCCCAAAAATGATACCTCAACAGGCAAAAGCCGCACCCCCAACAGACACCTACAAACAATACATAAACAATTGTCTAACATGCTACTCTCTGACGCTTGGAGAGCAATGCACCCTGAAGGACGAGATTATTCATTTTACTCCCATGTACACAACATGTACTCAAGACTGGATTATTTTTTCCTTACATATGGCCAATTGAGACGGATCAGGGAAATCAAATATGGTCAAATAACTTGGAGCGACCACGCTCCCCTACTCATGATCTTAGAGCCCCACATACAAGCCAACACAGAACGCACCTGGAGATTAAATGAATCATTACTGACAGATAAAAACACCTGTGACACACTCACTAAGCACCTAGAAACCTATTTTCTAGAGAATCTGACGGGAGACGTTTCTCTACCAACGAGTTGGGAGGCTCACAAATGCACTATACGCGGCATCTTGATAGAGATTGCATCCAGACGGAAAAGAGAGAACACACAGGCCATTAAGACACTAGCACACAAAGTGGCCACACTAGAACAATTACACAAAAGTTCAATGGCCCCACAGACCTTATCAGAATTAACCATAGCAAGACGAGAACTAGCACGTCACCTGACGGCCAACATACACAGAGCGATGATAACGACAAAACACCTTTTCCAAGAAAAAGGCAGTAAATGTGGTAGACTGCTCGCAAGAACTATCAGGAAAAGGAAACAAAGAGCACACATACATAAACTACATGACAGGAAAGGACACCTGCATTATTTACCAGAAAAGATAGCGAGCATATTCCACAATTATTATTCAGAGCTATATAACATCTCCCCAGCTGAGAATAAAACAGGTCAGAGAAATGGAGTAACCCAAGACATAAACTCGTACTTAGAAAAAGCAATTAAAAGAAAACTCACGAAAGAACAGTCTGAAGCATTAGTGGGTCCGATCACAGCTGAGGAACTCACCTCTGCGATAAAAAGCTCTGCTGCAGGAAAGTGTCCAGGCCCAGATGGCTACCCCCTAGTATACTATAAAAAGTTCCAGAAGACACTAACCCCACATATGACAAATATGTTTAACTCACTACTTCAAAACACAAATCTAGATCCACACACAATGGCGGACACCATTACTGTTATACCAAAAGAGGAGAAGGATCCTACGAATTCCCAAAATTATAGGCCGATCTCTCTATTAAATACTGATGTTAAAATACTGGCAAAGACATTGGCACTAAGATTACAACCAGCCATCCCTTTACTGATTCACCCAGACCAGGTGGCATTTGTACCGGGAAGAGAGACCAAAGAGAACACAGTCAGAGCACTTAACGCAATTCATACTGCACAGCAGAGGGACCAGCGCCTTCTACTCCTATCAACAGATGCCGAGAAGGCTTTTGATAGAGTGGCGTGGCCTTTTTTGTGGAATACCATCTCACACATGGGAATAGGACAAAATATGCTAAAATGGATACAGGCTCTTTATCATACACCCACAGCAAGGGTACGAGTTAACGGAACTATGTCAAAACACATACATATACATAACGGTACCAGACAGGGCTGCCCGCTCTCCCCCATATTGTTTGCTCTCTCATTAGACCCATTCCTAGAAACAATTAGGAATAACATCAACATACAGGGCATAGATTCGGGGGGAACACAACATAAAGTCGCAGCTTATGCGGATGATATTCTGTTTTTCATCACATCTCCAGAAACGACCTTACCCCAATTGAAGCGAGAATTAGATCTCTTTGAACACATATCAAATCTTAAAATTAACACATTAAATTCCGAGATATTGCCAGTATCTATCACACCTACACAATTTGAGGCTCTTAAAGAAATTTTCCCCTACAAATGGCAAGAGCAAAAACTTAAATATCTGGGAATATGGCTCACAACGAATCTAGACCATTTGTATAAGGAAAATTTCCTACCACTAGTTCTAACCGTGTACTCGGACCTTTTGAAGTGGGGATCCACATTCCTATCTTGGCAGGGCAGAATCAACACAATAAAGATGAACATATTACCCCGATTATTATATCTGTTCCAGTGTTTACCAATAAGATTACCTGGAGAATTTTTCAACACTCTGCGGCGAGCCATTACTAAATTTGTGTGGCGCGATAAACATCCCAGACTTCGACACACATACCTAATTTTACCACATTCTAGAGGGGGCCTGGCACTCCCAGACATGCAGAATTACTACAATGCGGCACATCTGAGGCGGGTGGTGGAGTGGACAATATCTCAAATCCCATTGCGAAATCTTCCATGGCTACCCCCAGAAATAAGCAAACCTGTAGCTAGTCAACACCCTTTCATCAAAGCCACACTGACAGTCTGGCACACAGTGGCCAAGAAAAACCGACTAACCACGTTCCCCTCACCGCTTACACCAATATTACACAACAAAGATTTCCCCCCAGGAGAGGACGGCACTTTCGGAAGGATATTTCATTTGACCCCTATCGGACACATACGAGAGGTGATGAATGCTGATGGCATCATACCCCTAACATCTATTTTACCAAACGTGGCTCACTCATTTCTTATAACCCTACGCTACAGACAGCTCACACATTTCATACAAACACTCAGACAACAACATAACCTGACCAGGGAACTGACCTATATCGAACACCTCTGCGCCATAGAGGACCTACCCGCGAACGGTATATCCCGACTGTACAGGGAGCTACAACCACCACCTGACGACCCATATCTACATATCTAATTTTCACAACCAAATGGGAAGAGGCGTTACAAATACCCATTACCCCCAAGCAATGGGATAAGATTTTTATTCTCACCAAACAATGTTCCAAATTCACGATCATTCAAGAAAATGCCTATAAGATACTCACTATGTGGTATAAAACCCCGAGCATAATACATAGAATAAACCCAGACATACCAGATATTTGCTGGAGATGTGGGATGGAAGGGGGAAACATGCTACACATCTGGTGGTATTGCCCATCTCTAAAAATTTTCTGGGAGGGAGTCCGAGACATAATTGGGAAATTGACCGATACACAGATACCATTCACCCCAGCAACTTTCTTACTTCACCACACAAACCAATCAATAGCACATTACAAAAAATCCCTGACCAAGCATTTATTGAATGCAGCAAAACTAATGATCCCCTCTAGGTGGAAATCATCAGTCCCCCCAAGTTGCAGGGAATGGCAGCTAAAAGTGGAAGAATTAAGGTCTTGGGAAGAAATGTCCGCTGTAACAACGAAACAGAAGGAACGGTACCACCACACATGGTTTCATTGGATGGAATTCACATCTGAATCTTACACACAGTAGACCCTAGACAGCACACCTTAATGGGATAAACAGGGAACGAAGAGTAAGCACAATACTTATCCCAGCACAGTTAATTTTCAGAGAAGATGCATACTTATTCTACAGTTGGCACTCTTTATTGGAAGAGGAACCCACCCCCGACACTTATTTACCAAACACATGGGATGATATCTATGTAAATAGAAAGTCGATTCCTTGCCAAGGGGGTTTTTCCTCCTACAAATGTAATACGGTACTGATATAGAAATGATTTGTATTTTCAAACGTTACCTGTAATGTATTTGATCCAGTAAGCGTACTTCCCAAAAAACGTTTATGCTGTGCTTAAAAACTGTATTCTATCAACTGACACCTGATACTACCCTCACATATTTATTTGGACCCAAGCACTAACGGAGGGACTCGGAACCTCCCTACCCCTTCCGATTACGGTGTGATGGAACGGGACAGGAGCAGTACCGGTCCTCCGGAGGGGCGAGGGATCGAGATTCCATCTAAATATCGGAGATACAATTTTTCCTCATTGACCCTGTCAGGGAGTGCTCACCCGCTTACTGAACCAAGTTAAGTAATAATTTAACCAGAGACTGCATTAAGTACAAATACGCTAACAAGACAACTACTGTTTATTGTGAATTCTATTTTGTATCCTAAGGTAAAATAGTTCAGATGAAAATCACTGTGGGAATCCTCTCCCCTCCCCCCCACCACCCCTTTCTTCTATACAAACCCCCCCCCCTTTTTTTTTTCTTTCTCCCTCCCTCCCCCACAATTGTACATTGTGTTGATTGAATTTATGTGACCTCTTATATGTACCCTTCTCATTGTTTTCTGTATCCCTTATTTTTTATTCTTCACCAAATAACAATAAAAACAAAGTTTTGAAAAAAAACGATGTGTATCAACAGTGACCGCTGAGCCCAATTAAAGTTTAATAAATTCATATTTTCTAGAGACAACCCCACCTGAATTCCGAGTGTATCTGAGATTAGTTCTGAGATTCGATCGCACATATTATGTATTTTTGAACAATCCCACCACAGATGTCTATATGTACTCATCTCCTTGTTACACCTCGAACAAAGTAGAGATGTGCTACCGTGGAAACGGTTTATTCTAACGGATGTGTAATACCATCTAAGGAGCAGTTTATTGAAAACTTCCAGAAAGGAGAGGCTATGCATTGATCTTCTTGTACAATATTTTGCACTGAACCATCTCTCAATTTCAAAATTTGAATGGAGTTCTTTTTCCCATTAACAAAAATGTTTGATCTGGTAAGTATCCTCAGTTTCTCCCAAGAGTTTTCAGGCTTTACTAAACAATTTTTCTTGTCAAGTTCCCTCTAACAATAGTCTCACAGTTTCTTGAGGACCTGGTCTGCAAGAAAATGCTGAATCCATAGATAGTAGAGTTGAGCGGACACCTGGATGTTCGGGTTCGGCGGGTTCGCCGAACTTCGGAAAAAAGTCCGGGTTCGGGCTCGAACTTGACCCCGAACTTGACCCCGAACCCCATTGAAGACCCGAACTTTTGGCCACTAAAAGGCCTCTAAAAAAGTCCTGGAAAGGGCTGGAGGGCTGCAAAAGGAAGTAAAATGGGGGTAAGAGTAGGACAAGTGCCCTGCAAGCAAATGTGGATAGGGAAATAACTTAAAATAACATAAAATACATACAAATTAAAAATACAGCTGAGCCATAAAATAGCACTAGATGGAATCTTTGATTTTAGTTTTGGAAGAATATAAATCTAAATCTAAAGCATGGCTGCCAGGAGGATCAACAGAATTATCCATTTGAGAGAGGGTTGGAGTGCAGGGTGTGAGTGACCCATAGGTTGAGGAGGCGGTGACCGTGGAGGTGTAGGTGGAAGTGGCGCTGGAGGAGGAGGAGGTAGCCAGAATTTTTCAAAGTGCGCTGTAAGCAACGGGATTGGACTGTTCTATTTTACTCTCAGATATGAAGTGCACCGCAAGACACAAATGTACTATTTACCACCCAAAACTATTACAATTTTTCAAAGTGCGCTGTAAGCACAGTATTTGATGGTTCTATTTGACTCTCAAATGTAATACATGTAATGCTATTGCTATTCTAGAAACCAAAATAGAGTCCCCATTCATACGAATAGGTCAATTGACCTATTCGTATGAATGGGACTCTATTTCGGTTTACAGAATAGCAATAGCATTACATGTATTCCATAAACTGAAAGTCTATAAACCAAAAGACATTTGGTTTATAGACTTTCGGTTTATGGAATACATGTAATGCTATTGCTATTCTATAAACCAAAAGTCTATAAACCGAAAGACATTCGGTTTATAGACTTTCGGTTTATGGAATACATGTAATACTATTGGCTTTCTGGACTTTCGGTTTATGGAATACATGTAATGCTATTGCTATTCTATAAACCAAAAGTCTATAAACCGAAAGACATTCGGTTTATAGACCTTCGGTTTATGGAATACATGTAATACTATTGGCTTTCTATAAACCGAGTCCCCATTCATAAGAATTTCTAAGATGTTTCAAAACCGGTTTTAAGTCTGTGTGAGCTGGGATCTTAAGTGGCCACATGACTATACTCAGATTTATCTTTTCCAATATTGCGGATTCAACTGTATACCATGGCTGAGGATTTACATCTTTATCAATCCATTGGGAAACTTGTGCTATCAACACTGAATCCTATAATTTTTAACATTTGGTATTCCCAAACCACCCTTCCTGGTTGGATGGGATATCATTTCAAAAGATACTCTCTGGGGTTTTTTGTTACAAATTGGTTGAACACTTTTGGTTGAATTTTCCAAGTATACTAGGCTTAATTTGTATAGATCTAAACAGAAATAACAATTTTGGAATAATATATGACTTAAGCACCGCTATCCTACATAATCATAATGTCAAGGTGTCTTTCCACCCGTTCAGTGTGTTTTCCACTTCTTTAAGTAGTGTTAAGTAGTTTAGTTCTACCAGATTATCCATCTTCCAAGATATTTTGATCCCCAGGTATTGGATATACTTCCCATTTAAAATCAGTAATTTGCTCTCAATTCTCTACTCATCTCATAATTTCCCACAATAATAAAGGCCTGACATTTTCCAACATTCAATTTATAATTGGAGATTTAAGAGAACTCCTCAATCAACTCCATCACATGACCATGGTAGGGGGTAGGCTCTGTTAATGTTAAAAACACATCATCAGCAAACATTGAGATTTTATGCTGCTGTGCACTTATCAGCATATTCTCGTGGCCTCTGATCCCTTGCACCAGACGTTTCAGGAACATGACATACAACAGGGGTGCCAAATGGCAGCCCTGCCGTGTTCCATTCAACAGGCTAAACCATGGAGATTGGATTCCGGACTCAAGAATCCTAGCCTCTGGTTTTTTATAGAGTGACATAATTGCATAAAAGAACGGTCCCATTAAACTAAAACCCTGGAGCGTTTCACTCGGATTCACCCAGCTGACCCTGTCAAAGGCCTTCTCGCCATCAGTAACAGGGCCAGCATTGGGATAGATCTAGATTCCACATAGCTCAACAGTAGCTCAACAGGGTTTTCCTAATATTACCTGCCATAGAGCGAGCAAGAATGAATCCGGATTGATGTAAATATATCAATTTTTTAATGACTCTCTTTAATCTAGTTGCTAATGCATTGGAGAAAATTTTAGTATCTATGTTTATGAGGGATATTGGTCTATAATTAGAAATGTTGGTTTTAGCCTTTTTTAATATCAGTGAAATATTAGCCACCAACATTTCTTTTGGCATTTCTCTGTTTATCACTATGTGTCTAAAAAAATCAGGTTAGAAAATGATTTGACTGTTCTGAAAAGGTTTTTATAAAATAGGTTTGAAAACCCGCCAGGGTTTTTGCTTTTTAGATGATTTGTGGCTTTATTTACTTCCTCCAACAATATCGGAGCATTTAAGAATGCCATTTCATCATCGTGTAGTCGAGGCAAGCCCATCAGATAGTCTTTGATCTTACTCCTTTTTTCCTTGTCATCAGATTCTTTTGGGTTAATGTTATATAGTGCATGGTACCATTTTACAAACTGTCGGGCTATGCCTTCAGGTTCTAGGATTGTTTCTTCCCCACAACTAATTTATTTATAATGTTCCTGTCTCTTTGTTTTTTAATACTCTTTGATAACAATGTGTCTGCATGTCTTAAAGGTATAGCAAATTCCTATTAAAAATCTCCAAATTTTGGGCCTGTATTTTCTGTCTAATTTCTTGGATTTCTTTTTTTTACTTCCTTTTTATTTTTTTTACATATCTCTAAAAGATATGATAAATTGATATACAGCTGTTGAATAGGGAGATCCCTTTTCTTTTTTTTTTATGGCCCCATATTTATTGAGGAGACCTCGCAATACCGCTTTAAACCAGATAACTGGAGGGGCTGTCTCTTCCTTATCATTTTCTTCAAAATAGTTTTTAATGTCAATTACAATTTTTTGCTCTTATATCTTTACTTTTTATTAAGTACTCATTTCGTTTCCAGCATTGTCTTCCAGTCTTGACCTTTGCGCCCCGCGATATTGAAAGGAAAAGAGGGGAATGATCTGACCAAGGTGCTTCTGCTATATTAATTGTGATCTCTTGTTTAAGACTCTGAGGTTTCTTCAAGAATAGGTTTATATACGATTTATGGGGCTGTGAAAAAGAAAGTATAGTCGCGTAACTGGGGGTTAACCGTCCTCCAAACATCATATAACTGGTTTTGATTAAGGACGTCTTTAAACTTGGAGGCCATCTGATTATAGTAAGTAGCTACTTTTTTTAACATTTGGGTAATTTATTTTCCAGATGTGTATCAGTAACACAGTCACATCCTCTTATTAATGTGCCCTGGGCAAATTTTTCTATGTTGTGCATCACGGTGTAAAAAAATCTAATTGGGTTCTCGTTTGGTGCATATATATTTACAAGTGTTATTTCCTTGTTATTAATTTTACCAGCGATAATAATGTATTTCCCAAAGGGGATCAACAAATTTGTGTATACATTCAAAATCCACAGTATCCCTAACCATAATACACACCCCTCTTTTACTTTTTTAATTTTTGCAAAGCATGAAGAAAAAATAAACGTAAATCTCTTATCATGTATTAATTGGTGATACTTCCACCAATGTGTCTCTTGTACAAAACCAATATCAATACAATTTTTAATAAACATATCAATTAACATATTTCTTTTAAAAGGTGAATTTAACCCTTGTGCATTAATATAACTAAATTTAGCTCCCATTCCCATCTATAAAATATACACAAACCATAATATCAGATCCATAAGAAGATTTGCCACTTGGTGGTCATGATTTAATTGAGAGGTTCCTACTCTGATGGCCTTAGTCTTGAATCCCTTCCCCATGACAAACCCCCACTCACATTCATTCACACCGAACATACAACCAGGCATCTCAGATGGTTGAGATTTACTATCCTGGTGCCAAAAAGTTTTACTCCCAAATCCAAAAAAATAGATAGTAGCAGGACTGAGTGTATCTTAGAGGGGGGAGGGTAAGGGGAAGCTCATTTAAACTTGTATCAACTAGGTAAAAATAAAGAAAATGACATAATGCAAAGAAGAGCAGCAGACAAGTCCTTTGGACGATTTGGCTTAATGTAATATTAGTTCGGCCATTAATTTGAGTTCATGAGCAGTCGAGGAGACATTGTATTTTTTCTCATTATATGTGAACATCATCCTGGCTGGAGGACCCCACACAAATTAGATATCCTTTGAGCTCAAAACCTCTGCAACGCTCTTCATCTGTTTTTGTTGAGCCCTTATTTCAAATGACAGATCTAAAAGGATCCTAATTGCCTTGAATTTTTCATTAATTGTTTTAGTCCGATTCCGTGCTTTCCATATCCTGTCCTTGTGGATGTAATTGTGGAAGTTGAACAGGACATCCCTAGGGAGCTGCTCAGATATTTTTGCTGATTGGTAGGTTCCATGGACTCTTTCTATTATATATATATATATATATATATATATATATATATATATATATATATATATGGAAGGCATGGCCTGAAGTTGTGGGAGGGGCTTGGTTCCCCTTCTTAAAGGGGCATCAACCCTTCCCTCGTTACCTGTTGGGTCTGGCGAATTGTCCCACCCACCACACCACTTTTATAAACATTCTATAAGGTAGGCCCTCTTTTTTCAGGCCTACTTCCTCGTCAGTTCCGGCACACCACAACTGACATTTCCATTCTATGTTTGTCATATGTCAATTATACTACGGCTTATGCCATGACCACAAATATATATATATATATATATATATAATGAGCTGGATCCGCTGTTGTATTAGCTAGATCTCTGTGTCCTCATGCTCACATCATTGGAAAGATTTAATAAAAATAGATTACTCACCTCCCACCCGCCAGTAAATAAAATGAGTACCTGGTATGTAACAACATCCCCATTTCCCCTCTTAATATAGTCCTGAAGAGAAAAAGTACATTTTTACCTAAATATTATCTAATATTGAAAATTGAGAATAATTAGATCTTACAGTAGCAAATAACATGTTTTTCAAGTATTTAAGCTTACTTCATTTGATGTGACTTCCTTTATATTAAGGTGTAATTAACCATATTGAAAAACATGGTACATAAAATATGGTATAAATATATTTCATTAAAAAAACTTTAAGTTTAATTAAAATAAAATGACTCCAGTAGTGTTTTAAAATGTTCCCAGGTTATCATTTTTAGTAGTTAACTAATGGCACACCTTTTATTCGTGGCATTGATTTAGTAATAATTAAGTGAGGTCATAACTGATGTCAGAAGAAAATTTGGTAGGTAGTGCTGACACTACCCCTCACACGCCACACTCCCTTCATGAAGAGGTGATTATGAAATGAGCAGTGAGGTCACAATGTTCAAAGTGAGGTGAGCAGTGATGTCACAACCTCACTGTTATTTATATCAGTGCTCAGTGGAAGTTGGTACTAGACATCAGTCATGACCTCACTGTATCGGTACTAGAGATCTAGTAGCTCAGACTTGCTTCTATTAGTTTGTTTGTCTACAAATATACCTACTGAAAAGTAGAAGGTAAGGAGTAGGTAAGGAGTACTCTTTGTTCTGCTGGACCAGATCCTGCTTTTGGCAAAAGCTCTCTTAAAATCCCTTTGAAGGAAAAATTCTCACTGTACATTTAATTATCAATATGCCAGCCCCATATAATCGTACAAAAAATGCCTTGCTGGTTTTTCCATCCATTTTCTCGTTCATTCCAGTTCTTCTGCCTTTCATAATTGTCCCCACATTATACCCAAAAAATATGCCACAGCACCCACATTGCTACAGATTGCACCTGTAGGTCTTGCCACAAAACACATATTGCACCCATATGACTTGCCACAGCACTGACATTTCAGCAAATTAACAGCACCCACATTGCACAACATTGCACAGAACTTGCTACAGCACCCACATTATATCAGATTACACCCACAGGCCTTACCACACCACCCACACTGCAGTAAATTGCACACATGGCACATGCCACAGCACCAAAATAATTAGCCCCTGCACAATAACTGCACCCAATACGATGCTGCAGCACCCACAGAACTGACCACAGTGCCCTCATTGCATCAAATTGTACCTACAAATCTTGTCACATCACTCACAGGACTTGTCACAGCACCCATATTGTACTCTCAGAAGTTGCCACAGCACTGACCTTATGCCCATTTGTATTCACATAACCTATTATAGCACCCATAGAATGTGCCACTGCACCAACACTACTTACCACAGCACCCACATTGCACCCACAGAACTTGCCATAACACTCACCTTGGACTTGCTACAGCACCCACAGAACTTATCACAGCACCAAATTTCCACTTTGCCACAACAGGATCTTAGAACCTATTTTCACCCACAAGACTTCCATGGTGTCTATAGTCTGTCAGCAGGATTGCCTAAAGCTATTTAAAAGAATGGCAAGCCTTTCAATTTAGCTGATTGGTATACTGGAACCAGTTTGTGTTTATACTTTTTTTCCACATACTATATGTTGGATACTTTTAATGTGTTCATTTTAATGTTTCTGTTTTGATAAATGAACATATTTTTCCCTTTATCCTTATTTGATTTTTTTCCCAGTGTGATTCGAGTGTTAAGAACATTGTATAGTGATGTTTCTAATTATTCAACTTTAAAATTCCCAAAGTATATGGGTAAATAGAGCCACTTTAAGCACTGTAAGTGTATCTTTTTAAATTAAAACAACACATTTGAATTATAAATACCATATTAAAATATTATATCATTGTAGTAGTATTTTTTTTTTACCGCAGCAGTCCTTTATATCTTTTGACACATTTTTTTTCTAGTATTGCCTATTGAGTATTAACTTATTTAATAAGATTTCATGCTAACTTTGTGTTTTTCATCATTTGTATTTTCTTGTTATGACCCAAGGTTAAGAAATATGTGTTTCAAGTGAAATCATATTAAATTGCTTGTTTTGTTGCATTGCGGTAATCCTCATGCAAAATAAAATTTAAAAAAATCTACATTTTCATCTTTGATCTCATATTAATGAATCCGTGCATTTCAGAACTCACTGTGCACGTACAGTATAGTGTGTGATACTTTCCAATTTTATTTACATTGATTTACATTTCACGAATGTTTCTTTATATGCTGTGCTTGGTACAGTATTTCAAGGGTTGTAACAAGCGCGATTGGATAAAAATAGATGGACCGATTTTTATAAGGTTGAGTACTGCTTGGAAGATTTCAATCTAGTCATTATCAAATAAATGACTTCAAATTATGTTTTATATTTAAGCCTGAGTTTTTGCTTTTAGGATTTATGCTCAATATTGTTTGATTGTGATTTAAACAACATTGTTGAGGAATTCTATTTCCCGCAACAATTCTTTGAATAAATCTACAATCTACTGTAAATTCATTCCAGTCTGAATAGACTGCTGGTACAATTGAATCTTGGAAGTTAAAAAATCATGCCATTGCCTTAATATAATTGAATTACATTATAAAATATTACATCAATGGCATATGGTACCAAAAATCTTGACTAAAATGTATCCAGCCACCTCAAAACTATGCTGGAGATGCAACCAGGCAGAGGGTGGCTCAAGACACATCTGGTGGGACTGCTTAATAATAAGACCTCTCTGGGAAAAATAGTATCGATAATATCTGAAGTCATGGTGCAACCTTTTGAGGCTGACCTATCAATTTCACTTATGCACTTTAATTTAGCTAATTCACAAAAAAAGAAAAATCACTTAATACTACAGATACTATTGGCTACAAAGAACTAGCTACAGAAGGTTTCCCCAAGCTGGTTGGAAATCAATACACAGTTAATATACGAGTATAATATGGAGTAACCAAGGATTTGAGGCCCAATGGTCCCCAATGCAGGACTGGTTACTAAGGAAGGGATATCAACCTCTGTTCAACAGAAATTAGCTTTGAGTGAAGTATATTCCTCCTGAGACCACAGTGGGGCAAATCCTCCCCTGAACATTCTTGCTTTCTGTGATTTTGTAAATATCTGCAAATTTAACAAGAACGTATAAACCTGCTTCCTCCCACCCCAGTTTACCCAAGTCCACTCCAATTTACCCCAGCGTGGCAAAATTATCAACACCAAGCCAGGATTGAAGGTCATTTCTCAGATGTTATTAAATGTTCACGTGTGCATACTTGAAGGGTGTAACAGCTATTTAAAGGCAAAAGGAAATTGCATCTATGTAAGCATTTATAAGAGCATATATTTTGCAAGTTCTATGTTATAACATCCTAACACACGTCTTAAAATTGGGTCAACGTATTGTTTTATGTATATGTTATGCGTTAGTTTTAGCTAACTTGTATTTTGTACTTTTTATAATAAAAATGTTAAAGAAATAATAATTCCAGTCATTTAATCTAGAATTAAGACATATATAGCAAAATGATCAAGTGTACAACAATGTCATGGGACTTCTAAATCTCAAATTCCTCTATTTATTAAAGGGAGAGTCTAGTCCCCAAACACACTTTGGTGCATGTTGAAGACTACTGCTGTGTATTTTTATTTACCAGGCTCCCTGACCTTGGCTTCTGTATTTGGATTGTGTACCTCTGGCTCCCTGACCTCGGCTTCTGTATTTGGATTGTGTACCTCTGGCTCCCTGACATGGCTTCTATATTTGGATTGTGTACCTCTGGCTCCCTGATCTGTATCCTGAATTCTTCACCAGTGTCATTCAGTTTGCTGGCTACATCTGCAAGCATTCCTAACATCCTGAGTCATGTACCAGTGATCCTCAGATTCCATAAAGACATCTGTATCCTGAGTCTTGCATCAGTGTTATTCAGTTTGCTGACTACATCCACAAGTGTTCCTAGCATCCTGAGATCTACATCTGTATTTCAAGACTCTTCTCTATACAGTTAATTTGTGCTTGTAGCTACATTCAAGGGGTCTGTCCTATTCTCAGACTATTACTGGCGTGTACTACATTAAGCAAGCTTGTTCCTCCCTGAATCTGGGTTCCTCATCTGAATTGTAAGTACCTAAGAATAAATTATTATTTTTATATTTTACTAAAGCCCTACCAAAGTGTTTGCTATGAATGTATGCTACAGGTGCGACAGCATATAAAGTTTTGTTTAATTTAGTCACTTCCTATTCTGCTGGAATATAATGTATTGTGTGGAATGTAATAAATTTCTTCTTGTACACAGTAGGATCTCTTAACATTAGAGAGACAGGAAATTCTAATTATTTGAAAGACATGATTCTTATTGGTTCCTGCAGCAAAAAAAAGGAGGGACTTTTACGCAATCCTGGTTTCTTGTAAACTGCTGTAATGTCACAAATTTACCTAACTGTACATTTTTTCTCACAATAGCTTGTCATATTACAAATGAAAAAAATAAGATTTTTGCGTAGCTCGTTAAAGACATGGGAGATTAGTACTAATAAGGAATGAAACAAAATAAAATGTAAGAAAAGTATTAATATTTTTGTTTTGTTACAAAAAACAGCTGAATCATTTTATAAAATATGAGCATAACCTATAACTAACTGACTTGTTACAGTCTGTGCAGAACATATTTTTCATATACTTATCTCCAGTATAGTATCGTTGCAAATAAAAGGTTTTTACTTACATTATTGTGTTCCATATCCTCCTCGTATTATAGAAAAAAAAGTTAAGCCTATTCTTTTTACATCCTTGAGTAGATATTATAATGGAAACCTCCATAACAAATAACAAACTAAAATATTGGAAATTGAGTCAAAAGTAGCTCTGACTATGAACTTTAAATGAACCAAAGGCTGAAAGTCAAGTATACATAAAACAGATGTCTTAGAACAGGGGTGGCAAACTCAAATTCATCGGGGACCGCATCAGCAGTATGGTTACCCTCAAAGGGCCGGTTGTATAGGATTATGCATCTACTCTTTATTATCATGAATAATTGCCTCTGCATTCAGTAGCTACTGGTTTTAATAATAATTTAAGTAATAACTAGCCTTGAAAACAGAAGCCTAGGAAGAATAATAGCAAGCATGGGTCAGGACTGCACTAAGTACACAGTGCATGGGTCAGGACTTCGCTAAGTACACAGTGCATGGGTCAGGATAGCGCTACGTATACAGTGCAGCGGTCAGGATTGCGCTAAGTACACAGTGCATGGGTCAGGATTGCGCTACGTATACAGTGCAGCGGTCAGGATTGCGCTAATTACACAGTGCATGGGTCAGAATAGTGTGCCAGTCAGAGCCCAGTAATAGTGTGCCAGTCAGTGCCCAGTAATAGTGTTCCAGGCAGTGCCCAGGAATATTGTAACAGTCAGAGCCCAGTAATAGTGTGCCAGTCAGTGCCCAGTAATAGTGTGCCAGTCAGATCCCAGTAATAGTGTGCCACTCAGTGCCCAGGAATATTGTAACAACAGTCAGAGCCCAGTAATATTGTGCCAGCCAGAGCCCAGTAATATTGTGCCACTCCTCCCCCCCCCCTTCCCCATCACTTACCGAATCGCTGCTTGTCTGTGGTCCCGGACGGACGACTCCTCCGTGCAGTCTTCCCTCCTGCACGGAGGAGGGAAACACAGTCGCCGGATGTGACGTATCCGGTCGCTGTGATTTTTTTTTTTTTCACCCGGCGGTCGCATCCAGAGGATTTGGCCGCCTGAAAAAAAAAAAAAGGTAAGCAGCGCGGGGGGTGCCGGCTGCACCGGTGGCACCCCCCTAGTCAGTGGCACCCGGGGCGGGCCTTGTGTTTGCCACCCCTGTCTTAGAACCTATAACATCCTTTATAGGACCCCATGATACATCTGTGACGCGTTGCATTAGCAAATTAATCCTATTATCCTACTAAGCATTTGTTTTAAAAATCCAATGTACAAACTTATTTGTTGTGTATTATTAATATGAGACATTATTTCTAGCAATACTAATGGTCAGGTTTGCAAATGTATAATATGGTATCATTATTGGTGGCAGAAACACAATTCTAATTTTCGATGTCTAGAAAGGCCATGACCAACACACATAATATTACATTAGCTTTGGTTAAAAAAAAAAAAGGATGTTGACTCTGCTTGATATGTTCCTATCAGGGCTATGGCCTCAACAACAAGCTCATGAATAGTATTCTCTCTATAATACTGAAGGGACACAAGTAAAAAGCTACATTAGCATTTAGTTGGAAAGCGAGTAACTAGCTTGGCCATTTCTATCGTAAGTTTTAAAACTAGGGATAGTATGATGAATGGACTATAAATGTGTGTTATGTGCTCGAGACAAAAACGTATCCCACAATGTATAAATATAATTACACATCAAATATATGTATTTACACATATTCACAGAAGGTTTATGTGTTTGTCTAGCTACAATAAGTAGCCTTATACAGGAAAGTAAATCTATTACAAGATATTCACAAGATAGCTTCCGCTTTAACCAAAATCCTGCAATATTACTATACTGAAATACAGCAACAAGATAACTTGACTCCACAGCAAAGTTTATAACAAATTAGCTAAATTAAGCATTAGTCTTTCCTGGCCATGGACAACCTGGCCCACCAGGCAAATGCTTTGTGTACCTGATGTACCCTTGTGCACTAGACCATCTCTGTTGCTCTTGCATTGGGAACTATCTAGTTTTGGCCCTTTATAATTCATTATTCAGCAAGTTGAAATATTCATCTCTCCTGCAATCATATCAGCTCTGTTACTGTATAACATTTCTTCAGCTGTTTTTGCTGCAATTGGTGTTTGCTGCTATAAGTAGAAGATACAGAGCATCTTCTCCTAATGATTTGTTTTAATCAGACAGAAGACTGCTTCTGTCTGATTAAAAAGGCTTTTCAACAATGTTCAGATTTGTGTTTGAGTTGTAAGTCATTCAGTGACTTCTAGGGTACCATGCCGCCAAACTGATTCTCTGTGCAGATTGGTGTGTGTCATCTCTAACACCAAAATATCTCCAGTGTGGAGTAGATGATCATCCTCCCCAGTCATTGGCTATGATCCACGCACACACCGGTTGATGAACTGTCTCTCTGTACTCTCGTCTTAACGTACACTTTTAATGAGGCAAAAGTAGTCTAATTATACAAAATAACGGGGTCTACTCTTTTAATGAGCTCCTAAAAAAAAAAGATTGATGTTGTGTAATCCACTGCTGTAGTGGCATTGTGGGCCAATGTGTTATGCAGGTTATAAAATTATGACTTCTAGGGGGTGGGGAAATGTATTTTAATGTGAGGGAAGTCACCTTGTCCATATAAGCATACAGTTACTTAATTTCCTCTTAGACTTACTGGAATGTACTTGCATGTATTGTTTGTTTAATAGATCTCTGTATGAATCAGTGCCATATTGGTATTGTCACCGATGTGCCACCTCCGAGAGGGGGGCACGGGTGTGCTGCTAAACCTCCATCTCCACCCCAGATGTTTGTCTCTTTGTCCCCCGTGCCATCATAGGGGGTGAGGAGCTGGCGAAGTAAAGGACATGAGATTTACAGCTGAGTATGCCATGCTGCCTCTTTCTCAATAAGCCAATGGGGTGTTCAGGGCTTTCAGCATCATGAGTGACATCATGTTCAGCAGCCTTATAAAACCTCCTGTATATGGCACTCAAATATTCTGAGGCTATCTGCTTGTTGCAGTGTTTCTATTCCTGTGCTGTTCGATATTTCCAGTGTCATTCCTGACCTCTGCCTTCTCCCTGGATATTCCTTTGATTGCTTCCTGCCATTCTCACCTCCTGGACTCTTTACTATATATTCTATTTACCTGAGCCATCTTGCTTTCCTGGCTTACCAACCTATTTTTCCATATTGGTGCCCCTTTTGCCTGCTGCCTGCCATACTGACCACTTGATGAAACATGGGTATCAGAAATATGGACGCCTGATGCAATAAATTATGGAACACTGGTGTAGCTTCAAAATTGCAAAAATATGTTATTGTCCACAAGGGCAAAGCATTGCATGGTCACCATCCCCGGCAAAAGAAAATACTTGCTGGTGGTGGTGGCCATGCACGGTTTTGCCATTGTGGACTTAAATACATTTTAGCAATTTTGAAGCTATACCAGTTATCTGTATTTTATTGCATCAGTGCCCATCTTTCTGATACCCATGTTCTATCCAGTTTTCTATCCAATGGAAGCGCAAAAGGTAGGGGTAGCTGTGACGTACTACACCCTTAAGTGGAATATCTGTCTGTATGACTCTTCCACTATCTGTGCCTGTTTCTGATCAGTGGATCTCACTTCATGGTGAGTACATGCCTGCAACTCTGTCAACAGGTACACTCAATGTTAGTTTTTAATCTCAGTTTGTCCTGCCTTTTAAATATTTTTCAGTAAAAGTACAATTTTAATATTGAGTATTTCTCATTTATATACAAATATATGTTAAAAAATAGAATTGTAACTAAATCTGCACACATTCAAATGAAACCATCCTTTATCAATTGTGAATTGAAAATGAATGGTACATTGTAACTTGTATTTATCATAGCACATTTTTAAAACTTTTTTTGATAGGACTTTTAACTTTTACACAGTCTAAAAGCATAGTACTAAATAATTCTATGGAACTGCTCTATTGTGCTTAATGAGGAATATATGAAGTATAATTTGTTACATTAAATTTGCTTTAAACTTGAATTGAGGTACCGTCCATGCAAAATGTGATATACCACTTCAAAAGAGCTAAATAAAGCAATACAATTTGATGAAATGGGTATATTTTGTATGAGGTTTGAATTTTGACTCTTCCAACTGCTTTCAACAGAACTAATAATACACCATATAATTTAAATTAAATGTTACAGGAAAATAAGTGGTCTCACTATCTCGCATGAGCCTGGATACAATAAATTATATATTACTGCTACTGTCGACTATTAAATGCAGCAAGGAATATTTTATTAACCAGATATCTTAAAAGCTAAATCTTTTAATCTGTAATACCTATCTTTGCTTATATGTCAACATATTTCGGTTTGGAGTCTTTTTTTGGATGAAACAGATAGTTTAACGATTTCTAAATTTGCAAGTACATGGGTTTACTTGATGCTTTCTAATCATCACTAATACATATTTAATGTCAGACTCTGCTTTTCCATAATTCCAAGAATATATGAGAATTTTGTGATAAACGCTATCTTTAAGGTGATAAACATGTCTTGTGTGGTTTAAATCATGCTATATCTTTGCAGAATGTCATTGAAACAACCTAAAACTAAGTTAAAATACAAGGTGTTTTAAATTAAAGGATTTGTTCCTGTTTGAATTTAAAGGAATGTTGCGTAATGAGACATGATGAACAGGTGAATAGGAAAAAGCATAACAAAGATAATAGAAAAAATACTGCAAACTACATTTGTTGCTGGTGTATTATCTGATAAACAGTGAAGCTCCTAGAACTGGTAGGTTAATCGGGTTCATGTTACCATTGAACCACAGACCAATAGTTGCCTATGGCAATTTAACTGTAGTCTTTATTATTTAGACGATAACTGTTGGCCAAAAAATTAACCTGTGTTTAATAAACAGTTGCACAACTGAATCGTTTCATCAAGTGTAGACATAATAGATGGAAATGATTTCATTAAAGAATATAAATTAAGTAACTTTTTAAGCCCACTTTGCTCTGTAAAACTCTATCAGGGAGGACATGTTGATTAGAATCTTGGGTCATGTTCATTTGGATGAAGGAAGAACTGACTCAACATTCTAAATGTGTCCTCCATTTGATAGAGCTATATGGAGCAAAGAAGAATCACTAAGGTATTCTATTTGTATTCTTTCATTAAAGAATTTATGCCTAAAATTTCTACAATTGATGAAATCATTCAGTTAAACAAGTCAGTCTTTCCCCTTTAATAGACTACATTACATTTTTTAAATACCCTTTACTTTTCTTGTTCTAAACATTTTGATCCATAATAGAGTTGAGCGGACTCCTGGATGTTCGGGTTTGGCCGAACTTCGAAAAAATGTCCTGGTCCATGCTTGAACTTGACCCCGAACTTGATCCCGAACCCCATTGAAGTCAATGGGGACACAAACTTTTGGCCACTAAAATGCCTCTAAAAAAGTCATGGAAAGGGCTAGATGGCTGCAAAAGGAAGTAGAATGTGGGTAAGAGTAGGACAAGTGCCCTGCAAGCAAATGTGGATTGGGAAATAACTTAAAATAACATAAAATACATACAAATTACAAATACAGCTGAGCCCTAAAATAGCACTAGATTGAATCTTTGATTTTAGAACATAAATCTAAATCTAAAGCATGGCTGAAAGGAGGATCAACAGAATTATCCATTTGAGAGAGGGTTGGAGTGCAGGGTATTCTCTTTCAGTTTATACTAAGTGACCCATAGGTTGAGGAGGCGGTGACCGTGGCGGTGTAGGTGGAATCGGCGCTGGAGGAGGAGGAGGAGGAGGTAGCCAACACTTTTTTTTATTTGTTTTTGTTTTTTTAAATTGGGGTAGCCCCCAAAATATTGGGACATATAACAACAGAAAACAAAGAATAAGTGCACTTGAGTCCACAATGACTGGGTGAGGCCAGAATAAATGTATATTCTGCACAAGGTACAGAGAAGTCTGGTGGGATCCATGCCTGGTTCATCTTAATAAACGTGAGCTTGTCCACGTTGGCTGTGGACAGGCGGCTGCGCTTGTCTGTGATAACGCCCCCTGCCGTGCTAAACACATGTTCAGACAATACACTGGCTGCAGGGCAGGCCAGCACCTCCAAGGCATAAAGGGCAAACTCAGGCCATGTGCCCATTTTGGAGACCCAGAAGTTGAATGGGGCAGACCCATCAGTCAGTACGTGTAGGCCTGTGCACACGTACTGTTCCACCATGTTGCTGAAATGCTGCCTCCTGCTAAGACGTTGCATATCAGATGGTGTTGCTGCTTGTTGTGGCGTGCTGACAAAGCTTTTCCACATTTCGGCCATGCTAACCCTGCCTTCTAAGGTGCTGGCGGTGCCCCAGCTGCGTTGGCGACTTCTTCCTCTGCCTTTGCCTTGTGCTTCCATTTGAGCCCCCGGTGTCATTTTGGAATGCCCTCAGCAGCGCGTCTACCAGCGTGCGCTTGTAGTCGTGCATCTTACGATCACGCTCCAGTAATGGAATTAAGGACGGCACGTTGTCCTTGTAATGGGGATCCATCAGGGTGGCCACCCAGAAATCAGCACAAGTTAGAATGTGGGCAACTCAGCAGTCATTGCCCAGGCACTGCAGCATGTAGTCGCTCATGTGTGCCAAGCTGCCCAGAGGCAAGGACAAGCTGTTCTCTGTGGGAAGTGTATCATCTGTGTCCTCCGTATCCCCCCAGCCACGCTCCAGTGATGCCCACGAGCTGCGTTGGGTGCCACCCTGCTGTGAACACGGTTCCTCCTCCTCCTCCTCATCATCATCATCCTCATCCTCCTCCAAAACTGTGCCCTGGCTTGACAGTTGTGTACCTGGCCTATGCTGGTGCAGGAACCCACCCGCCAAGCCACTTGTGAATGACTGGCCTGATAACCGTGGAAATGACCCCTCTTCTTCCTCCTCCTCTTCCTCCTGTGCCACATCCTCTTCCATCATCGCAGCTCTGATATATCTGGGTAGTTTTTCAGGAATTTCTGCACCACAAAATTCAGCACATGCGCCAGGCAAGGGATGTGCGTCAAACCGGCTAGGCCCAGAGCTGCTACGAGATTTCGCCCATTATCGCACACCACCAGGCCGGGCTTGAGGCTCAGTGGCAACAACCACTCATTGATCTGTTGTTCCATGCCCATCCACAGCTCCTGCGCGCTGTGGGGTTTTTCCCCCAAACATATGAGTTTTAAAAGAGCCTGCTGTCGTTTCCCCCTGGCTGTGCTGAAGATGGTGGTGAAGGTGTTACGCTGACCGGATGAGGAGGTGGTAGAGGAGGTGGTAGAAGAGAAGGAAGAAGCTGAGTAGGAGGAGGAGGAAACAGGAGGCAAAGCGAAATGCCCTGCAATCATCTGTGGCGGAAGGACATGCGCCAAACTGCTATCTGCCTCAGGCCCAGCCGACACTACATTTGACCAGTGTGCAGTTAGGGAGATAAAGCGTCCCTGCCCGTGCTTACTGGTCCACGTATCTGTGGTTATGTGGACCTTGCCACAGATGGCGTTGCGCAGTGCACACCTGATTTTGTCCGCCAATTGCTTGTGCAGGGAAGGGATGGCTCGCTGGGAAAAGTAGTGGTGGCTGGGAACCACGTACTGTGGGACAGCCACCGCCATCAGGTTTTTAAAAATGTCCGTCTCCAACAGACGGAATTACAGCATTTCAAAGGCCAGGAATTTGGAAATGCTGGCATTCAGGGCCAGTGTTCGTGGGTGGGTAGGGCCATACTTCCTCTTTCTCTCCAGTGTTTGGGAGATGGACAGGTGAACGCTTCCATGGGACAGTGTGGAGATGCTTGGGGACGGTGGTGGACGTTGTAGCGTTGCTGCCACTTCCTCTATTTGCTCGGTGGCAGGTGCCACTGTGACTCCAGAGCTGGAGGAAGAGGCCAAGACAGCAGCAGAAGAGGAAGCAGGAGGAGCCTGAGACCTTTCTTGGGTTTTGAGATGCTTACTACGCTGCAGCTTGTGCTTTGCATGTAGATGCCTGGTCATGCAGGTTGTGCTCAGCTTTAGCACATTTATGCCTCGCTTCAGGTTCTGATTGCAAAGCTTGCAAACCACTCGTGTCTTGTCGTCAGCACATTGTCTAAAGAACTGCCACACCAGGGAACTCCTTGTAGCTGACTTTGGTGTGCTCAGCCCCTGGGTGCGGTGGGCAGTAGCAGGCGTACTGTCTAGGGGACGGCCGCTACGGTTTTGCACCCTGCTCCCTCTTATGCTGCGCTGGTGCCTCTTTGCGACCACCGCCTCTTCCTCCAAACTGGACACGTCACTCGCATGACCTTGATTCCATGTGGGGTCTAGGACCTCTTCATCCTCCACATCATCTTCCACCCCCTACTCAACCCTGCCCTCCTTGCCGGTCTGCACACTGCCGAAAGCCACAGCAGTTGGCACCTGTGTTTCGTCATCATCAGAGACGTGCTGCGGTGGTCCTCGCGTGTCCACATCCTGACACATAAGTGGTTTTGCATCAGTGCACTCAATCTCTTCCACTTCTGGGGCAAGGCTAGGTTTGATGACCCTGCCAGCAGAGTCATCAAAAAGCAAAAGAGACTGCTGCATGACTTGTGGCTCAGACTGCTTGGCTGATTTGCAAGGGGGTGAGGTGAAAGACAGATGGCCATGGGCTGCAGGTGTCAACTCTGAGCTTTCAGTAGGGGACCGGGTGGGAGACAATGTGAAGGAACTGGAGGCACTGTCAGCCACCCAATCTACTATCGCCTGTACTTGTTCTGGCCTCACCATTCTAAGAGTGGCATTCGGGCCTACCAAATAACGCTGAAGGTTCTGTCGCATACTAGCAGCTGAGGAAGGTGTTTCACTTGTGCGTGTAGCTGGCACAGATCGACCACATCCCCTACTTGCAACAGGAAATCCACCAACACCAGCAGCACCACGACCAGGGCCACGTCCCTTATTTGACGCTCTCCTCAT
Source organism: Pelodytes ibericus (assembly GCA_036172795.1). Taxonomy (NCBI): domain Eukaryota; kingdom Metazoa; phylum Chordata; class Amphibia; order Anura; family Pelodytidae; genus Pelodytes; species Pelodytes ibericus. The sequence continues at coordinate 40,587,020 of CM069858.1, read as the reverse complement.
TCTTTGCGGTCACCCACCAAAGTAACAAATGGTTTATGTCAGGCGACAATGTAACCGCCAATAGTCAAGAATTTTTATTTGTATTTTTTTTGTTTATTTGACTGCAGGAAAAGCACCGCAAGACGCAAATGTACTATTTACCACCCAAAACAATTAGAACTTTTCAAAGTGCGCTGTAAGCACAGTATTTGATGGTTCTATTTGACTCTCAGATATGAAGTTCACCGCAAGACGCAAATGTACTATTTAGAACCCAAAACAATTAGAACTTTTCAAAGTGCGCTGTAAGCACAGTATTGGACTGTTCTATTTGACGCTCAGATTTGAAGTGCACCGCAAAACGAAAATGTACTATTTAGCACCCAAAATAATTAGAATTTTTCAAAGTGCACTGTAAGCACAGTATTTCACTTTTCTGTTTGACTCTCAGATATGAAGTGCACCGCAAGACGCAAATGTACTATTTACCACCCAAAACAATTAGAATTTTTCAAAGTGCGCTGTAAGCACAGTTTTGACGGTTCTATTTGACTCTCAGATATGAAGTGCAGGACGCAAATGTAATATTTAACACCAACAAATTGCAGTATTTAAAAATTCCTAGATGTTGCCCACTGAGCTAACAGAACTGGATTAAAGTCATGTGCCTGGCACACATGCAGTTGAAAGTGCACTACACTCTCTGTGGCACTAGGCTCAGGGCAGGTTACAAATATGAAGTATAGCACCCACTAAAATAATCACTGTAGTTTGAATAATCGCTGTAGTTTGAATAATCGCTGTAGTTTGCAGATTCAACACCAGAATTTTTTTTAATCTGTCCCTCACAGCTGCAGCATCCTCTCCCTACACTAAGAAGAGCTCATGTGATGTGCGTGTATGTGACTCCAGCTTATATATAGAGGCTGGGTCACATGTTGCACTGGCCAATCACAGCCATGCCATTAGTAGGCATGGCTGTGATGGCTTCTAAGGGCAAACGAGTCAAACGCTTGTTGATTGGCTTCCCTGCAGCCTTTCAAAACATGCCATTAAATCGCTGAACCCCGAACTCCAACACGGACATACAGTGTAATACATTACATTTCGGCAAAATTTAATGTTGATATACCATACACCAATATATGTTTTAACTAGTGTTGAGCGAACCCGAACTGCACTGTTCGGGTTCGTTCCGAATATTACGGTTTTTGGACCCCGGTCCCGAACACGGACATTCTACTGTATGTTCGTGTTGGAGTTCGGGGTTCGGCAGGGCCGGCGCCACCTGTAAGGCGACCTAGGCAGCCGCCTAGGGTGCAACTTAGCAGGGGGCGCCGGAACCGTGAAAAAAAAAATCCTCCCCCTTCCCCCTAACTTACCTTCTTGCTGCTGCCCTGTCTCCTGGTGCAGGTCCGTGGCTGTGAGGGAAGCGTTGTGCGCTCCCCTCCAGCCGATGCAGATTCAATAAAGTTTGTTTAAACTTTTTTTTTAAACAAACTTTATTAAATGCGCATTGGCTGGACGGGAACGAACAACGCTTCCCTCACAGCCACGGACCTGCAGCACCGGGAGACAGAGCAGCAGAAAGGAGGTAAGTAAGGGGGAAGAAGGGAGGAAGAGGTTGGCTAAATCCTGGCACATTGAGAGGAATAATCCAGGCATATTGAGGGTCACAATCCTGGCATATTGTGTGGGAAAATCCTGGCATACTGAGAGGCATAATCCTGGCATATTGGGTGGCTAAATCCTGGCATATTGAGAGGCATAATCCTGGCATATTGAGGGGCATAATCCTGGTATATTGAGGTGCATAATCCTGGCATATTGGGTGGGAAAATCCTGGCATATTGAGTGGCATAATAATCCTGGCATATTGGGTGGCTAAATCCTGGCACATTGAGAGGCATCATCCTGGTATATTGAGGGGCATAATCCTGGCATATTGTGTGGGAAAATCCTGGCATATTGAGTGGCATAATAATGCTGGCATATTGGGTAGGAAAATCCTGGCATATTGAGTGGCATAATAATCCTGGCATATTGGGTGGCTAAATCCTGGCACATTGAGAGGCATAATCCTGGCATATTGAGGGGCATAATCCTGGCATATTGAGGGGCATAATCCTGGCATATTGTGTGGGAAAATCCTGGCATATTGAGTGGCATAATAATCCTGGCATATTGGGTGGCTAAATCCTGGCACATTGAGAGGCATAATACTGGCATATTGAGGGGCATAATCCTGGCATATTGAGGGGCATAATCCTACAGCGATTATTCAAATTACAGTGAGTATTTTAGTGGGTGCTATACTACATATTTGTACCCTGCCCTGAGCCCAGTGCCACAGAGAGTGCAGTGCACTTGCAACTGCATGTGTGCCAGGCACATGACTTTAATCCTGGTCTGTTAGCTCAGTGGCCACATCTATGCATTTTTAAATGCTGCATTTTGTTGGTGTTAAATATTACATTTGCGTCCTGCACTTCATATCTAAGAATCAAATAGAACCGTCAAATACTGTGCTTACAGCGCACTTTGAAAAATTCTAATAGTTTTAAGTGGTAAATAGTACATTTGCGTCTTGCGGTGCACTTTGAAAAATTCTGGCTATATTCTCCTCCTCCAGCGCCGCTTCCACCTACACCGCCACAGTCACCCCCTCCTCAACATATGGATCTCTTAGTATAAACTTAAATAGAATACCCTGCACTCCAACCCTCTCTCAAATGGATAATTCTGTTGATCCTTCTGGCAGCCATGCTTTAGATTTAGATTTATGTTCTTCCAAAGCTAAAATCAAAGATTCCATCTAGTGCTATTTTATGGCTCAGCTGTATTTGTAATTTGTATGTATTTTATGTTATTTTAAGTTATTTCCCTATCCACATTTGCTTGCAGGGCACTTGTCCTACTCTTACCCACATTTTACTTCATTTTGCAGCCTTCTAGCCCTTTCCAGGACTTTTTTAGAGGCATTTTAGTGGCCAAAAGTTCTTGTCCCCATTGACTTCAATGGGGTTCGGGGTCAAGTTCAGGGTCAACCTGCCGAACCCAAACATCCAGGTGTCTGCTCAACTCTAGTTTTAACATTTAAAATGGATGCTGCATTATCTTTGATATTTCAATAAAAGCTGTATTTTATCATGCGTTTATCATTCATTTTGTGATATGTATATTATAAAAAGATATTTTAAAAATAACGTTTTAACAGCTTTTTCCATATTAACAATTACTGAAAACAATTTCCAAAGTGGCGAAAGACAGCAAATACTAATTCAGAAAAAAATTGATTCTATTTTGTAATTTTCTTGTTTATAAAAATATATATTTTCTTTTATATATATTTATATATTTATATATATATATTTATATATATTTTTTTTTTTGTGCAATGTAACAACTAAATGACACTATTAAAAAAGCATAAATAATGCATGTGAATCTAGTTGGGTTTAAAATGTTTCAAATTACTCTTAATCACAAATCATAATTATTCCCAAGTATGTTGCTTCATTAACCAAAACCTATTAACCCCTTCACCACTTGATAATTAATTGTTTTTAACATACCCCTTTTTAAAAGTAATTTGCAATGTTCCCATTTAAAGGGACAGTCTAGTCCCCAAACTCACTTTGGTGCAAGTTTAAGACATCTGTTTGAATAGTGCACAGGATTTTTTCCATTGTGCATAATCACTTTTTAATATTTGACTCAAGTTCTCCCCAGTGATTACTCTGCATGTTTACTGCAGGTGCGGCAACACTTATTATATAGACACTGAGGATATAAAGTTTTGTTTCATTTAGTCACTTCCTGTGTTCTTTAAATTGAATAAATTGTGTGAACAGTGATTAACCTGCTCTTGTACACAGTAGGATATCCTACCAGTGTACCACATTGTCTGATGACATCAGTAGAGAGACAGGAAATTCCATTCATTTGAATGAAATTATTCTCATTGTTTCCAGCAGCAAAAAAAAATAAAAATAAAGGAAATTACTTACGCAGCTAATGTGAGCAGTCCAGGATTCTAGCAAACTACTGCAATGATACAATTTCATAATTTCATCTAGCTGTAATTATTTTATATTTTAAGCAATGTACACTTTAAAACATGCATTTTAAAGTATTTTGAAAGCACATTAACATTTGGGAGATGCATTTTAGGCACTAGACAGCAACTCTTTGAGAACCATTTGCACACATCACTATCACGGTTATTCTAGTATAATAGTGGCCGCTGTTCTTGGGTGCCCATTCTCCTCCTGTTGCCAGCTGCCTCGTTATCCTCAGACCTTCCCTATTTAAACCTGCAGCTTATGGCAGTCAGTGCCTTTGCATTGATTTGGTTGCTGCCTGTGTTAGTGCCTTATGCCTTTTACTAGCGTTCCTGAATTATTTTGCTGATTATTTGTTGCCGATGCCTTCTAGTTCTGACCTCGTCCGTTTGCCGCCTGTCTTGACCTGTTTTGCCTGTCCCTACTACGTTTTGTTTGCTGACAGCCTAGATCCTTGCCTGTTTGACTATTCTCCTGTCTGATACCTTGGTACCTTTGCCTTGATCCTGCACCTCCAATCCAGTCTTCTGTTGGTTTGGTTTTGCTTCGGTATCCTTGTTATAGTCAGAGTGCAAAAGTCCTGGGGGAAAGAAGCCTGTGGCTCAACCATAGGGTGGATTTCCTTCAGGAAGAATAATTCTGTTCTGTTACCTGGGTCCGATGAAAAACCTGTACCTAATTCTGCACAGTGGTTCTAGCCTCGTACCAGATTGTTCCAGTTCACAGGCCCGTGTCCTGTTCTGAGCGCTGCCAGTCCAGTCTCTGCATCCTGTTCTCTGTTGTCTGTCCTGTCTCAGCTGCTAGTGTCCTCTACCAGTCCTGTCAGAGAATTCTATCCAGTCCACAGTTTTGCATCATGGGGTGCAGATAGACCCCACATCCTACCCTGCAATTAGGCTATTCCCTGGTCTGTTATCCCAGGTTGTGACAATCACACTCTTTCAAGACTCCATCTTAACTTTATTGCCTACGCATAATTTACACACACATATTTCAACTCCTCGAGAGCAGCCTACGTCTTGCATCTCAACTTCTCAGGAACCATCTGGTAATGTATAATGTGCTATTTATATAAAAATAATCTCATTTATTGTGGACTTTAAATAGACTTTCTATATTGGTATAAATATTTAACCTATTAATGGGCCCTATGGAACATTGTTGGCCAGTCTGGACAAAGCCTATTTTACCATTGTTGTGTTGTTTGTGTTTAGCTGTAATTTTCTTCTTTGTCATTTATTATACCCACCCAAATTATACATTGCTTTTATTGGGACAAGAAGGGTTTTCTTTAGATACTATTTTTTTGATCATATCCTATAATATACACTAAAACATATCTTAAAATATGATGAAAAAAAAATACCAAAAGGGGGTTTACTTCTCTGACACTGCCTAGATCTTTCCAGCTACACAAGGGGTTAACTCCTCTGATACTGCTTATATCTGTCTAGCTACCAAAGGGTTAACTCATCTGACATTGCTAGATCTGTCTAGTCACCCAAGTGGTTAACACCTCTGACACTGCCTATATCTGTCTAGCCATCTAGGGGTTAACTCATCTGACACTGCCTATTTATGTCATGCAATCCAGGGGTTAACTCCTCTGACACTGACTATATCGTTTTGGATTTTGTTACAGGTCACTGGTCACATTAGGTGATGATAGTTCATCAATTAATATGTGACATCCAGCAGATGCGGACACCGGTGTTTATTTACATATTAATTGATAAACTATTGGGGAGGCAGCATTTTTTCAGTAAGGGGCCCTGAAATTTATGATAGCGGCCCTGCTTGTCAAAGGCATTATTACTAAATATTGCCTTTGTATGATAAGTTCTTATCTGAAAAGAAAATTTGGTCCGTTGGTATGCAGTAGAAGGGAAGCGCCACCTCTAGAGGCAGCGTTCAGTTCTACCGGCGAATGTGGTCACTCAGGAAAGTTATTTCGGTGTTGTTAAGTGCCTCGATAGTGCACCTGCACTTTTTGCATAGATGCATTGTTGCAACACCGAAAGAGTAAAGAAAGCGACCTTTGGTCACTTTCTTTGCTCTTTTTAGTATATGACATGCCAGGCAAGTCAGTTGTCACTAATGACAAATATCTGCATGAAGTGCCTGGCACATCATTTGGTTAAGCAGAGAATATCTGATATACCTATAATTAGATATGTGTCGCTATATTGCAAGTTGATAAGGTCCTATACCAGGTCCCATTAAATGCGTACTGCCATTTTGTGTTCAGGAATGAAATTACATAGTCAGTTGTATTTTATGCATACCTAACTCCAGCTATATTGCTATATAGAATTTCTTATGAATGGGGACTCTAGTTCGGTTTATAGAAAGCCAATAGCATTGCATGTATTCCATAAGCCGAAAGTCTATAAACCGAACGACATTCGGTTTATAGACTTTCGTTTATAGAATACATGTAATGCTATTGCTATTCTATAAACCGAAAGTCTATAAACCGAACGTCATTCGGTTTATAGACTTTCGGCTTATGGAATACATGTAATGCTATTGGCTTTCTATTAACCAAACTAGAGTCTCCATTCATAAGAATTTCTTATGAATGGGGACTCTAGTTCGGTTTATAAAAAGCCAATAGTATTACATGTGTTCCATAAGCCGAAAGTCTATAAACCGAAAGACTTTCTGTTGATAGACTTTCTTTTTATAGAATAGCAATAGCATTACATGTATTCTATAAAACGAAAGTCTATAAACCGAATGTCTTTCAATTGACCTATTCTTATAAATGGGGATTCTATTTCGGTTTATAGAATAGCAATAGCATTACATGTATTACATCTGAGAGTCAAATAGAACCGTCAAATACTGTGCTTACAGCGCACTTTGAAAAATTCTAATAGTTTTGGGTGGTAAATAGTACATTTGCGTCTTGTGGTGCACTTCATATCTGAGAGTCAACTAGAACCATCAAATACTGTGCTTACAGCGCACTTTGAAAAAATCTAATAGTTTTGGGTGGTAAATAGTACATTTGCATCTTGCGGTGCACTTCATATCTGAGAGTCAAATAGAACCGTCAAATACTGTGCTTACAGCGCACTTTGAAAAATTCTGGCTACCTCCTCCTCCTCCAGCGCCGCTTCCCCCTACACCGCCACAGTCACCGCCTCCTCAACCTATGGGTCACGTAGTATAAACTGAAAGAGAATACCCTGCACTCCAACCCTCTCTCAAATGGATAATTCTGTTGATCCTCCTGGCAGCCATGCTTTAGATTTAGATTTATGTTCTTCCAAAGCTAAAATCAAAGATTCCATCTAGTGCTATGTTGTGGCTCAGCTGTATTTTTAATTTGTATGTATTTTATGTTTTTTGAAGTTTCCCTATCCATATTTGTTTGCAGGGCACTTGTCCTACTCTTACCTACATTTGAATTAATTTTGCAGCCCTCTAGCCCTTTCCAGGACTGTTTTAGAGGCATTTTAGTGGCCAAAAGTATGTGTCCCCATTGACTTCAATGGGGTTCAGGGTCAAGTTCGAGCCCGAACCCGGACTTTTTTCCGAAGTTCGGCCGAACCCACCGAACCCGAACATCCAGGTGTTCGCTCAACTCTATTCATAAGTGAAGTAAACCATAAAAACAAAATGAAAATAAATGACCACTGGGACAGTCTGTTGGCAGCCTTAAAGTGACAAGCCAATGACAATTGTCACTGACCTGTCAATCATGCCCCCTCACCCTATGCAAATCAGGTGAGGTGTGTTTCAGGTTGCCTCGGATGGAGGCAAGTCTGAAACACCCAGAAAAGGGGGCTGGCTTAGGCTGCAATAGGTGAGATGGGCTATTGCATTGAAGATTGTGATTTGTCTATAGAGATATCCCAATCCATTGCCATCCTCTCCCAAATTTGGGAGGATGGATGGGGTGAGTTGATTCTGGTTGCCTTATCAGTACGCCAGGATCAACTATATATTTTTGCATTTATTAATGTGATTCCTGTGAAAGTCAATCAAATTGATCACATGCAATAAATGAAAGGAAATACAGTAAATTACAATCAGTGCGTAAGAACACAGATTGTCAAAATCTTCCATCTCTCTCATCGACACATTTTTATCTTGTTATCAGAGAGAGAGAGAGAGATAGAAGAAAAATATACTGTGTTTCAGATAAATAAATAAATAATAGAACCACAAACACATTGTTGTCTCCATTTTACACTCTTTATTACATTGTGTACAATACACAAAGTGTTAAGTCTTAAAAAAAAATGGTCTCAAAGGAAAGCCCCATCTGTCCTTAAAAAATAATATTTTATATGTAGGATTCGTTTAAAAAGCAAGTGTGCATATTTATTTAAATGCACACATAATAAAAGTAGAAAAAAAGGTATTGTCCAGAAAGGGCATCAAAACAAACAAAACCATTGTCCTGAAGGGGTTAAACAATATATTGTCACTGTTTTTTAAATTGCTAAAATGACCTCAGTCTCTCAGTACATCATGAATTCTTTATAGGTTAAAATAAATGATTTTTCATTTAGTTTTGTCAAGCATATAATGAGTCACATCGTGTTTTATGTGTTGATTCACAAGTATAACTTGTACATATAATTTTTACCTTTATCAATAATTCCAACATTAATAATAATATAAACCATATACAAATGTACCTGTACCCGAGGGATGCCCTAGGGGTGAGTAAACAGAAGTACAAAAATTAGATGTATTTTACTAATTTGTATATGTTTATATTAATATTACTAAGATACTGTTAGTTTGAGATTATCCACACAGGTGTTTTTTTGCATATTTTTGTACTTTCACACTGCATTTTCATACTTCAATTTATTATATGTTTTCAAGTGTTTGAACATTGTTTTTGCTGCTTCCTTTACTCAATTTGGAGACATGTGTGTTACCTTTAGCTGTGAGTGTATTGTGGACACCCTCAAAATTGAGTTTATTTAACTCTTTCCAGGTCACTACTTGTTTTTTTAATTTGCCCCTTTTTATTTTCTATTTGGGCTGCACAGAAAATATTTATGGGCCTATGGTCTGTGCAATGGAGTACTGCCTCTCCCTGTGGATGAAAAGGAGTCTTGAAGTCAGGGACCATTTTAGCATGTACACTACTGCACATGTGCAGCAGTCTTGCAAGCCCATCTCTGGAGGGCAGCCATATGTCCTCATGGAAGATGGGTGTCCTCTACCCCAATAATGTTTTCCTTCCCACAAACTGCATGAACTACTCCCCATGAGGCATCTGTTCAAGATTTAGCTTCCTTACATGGCAGCTGATGTGAACAAACCTGTGTAAGCCAGAGTAAGCATATGATGGTATAAAGCCATGTAATCTTAACTATTGTACGAGCACATATTGTATTTCCCATATTGATAGAGGTCCCATAGTAATGTTTATTATTGAATGCATTTCCTTTACTTAAATGGGACTTTACTCTGCATATATTATTTTATCTGCTGGTATGACATAGTACACCCTTGTATCAGTCACATTATGTTATGATGTTACATTTGTCAATTTCTTAGACAACCTTCTTTCAGCACCATTGGAGGGGATCTTGGGGATCTTGTCTATAATGATTGGACTTTGTTTGCATCTTGGTAAATGCTTCAATTTGATATTTTTAGTCCTGCATTGTCTGATTTTGGACTGTACTTGAACAAAACAAGAATTATTAGCAAATCAAGTTGCATATCTGATCTGTAGTTAATGCATGAGTTTATTGATCTACAGTATAAAACAGATAAAGGCCAATTCATTACTTTGTTAGAGTTCACTAATTGATTTTTGTTAGGGTCAGCTTTAGCTATAGAAATGTAATTATAACTTTTGTAACCCAAGACAATATTTTCACCACGTGTGGTCATGAAATAGGTGATCTAACACATGATAAATAAACACTGGTGAAAAAGTAAACTGAATTTTACCTTTGTAACATATATTTACTTAAAATACATCCACTCTTAAACTGTAAAAAATCAGTTGAGTTAGGGCTGTGTCTTAATATAACAGCATAGAGTAGAGTCGCTGTTTTGGGCAATAAGATTGTCAGGTTGACAATAATTGCCTGGTACCTTCTTAAACTGCCATGAAAATCTTCTTTATATTGCACATATTTTATGACATAATGAGTTTTCAAATTGAAGTGCTTAGAATTTGTCAGACATGGTTACATTTATGCACTGTTCATAAAGTCATGTTCCTGGCTGCTACATTTCAAGGATATGTAATATATTTTTTTCATTATTAAAATGAGTTTCTATTCTTAAAACTAAAGATCGGTGAATTCATTTTGATGCAGATTAGTAATTTCATTTAATGATATGAACATTTCCCAGATTGTATACAGGACATTTTTTTAAAAGAAAATTGCTTCTTTTTATAGAAATGTAGATTTAAAAAAAAATTATTCATGGCAATGTTCATTTAAATCTGTGACTTTTATAGAAATCACAGTTAGAGGGACTCTATCAACCTAATCATTGCTTATGCTGTGAATGAAAAATGATCTATACATTGTGTTAGCAAAATGTAAATGCAAAAAAAATAAGAAAAAAAATATGGTATAAATGTGTCTACGGTATCCTATGTTTATGACATCACTTGTGACTTGATATGCAAATAAACACACTTTCAATGAGAAATGTGTAAATTGCCATCAAGCCACAAGGCCATGTCAAAAGCAGGAGACACCACAAACAAATTTAAAACACGTTTCTCCACATCTAGACATTTGCTTGCAATTCTGCTAACACAATGTATAGATAATTTAAAATAATCAATCGTTATTTATTCTCTATATAACTTACATTTAGGTTAACAGAGTCACTTTACATTTATATAGATGCATTTTGGAACCTTGTGATGTGCTGTCATTTATTCTCAGTGGCCATATGGTTCACCTATCTACTATTGTTTAATGAATTAGAATCCTTCTTATCATCTTATACAATAATATCTGGACATAATTTCTGGAACCATGCAAATGTGTAGTTATTTGACCATTCCAGTGCAGCTATGATAACAACTAAAAAATAATGTTCATTTTGATGGTTGTGTTCTGTATGCAACAAATATCTACATCTAAATGGTAACTAACTGATAGGTTAGTACATTTGTAACTGTTGCTCTATAGTGTCTAGATAGCTTAGCATTTAGAAGGGCTAAATTCAAAACCAGTATCTTAGCAACAATTTTATATTCATGGACAGGTTTCTCTATTTATATTTAATAAATAATTGAGAATGCAATGAAAAAATAAGACCTTGGCGTGATGACGTGTGGCGTGTGGTGAGAGAGGCGTTGCTCTGAGCATGGCGGGGAATCAGTGAGACGGCGCTCTCTCTCGATGAACGCTCCGACCCGGTGAGCTGATTTCCGGCGGGTTAACCTACGGTTCTGGCAGTGAGGCGGTGGTGTGGTACGGTCCTGGCGGTGAAGCGATGGAGTGGTAAAACGCTGATGAAAAGGTTCCGGTTGCGAAAATAGAGGCTTTCTGGTTCCCTGGTCGCAGGTGGAGAAAGTATAGACACTCACTGTCGGTACAGATCTCGTTTGTGGGAGAGAAGCACTGCCGCAGCGGACTAAACCATCACTCAGCCGGTCGTCCTATGAAGCAACCATCTATCTGAAAGGGAACTCCCATCTGTATCTGAGCTAAGTAAAATTTTCTCATACTGCAGATTCACTGTGACAAACTCTGCATGAGAGATTTCTGTATAAATGCTGGGACTTGTATTACCATTCATATTGGACAGTGGACTGTTCTGTTTCTGGAAGTGCTGTCTAAAAAAGAGACTGGTTGAAAGCTTAGCTTTTGAATATATTACAACCCAAGCCACAGCAAAACCTTAGGAGCTTCTCACTTAACATCTTACAGTGGTTGATTAAGATATCTTAAAGTTGGTTTCAACTAAAATATCTCGATAAAAGAGAGTACCAAATGTATATGGTCTCGAATTGAACTGTTTGTACGAGTTGTTTGTCATTTAACAGCTAAAGTCCATAGTCTTATCCCTGGGATTATTAACTGTTTTCAATAAATATTTTCTCTATTACCCAAAAATTCAGATCTTGACCAGTTAAGCACATAATTTATTTGATTCCATATCAAACTCTCTGACAGACGCAGATATTAAATCTTCGACACCTCTATTGCGTGCACTATCAATATTTTAGTTGTATGCAAAATTGATAAATAACATCAACTGAAATCTGCTGAAAAACTCTTCGAGTTCAGATAGACTGAGGAAGGAGAGAGAAATTGCTCTCACATCCTTCAGTTTATACTCTCCAAATGGCCCCTAAACGGGAGAAGGAAAAAGACAAAGTAAAAAAGACACTGGAATTAATACCTATTACTCTCCTAAAACATCTTTAAAGCCGCAGGAATAAAATCTACGTCTAATTCCTCAGCTGAGGAGAGTTTATTAGATTCCTCAGCGGGCTTTTCTATCTCCAAAGATATGCTCACCTCAGCCTTAGAAAATCTGTACGAAAAGATCAAAGCAGACTCAGATAAGAATTTAGCCGAAATTAAATTAGACCTTCTACAATTACAACAATTACATCAAACCCTAGCATCACAATCATCCCAAATCGAGCAACTGCAAACGGGGTTAAGACAATCTCAGGCAGACAACTCTGAAATAAAAAAATAAATTGATACGTTGCAGCAAAAGCTTCACGATTTGGAAGATCGATCAAGGAGGCGAAATCTGAAATTTCGTGGAATTTCCGAAGATATTAAAAACTGTGACTTGGAGACTCATTTAGTTGGCTTCCTGAAACTGTACCTAAAGCCAGAAATGATCGGGCTGTTACCATTCAAGAGAGTTCACAGGCTCCCTAGACCATCGAATCTCCCACAAGCAGTCCCAAGGGATGTGATTGTATGTTTCCAGAACTCCAAAATTAAAGATCTACTATTAAAACAAATCAGAACAAACCCAACTCAAGACCCAATGTTTTCATCTATCATGTTATTTGCAGACATATCTCACTTCACCAGAAAGAAAAGAAGAGAATTCTCAACATACACCACTATCCTACGGGATAATGAGATTCAATATAGATGGGGATTTCCTACGAAACTTATTATTCTATTCAAAGGCAATACTCACTATTGTCAACATCCGGCTGAAGTTAAAGCACATCTGTTAAGATGGGATATACCGACCGGAGATAAATAAAACCCCCAAGTTACTTCTTTTTGTTTTGATGTTCTCCATATTAACCTCTGGAGGGATTCATTGCGAACTTATAGTTTTGGGAGAGGAGGATATATACTTTTTTTTTTTTTTCTCTCTTTCTAAGTTGGTGTGATATTTACTATCATTATTATTCTGATTTTTAAGAAACCCGATTTATATCATCAAAGTGCACAAATTTAGATCTCATGACATTTTGTACATAGTGCACCTTTTTTTTGTGTTGTCATGACCGTCACGAAACTTGAGTTTTATTGATAACTGCATATTGAAGATGATAATATATACCTAATGTCTTTTTTCCACTTTTTGATCTACTATATTATATATTTAGCACTAATCAGTTATTGTTTTTGTTAATTTGATTTTTATGAAATGTGATTTATAAGGATAACGGCACACAATTTGACGGCACTTTATATATCATGCACTTTTTTATGAAATCTAACCCTGTATTGATAATTGTACAAAGTTGGTGGCACTTTATATACAATGTATTTCTTTATGAAATCTAACCCTATACTGATAACCGCATAAAGTGACACTTTATATATATGCACCTGTTTATGAAATCTGACTTTGTGCTGATAATTGTGCACTTTATATATAGTGAATTTTTTTTTTCCTGTCTTTGAGAAATGCACATTATGAATTTCGACTTACATATTGCATAATTCTATAAGATGGATGACACGATATAATTAACGATTTGATATTTCATATCCACTCTGTACGAATTGGGTATTATTGTTATTAAGTTGATTTACAGGATGGGAAATTATTATACAAGGTTTGTTTGTTTGTTTGTTTTTTTACCCCCACCCGTTATATATTTTTCCCTCCGTCCCCTAATCATTTTTGCTTAAAACTCTCACTGATAACCTCGCCTCGCTTAGACGCCTGTATGTATCCCGCGGTGGTTACGGGATTTAGATTGGCGAGATTGGTGCCTTAGTTATCAACTCACTGTTGATTAGGCTCCATTTCTCTCTAATAAGTATGGTACGATTTATGTTGTCGTTTATGTTCCCCCAAGTTTTTTTTTCTCTTTTTTTTTTCTTCCTCTCTCTTCTTTCTCTTCTCTGTCCCCTACTTTATGTCGGTCGCCCTGTCTGCTCTTCCCCCCTTTTTTTGGTCGCATCACTCTATCTAATACTTAGATATGTCAATTAAAATCATGTCCATTAACTCCCAGGGCTTAAACTCCCCACAGAAACGCTCATATCTCTATGATCTGATGTCTCGGAATCATATAGATATTTGCTTCACGCAAGAGACCCACTGGAAATCTAGCTCAAAAAAACTCTGAAGATCCAGTAGATATCCAACTATCTTTGAATCTTCCCTTGTAGACAGGAAGAAGAGAGGGGTCGCTATTATTATCTCGGCAAATCTTAAATTTGAATTGCTTCATTCGGAATCAGACTTAAACGGTAGATCATGTATCATAATTGGTAAGATTAACGACGGCCTTTTTACTCTCGTCAATATATATGCTCCATCGGATGGAACACTGGGGTTTTTGAAGGCCATTATCGATAGGGAAGACAAGATACAACAGGGAGTGGTCCTTCTTGGTGAAGATCTAAATATTATCGCAGATGTTTCTCTCGACAAATCTCTCCCTGGGGGGGCCAGACTGGATCAAAGAGTTAAGAAAAATGCTTAAGCTTTCACACGCTTTATGTTGAGCAATGACTTATATGATACCGGGCGGGTATATAACCCTAAAATTAGAGATTATACCTTTTTTTCTAATGCCCACAAATCTTATTCTAGGATAGACTACTTTCTGATGAGATCTTCCCACTTAGATGGATGTTTGAAGACCCATATAGATAATATCTCATGGTCTGATCACGCTCCCATTTTTTTGGAATATAAGAACAATCCGGATTATAAGATTAGATCCAAGTGGTGCCTAAATGAAGTGATTTTGGCATCAGAAGAGAATAAGGCCATAATTCGGAATGAGATTCTAGATTTCCTAAAAAATAACGACAATGGTGCTGTTAGTGATCAGACACTCTGGTGTACGCTTAAATGCTACATCAGAGGAATTTTGATTAAGTTGGGTACCATCATGAAAAGGGCAAGGGGGAAAACATTTTCAGAACTGTACATAGACCTATCTAGGCTGGAAACTCTTAATAAACTACAACCTAGTTCTGAAAATCTGTCCCTTATTCAAGAGACTCAGAGCAAAATAAAACTAAAACTTAATGAACAGTATAAAAAGGCCATAGCACGTTTGAAGCTCTCATGGTATGCGAACAGAGGTAGACCAGGGAAGGCCATCACCAACAAAATAAAAATTCAAAAACTATCAATCACGTATAGCCAAAATAGTATACAATGGTAATACATGTCTTTCTCCTGTTAAGATAAGCAATGCCTTTAGCCATTACTATGGCACACTATATAATCTTCCAGTGATGGTAAAACCCCCCTCGCAGATTGAAACCTTTCTAGACAAAATTGGGCTCCCTTTGCTAACTGAGGAGCAATCTCCAATTTGAACCAACCAATATCAGAGAACGAGTTAGGCTTGGTTATTCGAGCCCTGAAAAAGGGAAAATCTCCGGGGCCAGACGGCCTAGCCTCACTGTTCTTCGTTTCATCTCAAACTGAGATTGTTCCTGTATTATTAAGGACCTTTTCAGATGCAATTTTAACAGGAGAGTTCCTTCCTGAACTGCTGGAAGCCACTATCTCACCAATCCAAAATACGGGAAAAGACCTTACACTGATCCCTAACTATCGGCCAATATCCTTGATAAATCTGGATGTAAAACTCTTTTCTGGGATCTTGGCCGATAGATTGGGTCGGGTCATATCCGACCTAATACATCCAGATCAGACGAGTTTTATATCCGGTCGCTCGGGGGAAGACAGCATTAGGAGGGCTCTTGACCTGGTTTACCATGCTGGGCGGATTGGGGATGCTACCGTTTTCCTTGCCCTCGACGCCGAGAAAGCATTCAATAGGGTCGACTGGCTTTTTCTTGACAAGACCTTAGAGGCATTCGGAATTGTCGGCCCTTTTAAAATCGGCACTATGGCACTCTACTCGGCGCCAAAGGCACGGATTTCAGGACCTTCACGTAACTCTAGTTTTTTCAATATAAAAAATGGGACGAGGCAGGGGTGCAAAAGCATGTTCTCAGTTCCCTGTACCTAATAAAGTAATAATGAATTCTTATACAATGACTTCAGGTCATTTAGAGACATTTAACTAAAAAAGGCAACTGCAGGGTGCGCATACACCTCGGGGTAAAACCTAAGGGTCAAAGTTAACCTTTATTCTCAATGTTTGTGGGGAAGTAGAAAATGCTATAACCAAATATAACCAAAATGACCTTACTATAATAACTAAACTACTGATTTTTGCTGAACAGAATAAAATGGCTTCTATAAGCTAAACATTTTATTTAACAAAGCTGGGTATGAAGCCAGTTTTATTATTGCAGTTCAATAAAGAGAACATTGTAGGGAATTGAGATCGGAATTTCAAACTTAAAGGGACTGTCTAGTGCCAAAAATTCATCTTCTGAATATTAGTGCATATTAATGTGCTTTCAAAGTACTTTAAAATGCATCTTTTACATTTTGCATTGCTTAAAATATAAAATTAGATGAAATTGTGAAAGTAGTTTCCTTTTTATTTATTTTTTGCTGCAGGAACCAATGAGAATAATTTTCCCGTCTCTTTGGTGATGTCATCAGACAATTTGTTACACTGTTAGGAGATCCAACTGTTTACAAGAACAAGTTTATCACAGTCCACACAATGTATTCAATTTGAGGAGGACAGGAAGTGACTAAGTGAAACAAAGGAGGGCTTGAGTAAAATATTAAAAATGTGATTTATGCAGAACACCTGTATCTCATTGGAAAGAAGTCTATGCACTATACAAGCAATAGTCTTAAGGCCAAATTAGATGCGTCTGAAAAATTCTCCCATACCACTGCATTAGCGATTTTTTTCAACTCATCTACATTGGCCTACATTTTGAGATTCTCATCTTAATTCCCTGCAATTCTTTCTTTATTGTGTAGACTCTACAGATTAAAAACATGTTTTTTTTTACTCTGACAAGGAGGAAACCAGTCAATTCTGCATATTGACCACAACTGTTGAGCAGGGGATAAAATGCTCATGAATTTGTACAATCTCAACTTTATCTTTAAACTTTTGTACCAGAAAATAGAAAAATATTTATTGGCCCCCAATTGGTTAGGCTTACATAAAAAAAACCTACAAAAATAGCTTTAAAAGCAAACAGCAGCAGATGACTTGCGTGACTGGAAGTGGTACTCACGGTGCACCGTGAGGAAAGTCGCAAGATGAAACGCGTTGTGCATGGTGATTGGGCGGCAGAGGCAGGCGTTTCCGAAGAAACTTTTACAGCTGGTCCTGCTTGTGGTTAGACTATCCTGAGGACTCTGGCATCTGCTATTGGGTTTATAGAGGACATAGATTATCAGCTGTTTCACATTATTGGGATAAGTGCCTGTTTTTTATTGTGCAACACTCCTCTATTTCCCTCATTCGAATAATTATCAAGGCATAACATCATGTATAGATTCCCACAATAAATCCAGACTTTATTTTAAATCAAGCCAACAAAATATTATTGCACTTTCCCAAAGTCCTTTAAACATACCCTACAAATACTAGAACAAACAACTGGTGGGGCTTCCCATGTGGCTCCACTTTTTTCTATGATTACATCTTATAAATTCAATGATCAAACTTCTATATCACACCAATGCTTCCAAGGGTTCCATATTTGATCAAACTTAGAGGAGGAGTTAGTTTTAGGGGTACATGGAAGACTTCTTACTCCCTCATTCTGCCACCATATTTGCACCATAATGCTGTGATCATTTTCACATTGCCAGCACTTATTATATATCACATAGATTTTATGCAATCTTAGGAACTCTAGACCAAGTAATCCTAGACTTAAAGGCCACATTATTTGATAAAGAAGCCATGATGTCCACACACAAACAAAAATATATTTTTTTTAGGTTTTGTGTCGAACAACTTCCCAAATAAATTTAAATTTCCCATATTCAGTACCTTCTTTGAGACTGCATCTTTATAAAGTTTTAGGAGAATAACCTGTAAAACCTGTACCTTTTTTTACTTATTAAATGATAGACATGTGCAAAACTAAAATTTTCGTTTAGTTTTCGTCCATTCTAACGAATTTCGTTCATTACTGCATTCGTTTCAGACGAAATTCGTTAATTATTTTCATTTGGTTTTATTAGTTCGTACGAATCAATTGACCTACACATTCCATAAACCGAAAGTCTATGAACCAGAGGCGTCGCTAGGGGGGGGGGCTACTGGGGCTGAAGTCCCGAGTTTCAGCTCCATAGCCCCGAGTCTCAGGCACTGCTGTTAAAATTATTAACAGCAGTGCACAGTTCTTCATGCTGGCAGCAGCTGGACCTTAGCGTGGGGTTCCTGAGAGACAGGGAGCCCCACGCTATATTCGTGCCTCAATGTCAGCTGTGGCACGGCAGGTCTTTGCCTCTTCTAGCAGAGACCTGCTTCTAATAGAATTTCCCTGCCCGATGCCAATCAGACGCGGGAGCGGGGCTTAAACCCGTGACTCCGCCTCCTCCACCGAGCAGCAGGAAGGCAGCATGGAGGGAGCTGAACTCTGGCAAGAAGAGTTCAGCAGCTCCCTCCACATCCTAGAGTGCCAGGGAGAAGCCAGAGCTGACCCCTCTCCACCTAACAAGGTAAGGGAGACTAACATTAATTTGTATGTTTGTTGTTGTGGACCACCCCTTCCATGATGCTCAGCCAGCATTATGGTGTGTTTTGGCTGGCTGAGGATCATGAAAATGGTAGTTCACAGCTAACTTTGTATGGGCTGTTGACTAAATGTCTCATAATGCTCAGCCAGAATTGCCTGGCTGAGGATTATGAGAAAATGGGTAACCGAATACACAATAAGAGGTGTTAGCTGTGAACTACAATTCTCATGATACCAAGTCAGCCAAAAAATGCAAATTGAGATATTATTATTCCGAAAATAAAAATAAAAAGCTACATTAATTACATTAGAGTGTGAGCTTTATTGGCAGGCTGAATTACATTAGAGTGTGAGCTTTATTGGCGGGTTGATTTACATTAGAGTGTGGGCTTTATCGGCGGACTGATTTACATTAGAGTGTGAGATTTATTGGCAGGCTGAATTACATTAATGTAATTCAGTCCGCCGATAAAACTCACACTCTAATGTAATTCAGCCTGCCAATAAAGCTCACACTCTAATGTAATTCACTCTGCCAATAAAGCTCACACTCTAATGTAATTCATTTTGAAAAATAAAGCTCACACTCTAATGTAAATCAGTCTGCCAATAAAGCTCACACTCTAATGTAATTCAGCCCGCCAACAAAGCTCACACTCTAATGTAATTCAGTCCACCAATAAAGCTCACACTCTAATATAATTCAGTCCACCAATAAAGCTCACATTCTAATGTAAATCAACCCGCCAATAAAGCTCACACTCTAATGTAATTCAGTTTGCCAATAAAGTTCACACTCTAATGTAAATCAGTCCACCAATAAAGCTCACACTCTAATGTAAATCAGTCCGCCGATAAAGCTCACACTCTAATGTAATTAATTTTGCCAATAAAGCTCACACTCTAATGTAATTCAGTCTGCCGATAAAGCTCACACTCTAATGTAATTCAGTCTGCCGATAAAGCTCACACTCTAATGTAATTCAGCCTGCCAATAAAGCTCACTCTCTAATGTAATTCAGCCTGCCAATAAAGCTCACACTCTAATGTAAATCATTTTGCCGATAAAGCTCTCACTCTAATTGGCAAAATGAATTACATTAGAGTGTGAGCTTTATTGCCAGATTGAATTGCATTATAGTGTGAGCTTTATTGGTGGGCTGAATTACATTAGAGAGTGAGCTTTACTGGCAGAGTGAATTACATTAGAGAGTGAGCTTTACTGGCAAAGTGAATTACATTAGAGTGTGAGCTTTACTGGCAGAGTGAATTACATTACAGTGTGAGCTTTATTGGCAGGCTGAATTACATTAGAGTGTGTGCTTTATTGGT
This sequence comes from Pelodytes ibericus, assembly GCA_036172795.1. Taxonomy (NCBI): domain Eukaryota; kingdom Metazoa; phylum Chordata; class Amphibia; order Anura; family Pelodytidae; genus Pelodytes; species Pelodytes ibericus. The sequence continues at coordinate 40,566,649 of CM069858.1, read as the reverse complement.
GGACTGATTTACATTAGAGTGTGAGCTTTATTGGTGGACTGATTTACATTAGAGTGTGAGCTTTATTGGTGGACTGATTTACATTAGAGTGTGAGCTTTATTGGCGGGCTGATTTACATTGGAGTGTGAGCTGGGGTAAATTCTGGGTGCATTGTGGGTGCAGAGGAAGAACATAAAAACAAGAAATACATTTTTCAATAACCTTTTTATTAGATATAAACATACAGATATATCCATGTATATCTATAGATCCCCAGAATTGACTCGGCATCAAATATTCATCAACTCACCAACAACTTGCCTTTCAGTGAATGGACCACTGTGTGTGTGTCTGTGTGAGACACTGTGGATGTATGTCTTCTCATTGGCATGATATACAATGTTAAAGCATTTTGGCAAATAAAAAGTTACAACCCACTTATCTCAGAGTAGAATTAGAAGAGGCCTATGTAATATAGTACTAATGTTACTGAACTCTTGGGAACATCCAGAGCTGGCAGTGGCATAAATAGAAACTGCTGAACCCTTATTACATACCCCCAATAATTTCGATATTTAGTTTAATATAAAGCCTTGCATATAAAGTTACTGTTCATTGGTATCATATACATAATGTATGTTTTATTGCTCATTTCTTATATTATACTTTTTATATATACCTATTGCTCATTGTCATAATCATATAAATCATGTATACATATGCATTTATTGTTAATATTATATATATACCAGGGCTTGACAAATGAATTTTAGGAGCCAGAAAAACAAAAAATATAGGAGCCAGAGGGCACATACACACAATCACACAAACATACACACACACAATCACACAAACATACACAATCACACAAACATACACACACACAATCACACAAACATACACACACACACAATCACATGCAGTCATACACACAATCACACACACACAATCACATGCAGTCATACACACAATCACACACACACAATCACACACACACAATCACATGCAGTCATACACACAATCACACACACACAATCACATGCAGTCATACACACAATCACACACACACAATCACACACACACACAATCACATGCAGTCATACACACAATCACACACACACAATCACATGCAGTCATACACACAATCACACACACACAATCACATGCAGTCATACACACAATCACACACACACAATCACATGCAGTCATACACACACAATCACATGCAGTCATACACACAATCACACGCGCAATCACATGCAGTCATACACACAATCACACACACACAATCACATGCAGTCATACACACACAATCACATGCAGTAATACACACAATCCCACACACACAATCACATGCAGACATACACACAATCACATGCAGTCATACACACAATCACACACACAATCACATGCAGTCATACACACAAACATACACACACAATCACATGAAGTCATACACACAATCACGCAAACATACACACACAATCACATGCAGTCATACACACAATCACATGCAGTCATACACACAATCACACAAACATACACACACACACACACAATAACATGCAGTCATACACACAGTCACACAAACATACACAATCACATGCAGTCATACACACAAACATACACACACGCACACACACTTGCAGTCATACACACAATCACACAAACATACATACACACACACACTATCACTTGCAGTCATACACACAATCGCATGCAGTAACATACACAGTTAGTCACATCCATCCATTCACAGTCAGTAACAGTTTTAATTTTTTTTAATACTATATATCTTATTTTGGTTTATTTAGGTTATAGACGTATGTTCTAAATATTACGTTGTACAGACAGATACACACACATACAGTCAGTAACATACAGACACACACATACAGTTAGTAACATAGAGACACACAGGAAGCTGTCGGTGCACACACTTCCCCCTTGTGCTCCACTGGATAAAACAAAAGGGAAAAAAATGATCCCAGCAGCGAGGACGACCCGGACGCCAGGTCTGATTTCAGTCAAATCTGCCATGGGCTCCAGCCCCAGGTCTTTTGGAGACCTAGCAACGCCCCTGCTATGAACCAAACTTCGGTTTATAGACTTTCGACTTATGGAATACATGTAATGCTATTGGCTTTCTATAAACCGAACTAGAGTCCCCATTCAGAAGAATTTCTTATGAATGGGGACTCTAGTTCGGTTTATAGAAAGGCAATAGTATTACACGTATTCTATAAGCCGAAAGTCTATAAACCGAAGGTCGTTCAGTTTATAGACTTTCGGCTTATAGAATACATGTAATACTATTTACATGTAATAGTATAGAATACTATTCTATAAGCCGAAAGTCTATAAACCGAAGGTCGTTCGGTTTATAGACTTTCGGTTTATAGAATACATAGAATTAGATGTATTCTATAAACCGAAAGTCTATAAACCGAACGACCTTCGGTTTATAGACTTTCGGCTTATAGAATTCGTGTAATACTATTGGCTTTCTTTAAACCGAACGAGAGCCCCATTCATAAGAAATTCTTATGAATGGGGACCCCTAATGGGGACCTCTTAATGTCCAGGGTAGAACTCCCCACTGTTATCAGTTTAGGAGGCCTAAAGCTGTTAACTGTTGGAGACAGTATAATTTATTTTTATTTGTTTTCAGCCACTTAAGCCAGGGAGTCCATACTTCTTCATATTTAACAGTTACCTGTTTGAAATGAAATGCCTCTTTCCATGTTGTATTGATAGGTGAGCTGATTCTGTATCGGGGCCAAGCTTGGAGTTATATCCTTCAGCCAGTTTCTTGATAATTCATTGCCACCAAGATAATATTATCAGATATATTTTCATGAAAGGAAGACTAGATACGTTGAAATTCATGTTGGCTACAGGTAAGTCAACCTGGATCTAATGTTCCAGTACCTCTGACAGTACCTTCATAACTTTCTTCCACACTGGTCTTATAATTGAACATTCCCACCATATATGCCCACCTGAAGTGGCAGGGTTTATTCTGTTTAAAATCTTTGGTACCAAATACCAAAAAATGCCACTGGTGCAATATTTTATAGTGTAATTCAATTATATTTAAACAGTGAAATGTTTTTTTAACATCATTTCTTGAATCAAACCATTGTTTCCCCTCTTTTACCTTTAAACCTATTACTTCCATACACTTAGAGATAGGTTGTTTTTTCTTTCTTAATATTGGTATCTAAAAGAGAAGTGTTGAGCTAAGTAGTTATTTACCCATAAAAATCTCCCTTGAGGGAAGATCGGGTTCTACCTGAACCTGGAGAAAGGATTTTAATTTGGCCTTCAATTAAGTCTCTTACTTCAATTGGGCCTAGTTTTACCCATTTTTCCAAGTTCCATATTTAGTTCAGTTGTCCTCACTGGACTATACAGAGATATTTTTTCATATAAGTTATTCTTCTTCCTAAACAAGAACCAATCACTATATGTTCTCTCAGATGTGAGCATTGTATTCTGTGCAAAAAATAACCACTCGCTCTAGAATTTATCCATAAGATTACTGATGTCACTCATGCCCATCAGGCCAGATTCAAAACTATACCAAGGATCATTCCTCATCATTGGATCCTGCAAACTCTGCACTTGGTGTAGTTGGTTCAGTTTGTCATATTTAATGAAGTTAGGAACAGCCAAGCCCCCCTTTTTTACTGTTTCATTTTATAAGTCATTGCGATTCTTGGTCTCTTAGTGCCAGATGTAATTTATGAATAACTTCTGTACTTTCTTTAAACAGATTGGTGGTACAGTAAACGGAAACATTCTTAATGCGCAAGACCATTTAGGTAAAATGTATGATTTTACTAAATGTATTCTCCCTAACCATGAGATTCCAATGTTTACCGCTTTTGTTATTATATAGTGAATCTAGATTTTGGTGCATTGTATCTGTTAAATCTGGGGTTATCTGAATTCCCAAGTATTCATTATCATCTATGGCCCAGATGAAATGGAAATCCTGGACAACTGCATCTATTATTTTTTTTTCCATATTAATAGGCATTATTTGTGTTTTGATCATTTTTTACTTATAATTTAATACTTTACATTTGTTGAATGCCTCTCATATATCCTTTGGGCTTGTGTTATTATGCCCATCCCATACTATTTTTACCACCCTAGCTAATCTTGTCTCAAAAAATGTTTGTTATCAAGAAATATACAAGAAAACAGATAATAGCGGAAGAAACTGCAGGAACACGTTTTCTCATTATTAAATATATATGCTCCTAATAAAAATCCACAAACATTCATAAATGATTTACTAAACAAAACTGAAGTAATGGTTTCCTGATCGGTGAAGATTTTAATTGCATTCTAGACACTGAACCAGATAAGAAAATAATGAAGATTTCCAAAATGGATAGATCTTTAAAACAGAGTTCAAAGCAGTTTTAGAATATTATCTCAAGATTCAAGTTATAAGATGTCTGGAGAGCAATGAACCTGGGGGGAAAAGACTACACATTTTACTGTCGACCTCATTTTTCTTACTCCCGCCTAGATTATTTTCTAGTTAAACCCTATGTACTGCATTACTGTCATAAGATCGTTATAAAGGAAATTCCATGGTCAGATCACTCGTCAGTCATCCTGGACTTGAATATGGGAATAGATAATGAAATACGACCAGCTTGGAAACTGAATAATAGATTATTGTTTGATCCTAAGAACATTGATAATATATCTAAGATGTCTAAACTACCGTATATTTTACAGAAAACGTTACAAGTGATGCCTCAAAACCAATAGTGTGGTGCACATTTAAGAGCACCATTAGAGGCTATCTGATAAAAATGGGTGCAGAAAAGCAAAATGAAGCAAGGCTTAACCCTCTTCCTCAAGGGAGAGAGCCCATTAGATACTACAGATAACTGAAAAGAATAACATATCCCTAATGGCCAAAGCCAATTATGCCCTATTAAAATTAAACCAGAAATGGTGTAATAAAAGTAATAAATCAGATAAAATGTTATCTAATAACTTGAATAATCCTAAGAAGAATAGATTTTAACTGGCATGCATGACGACACGAGATCTCCTCTTTACCTTACTGCCATGCTCTATGGTGTGATTTTTTTTAATACTATAATACTGTGTGCTGTTTCGTGCCAGTCATGATGCACTAAAACATGTTTTTATTTTTATGTTTATTCTAACATTTACTTCCATGATAACAAAATAAATAAAAAAATTAACTTTTAAAAATTCATAAAGATATATAAAAAATACCCATAAAATATGACATTTAAATACACAAAATAGTCTATTATGACATGTTATGCTACTTAGCTGCACGTCAAAATTGAACTTATGTTTTTCTTTATTAGCAGGTTGTGCTAACCAAGATTAGTTTGCTTAAGGCTATTTCTTATAAGCATTTTAATATGCTAATGGGAAATTTGCTAAGCATGCATTCCGCATTGGCTGAACACAGTGGAATCAGAATTGTAAGTATTTCCATATGGGTATTAGTCATAAAGAGAGTATATAATATATGATTACCTTTGGGGCATTCTGTATAATGTTCCTTTGTGCAGACAGATTTAGCAATCAATTTATAATTTTCTGATTTATGGATTCAAGTTTTTTTTTTCTTTCATTAATACACAATTTTGCTGATATTTAAAAAAAATTCAAGTCCACTAGCATTTAAGGAGAAACCTATATCTGACCATAAAACAGAAAATCTTTTATATACCTAATGCACAAAGTAAGAACCAAACATGATAGAGTGAGACTTTCATAATTAATTCTAAAGTATACAGATTGCCTTTGGAAGTTAATTATTTAAAATTCATGCTCCCCTAGGTAGGGAATGCTCCACTGTCAATTAATTAAAATTATTTGTTAGTCAAATTAAAATACATGGAGGGACACAAATAATTGTTAAGAAATCTAAACAAACATGGGCCTTTGATTTATCCAACCATGCTCTGTTGTATTCACTGGAGTGCTGACATTACTCTATCAATGCTCCTTTATACTGTAATATTCTTATTAATGTTAAAGGGACACTAGATGTTATTTTTCACTTGTGCTTATAATATAGAAGCACCATTGAAAAGTTAGTTGTCCCTAGTATGAGGATGAACTGGCGTGTACTCTTGATAGTACATGCCAGTTTATCCTTTCACGATAACTGCCATGCTTCCATAGGAAGCAGGCAGCCGTCTGGTTGGCGACTGGCTCTCTCGGCTAGTGCAGAGAGAAACCCTTGTTTTTGCATGAGATCAGCAGGCCTGCTGATCCCATGCAAAAACGAGGGTCTCTTGCTGTGCTAGCAGCGAGAGACCCTTGCATTCAGCTGTCAGAGCGGGGCGACAACCGACACGCGACAACCGAGAACTGCTGTGTTTCACATGTGAGACACAGTAGTTAGTAAACCCACATGTATCTATTGAGATACACGTTGGGTTTACTTAATTCTACCAGCAAATGTATTATTCAAGGAAGCAAGGGTTAAACAACATTTAATTTTGCTTTAAGAAATTGAAACAAGCAAAGAAGCATCTAGGCTTCCAAGGCCTCCTGATTCATCCAAGAGGCTGACAACATCACCTGCAACTTAAACTGGAGATTTATCTGTCTCTACATTGTCTAGCTGCTGCTTAGACTTTAGTAGCCAGAGAATGAAAACAGAATAAAACATTCATCCGGTTTTAACTTAAAAATCAATTGATTTTGCAGTTAAACATGGAGAGAGGCACTAGCTGGTGCACGAATCAATTGATTAAAACCAAGCTGAAAAAGTGCTAAAATGAAGGCTGAGTCATCTCTGTGTGAACAAGCAAACATATTCCTACCTGGTGTTTGATTAAGTGTATGCCACCTTTTCTTTTCCTCCATCCCCCCACACTCCCCCCGCAGGAACAATCAGTCTTTTTTTACTGTCTTTTGGATTTATTTGTATGTTTGCTTTTTTTGTTTTATCTCTTTTCTTACCTATTTGTTCTTTCTTTTTGTCCTTTGTTTTACCTTTTGTATAAGCAATACTAAATTGAAGATTATGGTATTATATATCAGAGAGATAAGTAATGCATTTTGTATGTTAAAAAATTAAAATCATATTAAATAAATGATAAAGAGAGAGATTTCCACAATTTATACTATGTTGTTCAGTTTGCCTTTGGAAGTTAATTGTTTAAAATACATGCTTCCATAGGTAGGGAATGCTCCATTTTCAATTAACTCATTTTTTTTTATTATTACAGTCAAATTAAAATACATGGAAGAGGGACACAAATAATTAAGAAATCTAAACAAACATGGCCCTCTTATTTATCTAACCATGGTGTTGTATTCACCAGCATGCTGACAATGCTCTATCATTGCTCCTTTATGCAATAGATGCCCCTATAAATCCTGTTTTCCCCCTTGTATGCATGATTATGTACTTAAAATAATAGAGGATTGTGAAGCAATCATGACAAGTCAGAAATGCTTCCTATTTATTGAGCTTTGGAAGCAAAATCAGAATTGCTCATTGACCGTTTTGCAAAATGCTTGTTACTGAAAAGCAAATTCATCGAGACTGATCTGGTCGACTTTGATCAGAATATTGACTCCAGTCCTAAGTAATGTCAAATAGAGGTCTGATTATAAGTAGAGTTGAGCGGACACCTGGATGTTCGGGTTCGGCAGGTTCGGCCGAACTTCGAAAAAATATCCTGGTCCGTGCTCGAACTTGACCCCGAACCCGAACCCCATTGAAGTCAATGGGGACACGAACTTTTGGCCACTAAAATGCCCCTAAAAAAGTAATGGAAAGGGCTAGAGGGCTGCAAAAGGAAGTAAAATGTGGGTTAGAGAAGGACAAGTGCCCTGCAAGCAAATGTGGATAGGGAAATAACTTAAAATAACATAAAATACATACAAATTACAAACAGCTGAGCCATAAAATAGCACTAGATGGGATCTTTGATTTTAGCTTTGGAAGAACATAAATTTAAATCTAAAGCATGGCTGCCAGGAGAATAAACAGAAATAGTTTATCCTGAGAGAGGGTTGGAGTATTCTCTTTCAGTTTATACTAAGTGACCCATAGGTTGAGGAGGCGGTGACCGTGGCGGTGTAGGTGGAAGTGGCGCTGGAGGAGGAGGAGGTAGCCAACACTGTTTTTTATTTGTATTTTTTTTGTTTTTTTGTTTATTGGACTGCAAAAAATGCACCGCAAGACGTAAATGTACTATTTAGCACAACAATTATAATTTTTCAAAGTGTGCTGTAAGTAAAGTATTGGACTGTTCTATTTGACTCTCAGATATGACGTGCAGGCCGTAAATGTACTATTTAGCACAACAATTAGAATTTTTCAAACTGCGCTGTAAGCACAGTATTGGACTGTTCTATTTGACTCTCAGATATGAAGTGCACCGCAAGACGCAAATGTACTATTTAGCACCCAAAACAATTAGAATTTTTCAAAGTGCGTTTTAAGCACAGTATTTGACGGTTCTATTTGACTCTAAGATATGAAGTGCAGGACGCAAATGTAATATTTAACACCAACAAATTGCAGTGTTTAAAAATGCCTAGATGTTGCCCACTGAGCTAACAGAACAGGATTAAAGTCATGTGCCTGGCACACATGCAGTTGCAAGTGCACTGCACTCTCTGTGGCACTGGGCTCAGGGAAGGGTACAAATATGAAGTATAGCACCCACTAAAATAATCACTGTAATTTGAATAATCGCTGTAGTTTGAATAATCGTTGTAGTTTGCAGATTCAACACCAGAATTTTTTTAATCTGTCCCTCACAGCTGCATCATCCTCTCCCTACACTAAGAAGAGCTCCTGTGATGTGTGTGTACGTGACTCCAGCTTATACCGTATTTGATCTATTATAAGATGACCCTGATTATAAGACGACCCCCCAAACTTTGTATCTTTGTAAAAAACTAAAAGCCTGAATATAAGACTACCCTATAGGAAAAAAAAGTTTAACTTGTACATATGTAAATTGATATTATACAAATGCATTTCTTGTTTTTTATTTCCTTTTATGTGCCAATGCGGCCTCTCTCCCCCTCCCCCAGCTGTCTCTCTCCCCCCCAGCGTTGTCTCTCTCTCCCTCCCCCCAAACTTCTCTCTCTCTCTCCACCTCCCTCGTCTCTTCCCCCTCCCCTTGTCTGTCTTCCCCCCTCCCCTTGTCTCTCTCTATCCCCCCTTGTCTCTCCCTATCCCCCTCCCCTTTTCTCTCTTCCCCCTCCCCTTTTCTCTCTTCCCCCTGCCTCCCCTTGTCTGTGTGTGCCTCCCCCTCCCTCCCCTTGTCTATGTGTGTCTCCCCCTTCCTCCCTCCCCTTGTCTGTGTGTATCCCCCCTCCCTCCCCTTGTCTGTGTGTGTCTCCCCCTCCCTCCCTCCCTCCCTCCCTCCCCTTGTCTGTGTGTGTCTCCCCCCTCCCTCCCTTTGTCTGTGTGTGTCTCCCCCTCCCTCCCTTCCCATTGTCTGTGTATGTCTCCCCCTCCCTCCCTCCCCTTGTCTATGTGTGTATCCCCCCTCCCCCTGTTTCTGTGTGTCTCCCCACCTCCCTCCCTCCCCCTCACCTTGTTTCTTTCCCTGGTGGCTAGTGGGGGCAGCTGGTCGTCCTAATAGACGGAAGTGTCGGGCAGCATGGAGGATGTCTGCACATATCGTGCAGGCATCCCCCAGCTGCCCGATTCTCCTGGTGGCTAGTGGGGCAGCGGAGGATGTCTGCTCGATAAGCGCAGACCTCCCCTGCTGCCGCCCGGCACGACCGCCGGGACTTTTATGATGAAGCCAGAAGGCAGCAGGGGAGGTCTGCGCTCATCACGCAGACATTCCTCTGCGGGGGACCTGGATCCCAGTCTTATAGTCTGACCTCGATTTGAGGTCAGATTATAAGACGACCTCGAATGTAAGAGGAGGGGTATTTTTCAGAGCTGCTGCGCTGGCCAATCACAGCCATGCCATTAGTAGGCATGGCTGTGATGGCTTCTAAGGGCAAACGAGTCAAACGCTTGTTGATTGGCTGCCCTGCAGCCTTTCAAAATGCACCATTAAATCGCCGAACCCCGAACTCAAACCCGAACATACAGTGAAATTTCCGTGTTCGGGTCCAAGGTCCAAAAACGGTATGGTTCGATATGAACCCGAACAGTGTGGTTTGGGTTCGCTCAACACTAAGTATTAGACTAAGATCAAGGTGCTCATCAGAGCTGCAGACCATCCTTGCAGGCAGACACCAGAAGTCTGTGCGTTGTGCACAGACATCCTCCGATGCTGCCTGACCCTTCTTCCAAGGCTTCTATGATAGAATGCCAGGGTCATGTGACCTCCTGGCATTCCATTTCAGAAATACTGCCAGAATTTCCAGTCTGCATCAGAGGATGTCTGTGCACAGGCATCCTCAGGCTGCCCCCACTAGAGATCAGAAAAGTCTGTGGGTGCCTTGGCAGTCTTAGGAGGGGCATTGGCAAGTCTGGAGATGCACTGGTAAATAAAAGGAAATAAAAACAAGGAACACATTTCTTCAATCATATTTCTTATTAAATGTGAATTAATATTTACTATTAAAATGTTTCCTATTGGGTAGTCTTATATTTTTTCTAAATTAATAATCAATTGGGGGAGGGATCTTATAATGATGGTCATTTGATATTTGAGAAAATACACTAGTTTAAATCAGTGTTGTTGATGGCCACTTGAGGCGATTGGACATCAATAGTTTAAATTATGCCAGGCAATTTTCCTCTCACTCAATACCAACATGGGTGATCTCATATCTCTGCTTTCTGATAGGGCTTTGGTCTAGGTGCATCCATTAAGACTATAATTTTATCATAATAACCACGTAGATTTAATTCATGCAAAACCTGCCAACCAAACAGGCTGAGCGATGCAGTTAGCCATTAGCTTTTGTGCAGAGGAGAAGAAACTTAGGCCAAATTCAAGCTGTAGCACTGTAGCAACTAGGCCCATGTATAATGTGCACCTACCCTATCAAGGTTGGAAAACATCAGCAACTAGGACAAACAGTTATCCATCAGTAGGAAACAACATATTGGTTCGTAGTGTCTTAAAATGACTGAAGATTGTATTTATGATAAAGTCTCTCCTAGACTACAGTGTTGCTTAGTCTTTTATTGATGCAACTTTTGCCATCCAAAATTCACACTAATTCCTTAGTTTCAGAGATTGTTTATTCCCTCCATTCCACAGTGATTGTTTAAATGAACACTAAGACACCTACTCCCCGTGGGTATACACCATCAAGAATCCTTATGCATCAATGTAATTTTCTCTCAATGTCTTTATTTTCTGGTACTGGTATACCTTGCTCTTTTTCACAATTTAACTAAAGATTGAACACATTTCCTCTTAAATTAAATATTGTTTAAATAGTCAACATCAGATGCATCACCCTTGTCTATCAGATGAGGCAACCCTGTTCAATGGAAAGCCAGCATAGTAACCCAGTACCAGAAAATAAAGATGGGAAGGAAATACCATTGATCCATAAGGATTCTTGATAATGTATACCCACAGAGAGTAGATGGATACATTTTAATCTGAACAATCACTGTTGATATGAAGGGAATCAAAAATCTCTAAAACTATGGAATGCATGAGATTTGTGATGGCAAAAGAGGCATCAATACAAGACAAAGTGATGTTCAATTAATTACCCCCTATTTATCTTTGATACTACTCCTCCATCTTTCTGTTGTCATCAAATTTCGGAACCTGAAGGTATTGCCATGAAGTAGTATATTCACAGGTTTTATCTGCACATCTACCTTCTAAAGAGTGGTTCTTACATTTTTTTTTTTGTCTGCTTTCAATAAAATTCTATAATAAAAATCATGTATTAGTTACCTCTTATTCCAAAATTGTGGTTTCTTAATAAGTTTGTGTGGCAAATAATCGTGGTTGGCCTTTTGAAACATACTTTTGCTTTGTTTTCCTTATTCTTTTGCACCATGATACTTGATACATGAGAACTAAGATGCTTCTATTGTTCTTACATGGCATACGTGGTATCAACTTTGGTCAAATACTATTCTCACTGAACACAAAAATCTAGAATGGTATAAAAGTGTTGCGCATGAAAGTGAATAAATAAATAAAAACAATACTTAGAAAAAAGGAGAGAGGAAAACTTGCTTCTAGATGAGATAAATCTCAAAACATTTTCTCTCACGAGTAATATGTAAAAGACAAAAAACAGATATATATATAATGTGTAGTATTTCTGTGCAAAATGTGAGTTTGACTCCCCCAAAAGAAATTAACTCACACAGTATAGAGCCTTATGTTCAGCTCATTCGTCCAGGGGATAAAGACATAGATGTACAAGGTAGGGTATAATAAAGTATTTCCCCAAAAATGTATTTGCCCCCAAATAAATCCAGGCATTAAGAACAAAAAAGATCAGCATATAAAAACAAACTTCACCAGTGCTCCCGTTTCATCAAAAACTGTAGATCCGACGGTGTGCACTTTCCGTCAGCTGATAGTAATGAAGACGAGGTGGTTGAGTTGAATCTGTTTCCGCGTTCTCAGAGATCTCTCGGATGGACATCACTCACTAAGCAGTTGACGCGTTTCACCCTATCGGGCTTCTTCAAAACAGTCTGAGTTTAAGGCAACTTAAACTCACCTCCTGTCTAAATCTACTGACTTATGAAAGTGTATTTCATTCTCAAACCTGGCTGGTTGAGTGTTTTAAAATGGGTATACAATTCCTTTTCTGCCAGTTATAGAGCAGTTTAGATAAATACTCTAAAATGAATCCTGGATTATATTTGATACTCTTAAGTACACACTTATACAGTTCATTTGTTGTGGTGTGCAACTTGTGTACTACTTGCCAACCCTTTCATAGCCCTGCCTCTGGTTTCTATGCCATTGCCTCCATGGTTGCATACTACAATGTAAATATCTTATTGTTCATTGATATATCTGCTAAGCAGGCTCATTTGTTCCTTTATGTTTTTTCTCATGATGTCTATTAGCCTCAGATGAAAATAATAATAAACCAGTCCTATGACCAATCATTACATATTTTTGTAACTTACCACCAATATGGTTGGTATGACTTTCTGCCATCAACTGAGTTTGCCAAGAATAAGACCCACAATGAGCCTGCTAAATTCTTCCTTTTCCCCACAAATTCACATTTTCGCTTTTTTTCTCCCCAATATCATTGTGTCTTTGAATCAGTATCTCTCTATCATATGCTCATTATGAAGATTTGATAAGGCAATGCTTCATGCTACTGCTCTTGCGTGTAAGCATCCCACTGGATGAGTTCCAGATTGTATTTTAAATTCATTTATCATGTACTGGTTTTCAATACGTTAACGATCAAAACAAGTAAGTAAGAGAATATCCTCTCGCCCTGCATCCTCTTGTGGCTAATGAAAAATGTGAGTATATAGACGCACTGTAAAAACCAAAATAGACTAGCAGGTAAGTTAAACCTCAGATTTGTTCCGATATATATGGTAAAGATGCAGTTTGATAACATGCAGTTATTATCGTATAATGTCCCATATTTTACCTACAAGTCATATTCAAGCTAGGTGGATAACAATAAGACCTGATTTTTTTTTATTTACAGATGGCACAGTATGCAGTGATGGAGTACTGCCTTGGATGCCAGTTAGTTCCATCAATATCTTGATATGTAAGGTCCACAATTTGAAATTTTTCTCAATATGTTTTATGGTTATGGTAAATAAGATAAGAGTTCTCAATTATGCTGCTCCTCGTACCAGTATGAGCAATCCAGAGCCCTCCATAGACCAAACGGTGCAATTGTGACCATTTTCACCTTAACAAAATTAGTCTAAATATAGGTACTTTTGCCTTTGGAAATGTGTGGTGTCAACTCATACATAACCCCATCTATCACTTAGCTCGGCAATAAACTGATATCTTCTAAATCATGGCAGTCCACACCAAGTGGATGTCACAGACAATATTAGTTATCAATATTAGCACTTTGTTTATCTGTAAAGTGCCGTAGTTGCATGTATGTGGCTCAGCTCGCAACTGACCACTAGGTCAGAGGCAGGCAGGATTTCATTTCAGGGCATAGATTTTAAGATGACACACATGAAAACAGTTGGTTTAATTGTAGTACTATCTTAAACAAATAGTATATTGCTGTTAATAATGAAACACTTGACATTTTTTTGCTGACCATCACCCTTTCCAATTTTAGAAAGCTTTTTAATTTGTAGATTTTTTCATGTATTAGGTATGCAGCAGGATTATCCTGCACATGAACTCTATAGACATGAGAATGTTTTATGTTAAAATGCTGCAGAAGTCTGTGAAAGGGGTATCTACTTGAGGAAACTACTTGAAACTTGCATAAGAGTTTTAATCTTGCATTTTGTGGATCACAAGCCTCTGTTGAGTCGAAAACGAATACTGGTTCAATCAGTTGCTGAAATAAGTTAAATCATGCAAATCATTGACTCACAAACCCAAATCAGTTGAGTAGCAATTTTGTTTCTAAAAGTTGAAAAAAAAATCATCAGCAAAAATTTACATTAAAACAGAACTAATCAGAAGAAGTGGCCTTGGATATTACTTATGATCCAGTGATTCGAGGATGCTGCTTAAAAGCTTTGATTTTGTGTGAATTTTGAAGACATGCCATTGAAGTATTTGGGATGTTGAGATTTATGTTGTATGTTTAGTGTGTGCATATGACATGGACTATGCTTTTATAGTGTTTGGGAAACGTGTTTCAAAGATTGAAATGGAATTATCGTGTGCTGTACCACTGCTATCTGGGACCTTAAAACATAAATATAGCTCATAGCAGTTCAGTGGTATTATGTTGGCTTTTGGGCATTGTTTCAAATGTCCTACAAATGGAACTTGGATAAAAATAAATAGAAGACCATGATATGTTTCAATGAAATACTGTTTTCTTGACATCACAAACTGCTGCTTCTAGCAGCATAACACTATGTTTGGCTTTGCAGCATGCATAATTAAGTCAGTGAGTAGAAATGATTAGCTCACCAGCAAGTACATTTAGTAAAGAGATCCCTTTGTCTCACATATAGATGGTTTTATGCTTTTCTCCTTGGATCTGTGTCTAGCTTGGTGAGTTTCAAAAAACACAAATGTTGTTCCAGTACGGCAGAGGTTTATACAAACTATTTGGATGTGAGCCTGCTAGTTTGGTTCCTATTTGGTGTGATTTGTTTTTCAGCTATGACAGCCTTTCGATATTTTGTTTTGCTCTTATTAGTTTGCATGTTTTTTTATGTAGCGATATAAATTGCCATTTAAAATATTTAATCATACTAGCTGCTACGGTTAAGTGGACAGTATCACCTAAACATTGTTTTTAATGTAGATATAGAGAACTAACTTAGGAGAAAAATGTGTTTGTGGAGTCTCCTGTGTATGACATCACCTGTGACTTAGTATGACTTCTCATTGAAAACCAGTACATTTGCATATGAAGCCACAGGTGATGTAATAAACACACACATTTTTCTCCTAATTTAGACATTTTTGCTAACACAATGTATACATTATTTTTAAATCATGTTTTAGTTTATAATTTCACAGTAAAAACAATATTTAGGAATAGCAGGACCTTAGATGTTTTTGAAATATAGTTTTACTAATCCACGTATCAAGAGTAAATCTATAAGGTTCTTTTTTTTTTTTTTTTAACTTAGACAGCCACATTAATGGATCAATCTGACATGGAAATAACCAACCTTATTTTAAAGTGTATTAAAGATAAATATTTAAAAAAATGTACATTTTATTAACATTGTAATATATTTCAGGTAAGTGGCTTCTACTGAGCCTCCCACTCAGTTCTCCTGCATTTGGCTAGGGTTCCCAGGTCAGTTTCAATATGAAAAAACATAGAAACATAGAATGTGTTGGCAGATAAGACCCATTCGGTCCATCTAGTCTGCCCAATTTTTTTTTGAGTACTTTTATTAGTCCCCCGTTCCCGGTCTTATAGCTAGGATAGCCTTGTGTCTATCCCACGCATGCCTAAAATCCTTGACTGTGTTTACCTCTACCACTTCTGCTGGCAGGCTATTCCATACATCCACTACCCTCTCTGTAAAGTAATACTTCCTGATATTACTTTTAAATTGTTGCCCCTCTAATTTAAGACTATGTCCTCTAGTTGTGGTAGTTTTTCTTCTTTTAAATATACTCTCTTCCTTTACTGTGTGGATTCCCTTTATATATTTAAATGTTTCTATCATATCTCCCCTGTTACGTCTTTCCTCCAAGCTATAAATGTTAAGATGCTTTAACCTTTCCTGGTAAGTTTTATCCTTCAACCCATGAACCAGTTTAGTAGCCCTTCTCTGAACTCTCTCCAAAGTATCAATATCCTTCTGGAGATACGGTCTCCAGTACTGCGTACAATACTCCAAGTGAGGTCTCACCAGTGCTCTGTACAATGGCATGAGCACTTCCCTCTTCCTACTGCTAATACCTCTCCTTATGCAACCAAGCATTCTGCTAGCATTTCCTGCTGCTCTATTGCATTTCCTACCTACCTTCAAGTCCTCTGAAATTATTACTCCTAAATCCCTTTCCTCATGTTGAGGTTAGGACTGTACCAAATAGTCTATATTCTGCTTTTGGGTTTTTACGCCCAAGGTGCATAATCTTGCACTTGTCCACATTAAAAGTCAGTTGCCACTGCTCTGACCTTTTTTCTAGTTTAGCTAAATCATTTGCCATTTGGCTTATCCCTCCATGAATATCAACCCTGCTGCAAATCTTTGTATCATCAGCAAAAGGACATACTTTGCCAACAAGACCTTCTGCAATATCGCTAATAAAAATATTAAAGAGAATGGGTCCAAGTACAGATCCCTGAGGTACCCCACTAGTAACAAGACCTTGCATCGAATATACCCCATTGACTACAACCCTCTGTTGCCTGTCACTCAGCCATTGTCTAATCCATTTAACAATATTGAAATCCAAACTCAAAGATTTCAGTTTATTAATAAGCCTTCTATGTGCGACAGTGTCAAAAGCCTTACTGAAATCTAGGTAAGCAATGTCTACTGCACCACCCTGATCAATTATTTTAGTCACCCAATCAAAAAAATCAATAAGATTAGTTTGGCATGATCTTCCTGAAGTAAACCCATGCTGTCTCTGATCTTGAAATCCAAGCTACTTTAGATGTTCAACAATCCTATTCTTTAACAAGATTTCCATTATTTTCCCCACTACTGAAGTAAGACTTACTGGTCTATAGTTGCCCGCCTCCTCCCTACTACCTTTCTTGTGAATGGGCACAACATTAGCTAATTTCCAATCTTCTGGAACTACTCCCGTTAACAATGATTGGTTAAATAATTCTGTTAACGGTTTTGCTAGTACACCACTAAGTTCTTTTAATAACTTTGGATGTATCCCATCAGGTCCCATCGACTTATTTGTCTTTACTTTAGACAGCTGAAGTAAAACCTCTTCCTCTGTAAACTTACATGCATCAAAAGACTCATTAGTCTTTTTCCCTAAATGAGGTCCCTTACCCTCATTTTAATTTGTAAAAACTGAACAAAAATATTCATTAAGGCAGTCTGCTAAGCCTTTATCCTCTTCTACATAGCATCCTTCTTTTGTTTTTAATCTAACTAATCCTTGTTTTACTTTCCTTTTCTCATTTATGTATCTAAAAAGTGTTGTATCCCCCTTTTTCACTGACTGGGCTATAGTCTCTTCTGTGTGTGCTTTGGAAGCTCTTATAGCTTGCTTTGCCTCTTTCTGCCTACTCTTATAGATCTTTCTATCTTCCTCACTCTGAGTATTTTTATAATTACTAAATGATAGCTTTTTATTTTTTACTATTTTAGCCACCTCTGCAGAGTACCACACTGGTTTCTTAATTTTTTTGCTCTTACTGACAAGCCTTATGCAATTTTCTGTTGCCTTCAGTAGTGAAACTTTTAGATAATCCCATTTCTCCTGGACTCCATTTAAATTGCTCCAGTCTGATAATGACTCCTTTACACCTAATCTAATTTTAGAAAAGTCTGTTTTTCTAAAATCTAAAACTTTTGTTTTTGTGTGGTGTGACTGCGTCACTGTTCTTATATTAAACCACACTGTCTGGTGATCACTAGATCCTAAACTTTCACCTACAGTAATATCTGATAACAAATCTCCATTTGTGAACACTAAGTCTAGTATGGCCTGCTTTCGAGTTGGCTCCTCCACTACTTGTTTTAGAGATAATCCCAGTAGCGAGTTTAGTATATGCGTAATCCTGGCGCAAGTAGCTGTTTTGTATTTCCAGTTCACATCAGGAAGATTAAAGTCACCCATGATGATCACTTCTCCCTTCATTGTCATTTTAGCTATTTCCTCAACTAGTAGATTATCTAACTCCTCTATTTGTCCAGGGGGCCTATAAATCACACCTACCCGAGCTACCATATGATTACCAAATTCTAATGTAACCCAAACTGACTCTATGTTCGCCTCACTAACTTGTATTACGTTACATTTTAAGCTATCCCTCACATACAGGGCCACCCCTCACCCTTTTTTTACCTTCTCTGTCTTTTCTATATAAAGAATACCCTGGTATTGATATGTCCCAGTCATGTTTTTCATTATACCATGTCTCAGTAACAGCCGCTAAATCTACATTCTCAGTTGCCAATATTGCCACAAGTTCATGGATCTTATTTCCTAAACTGCGAGCATTTGTAGACATGACCCTAAGCTTATCATTTGACCCTAAGCTTATCAAACAAGGATACCCTTTTGTAATCTGTTAAATGATTGAGATAATTTGGTTTACTACAGCATACTGATTTCATAGCCTATTTACTAATGAGGATTGAGATGTATAACCATTTTTTATTTGCGTTTAAAATGTAACAATTCTTATAAAATCACCTTTTATGGCATATGTTTTAGTATTGAAAATCCTCCATAGCGGAAGTTTTAGACTATCCTGGAAAAGTATGAAAGTAATCAGGCCCCAAGGACCAGATTAAACTAAAGCAATATATTAATTTTGTTAAATAAGAGGATATGTACTGCTAAGCTGTAACTACTGTTTATAATGAAAAATATATTATTACATTTAAACGATTTGCACTCTAGCCTTATAACATTAGTGCTGGAGCACAGGGAGAAATATTTAAAAAAAAACAGCCTGAAACAGTACCACACTGAGTTGCTATGCTATCATGTCAATTAATACAATTAATTAGTAATAACCCCTTCATTGCTTGTGGGAATACATATTAGCAGGGATTTTAATTTAGACATATGTTAGATTAGGCATTTGTGCATCTGATATAATTACCCCCTGCTTCAGGGAGGTCAAAGATTAAATCATTGGGAAAACATAAATTAGGGAAATACACATCGTAAAGATATCATGTGTATATGGCAGCATGTCATTATGGTATTGTGAACTGCTGAATATAGTGTTTATTTCTCAGTGCATCATCAGGATGTCTTGATATGCCTATAGCATTTTATCCAAGAGAACATCGAAATACTTGTTTAATGATGGGTGAATTTTTCTTATTATCACAATTTCACTGCTTTTAAGGGTATTGGCTATTGTGTACATTTGAAATGGCAGATGTTTTAAAATTGTAACCTAATTTTAAATAAAATAGAAACAATATAAGAAAAAAACCTAGAAATGGGTTTATGTATATAACCCATAATTCTTCCCATCCATAGGGTTTTTTTTACTAAGAGCAGTTCCACCTAGTTTAGTTTGTGTTGCACATATGTAATGTCACAATTCTCCTCTAGTTTTACATATAAAATAATTGTACAAGGCCTCTAAATTTTGTGAAATTGATTCGTGTGTTAGGGTCCTAGACTGCCTTCCATAATCTTGTATGTATCATTTGTTTTAAAAGTCTTGCACCAATATTTTGAGTTCAGCTGAGCCTTGCCAATTACTCTATCATTTGCACTCATTCACTTTGACTAACCAGCACTTTGTGCAAACAGTGCCGTGTATTAATTGGGTTTCAGCCTTACGGTTGGTAATATAATTTTACTCCCTGTTCTGTCGCTGGTAGCTGTGCTTGTCTGTGTAATTGAGTATGTAGAAAGGATAATAAATTAGCCCTAATGTTAGAGAGCAAGAAACAACTGCATGCAACCCATTATAACTGCGGTGATACACCTATTTCAGCTACAATGTCTTTGCTTAGAATTTAGCAGGACAGACCATACAATTATGTTAGCAACAGTTTTATATAGACAGGTTACTCTATTTTGACATTACAAATAAATGAGAATACAAGAAATTAATATTTTTTGTCTTTAAAATAGTTTATTGAATAGAAATGAATATAGACAATATATATATATAGGAACTTAATAATACAACATTAACCCCTTCCCGACAAAGGACGTACCAGGCACGTCCTGGGAGAAACTCCCTTAACGACAAAGGACGTGCCTGCCTTTTCAACGATCGCGAAAACCGCTTTAACAGTGCTGGTCTATTGCCTCGACATCGAGGCAATAGCCAGCACCGAAATTTCTATTTTGGGACCCCCACGATCGCCCCACGGAGCGATCGTGGGGAGCCATATTGACGGAGCATGCTGCTCCGTCAATATGGCTAAACCTTCTGCCGGTCTGAGCTTCGGAAGTGAAAGTAACTTCACTTCCGTCGCTCTGAATATGCTACTTGACTACCCCTAGTGGTAGTTTAGTAGCATTGCAATGAAAAAAAATTTAAATACATATTTAATTAATTAAAAACAGGTTATTTAGCTATATTAGCCTATAGGGTTAAAATTAAATATTTTTTAGCATAAGGGATAGGGTTAAAATTAAATTAAAGTTAAAAAATATTAAGGGATATAATAAGGATTAGAGTTGGGGTTAAATTTAGTGTTAGGGTTAAATTTTGTGTTCGGGTTGGGGTCAAAAGATCAATATAGGAAAAAAACAAAAAACACTATTTTTGGTTTTTGCCCCATAACTCGCCAAAAAATACCGAAAAATATGGAAACATTCATATTTTTGAACTCGGGAGAACATTTAGAAACTATTTAGATGGGGTCTTTTTTAATGATTTTATTTGTGTAAATTATATTTTAGGTCAAAGTTAGAAAAAGTGGGGTTTTTTCAATTTTTCATCATATTTTATTATTTTTTTGTAGTAAATTATAAGATATGATGAACATAATTGTATCTAATGAAAGCCCTTCTTATGACGATAAAAACAACATATCATTTGTGTGGGTACTGTATGTGAGAAAGAAAAAAATTACAGCTAAACACAAACACCCAAGAAATGTCAAAACAGCCATTGTCACCAAGGGAAAGTCAAGGTGAAAATGTCTTGTTACTAAGGGGTTAAAGCAGTAAATACAGTTAAATATATATACTTGCAATATAAGTAAAGCAATGCCACCTGGTCATTAACAGGTTAATTCTCAATAAATGTTAATGCAGCTGTAAAACATGTTCTCCGAAATTATATGTGTATAATAAACAAAGTATTGCTGCTTATAATCTTTTCAGACTTTTCAGACTTTTAATTTTGGTTATTTTTGGACATAGTAAGTCATATGACATGGGCCTTATATTTAAATTCTTAGTTTAGCTTAAGCATAACCCCTTTTTTGTTAATGAATTGCAATAATCCTGTTATATTAAGGACCTTCTCAGCTGAGGAATGTAAAAGCAATACACAAAGAAGTGCACTGTAGATTCATCCGAGATGAATATATATTAGACATGTGCATTCGCTTTCGGACTATAATGGCATTCTATAAATCGAAAATAGAGTCGGTTAATAGAATACCAATAGCATTACATACATTCCACAAACCGACGTAATGAACGACTTTCGGTTTATGGAATGCATGTAATGCTATTGCTATTCTACAAACCGAAATAGAGTCCCCATTCATACGAATAGGTCAACTGACCTATTCGTATGAATGGGGACTCTATTTCCGTTTATAGAAAGCCAATAGTATTACATGTATTCCATAAGCCAAAAATCTATAAACCGAACGACATTCGGTTTATAGGCTTTCGGTTTATAGAATACATGTAATACTATTGGCTTTCTATAAACCGAACTAGAATTTCTTATGAATGGGGACTCTAGCTTGGTTTATAGAAAGCCAATAGTATTACATGTATTCCATAAGCCGAAAGTCTAGAAACCGAACGACTTTCGGTTTATAGACTTTCGGTTTATAGAATACATGTAATGCTATTGCTGTTTCTTATGAATGGGGACTCTAGTTCGGTTTATAAAAAGCCAATAGTATTACATGTATTCCATAAGCCGAAAGTCTATAAACCGAACGACGTTCGATTTATAGACTTTCAGCTTATGGAATGTGTAGGTCAACTGCTTCGTACGAACGAATAAAATGAAACGAAAATAATGAACAAATTTCATCTGAAACGAATGCAGTAATGAACGAAATTCATTTTAGACTAAATAAATAAAATTTTCGTCCGAATTGACGAAAACGAAACCAATTTTTTTTAGTTTTGCACATGTCTTATATATATATATTATACATCTGAGGTCTACTTCCTGATCACAGCTCCTTAAGGTCTGATCATGTCATAACCGGACTGTATTTCCCTCCTCCGTGCAGGAGGGATGACTGCATGGAGGAGACAACTGGGGACACGGGGCAGGCAGGAGGTGAGTAGTGGGGAAGGGGCGAGGAGGGTGATAAATTAATGGACAAATTGGCTGTGGCTTATTAAGGAAAACATAATACTAGCATATTATTGGGCAATTTGGCTGTGGATTTTGAATGGCAAAATAATACTAGAAAGGTGATAGAATTAGGTGGTCTCAAAATTGAATTCGACTTCCCAACTTGATAACCTTGAGCTATTCACTAAACTAAATTTGGCATCCAACTCAACCACCATTCAAGACCTTGTTGATGTCAAATTTGAACTCCCCTCTCACCATCAAATCACATTAGAGGCATAAAAATTCAGTATTCACTCACATTTTTGGGAGGTCAAGTTGGGAGATGGACAGTTGTAAATATTGCTTCTTTAAACTCACTTGCCCTAAGTCTATAATAACTGGACTAAGTAAAACTCAACCTCCAAGATTGATGTATAAAAAGTCACTAGGTCAAACTTAGCATTTGAATTTTACTAGTCTCAAAAGCACACGTTTCAAGTTGTCCAGCACTGAAAATAATGGGAGGCAAATTGAACAAAGTGATTTTTGAGACCAAGTCAAATTCGATCTCTGCACTTGTTTTCTTTTCATCCCCCTATTGGTTATAATGGGTGGAAAGTTGAAAGGTGTGTGAACTTGGACACTAAATCCAAGGTTAAATGCAAAACTTGACCTCCATAGAAAAATGCAAAAAATGCTTTAGCGGCATGAGAGGTAGGTTGAATTTTGTCTAAGCTTGGTGTTCAAGATTAGTAAACCTAAAACAAAGTGTGATGAAATATATTGGATATGAACTACTCAGGGGATAATATGATAATATGATTATTCTAATGATAGCAGCTGTAAGTGTTTATGATGTGAGTCAGGCATGCCTGAATGGGGAGCTCAAATGAGAATAAAGTGTTTGTATTTTTATAGTAGATATGTGTCAGTGACAATAGAATCAATATATTCAATGAAAAAGCAAATGCTGGAAAAGAATGAGCTGACTGGGAAATATGAAGAGTATGTGTGCAGTTAAATAGAAAGAGAGATAAAGATGCAGAGATGGGTTGATGCATTTTTTAAATATACTGATTGGAATGAGAAGGAAATTAAACTCTGATTCCAAGATTCTAAATGGTAATTTATAAAGAAACTAAATGCCCATGTGTTGAAGGCATGGGCAATTATATTTAAAAAAAAGGAAAAAAATAAACATGAAGCATCAGGCATCATCAGTTTTTAATTAGTTTTAAATTTAAGCTGCAGTTCTTTAAACAGCAGCTGTATCAATGCATGAGTTAGTAAGTGGATGGATTCCCATCCATGAATCAACCACCCTCATGCACTATGTAGATGATCTGTTGTTGTGTTTCACCAGTCAAGAGGGGTGCCAAGATGAATCTGTGTTTATTATGATTTTGTTTTCAACTAATAGGTGCGAAACCAAAGGTTTATTGAGAAAAAAATATAACAGTATTAAGAAATTGGTATACTATCATTAGGCCCTGGCATTATCTTATATAGGCCTTATGCTTATCCAATGCATGTTTAAACTCTTACTTCTAGGGGACGGGGTCCAGGTGACATAGGACCTTGAGAGTTCATTGAGGTTGCTCAGGAGTTCATTGGCAGGATATGGATTCATGGTGCCTGGTGCTGGGTAACCACACTCCATTGGCAGCTTGAGGCTCTAGGTTAATGCAGCCACATTCCAGGGCCCTGTGCCTATGGGTGTTGTGTTCAGTATAGACAAAACAGGAACAGAAAAAACCCTGCAGACATCATGGAGTGAGCATGGTTTATAATGATTTGCTCACAACTGTTTGTCACATACCGAACACTAAACAGCAGTTGCATACTGCACTATGGTTGGATACATGGTGCTATCAGAATGACACCCGTAGTATGAAAATCTGACCTCTGAACTTGTAAAAGAATGTGACAGGCTAGAAAGCTTAGATGAGTAAAGTGTTGCCACAGCAAGGAGTGAACAGTAAGGGTGTTCCAGTCTAACCAACCAATCATAATAGATTAAATCCAAGTTTCTGGATTTACATCATGCATCAACAGAAGAGCCTCTACCAGCCATGGTGGAAATTAGCTTTTCAAGGCTACAGCAAATGCAGTCAGGGTAACAAAAACCATGTTATCAGCATTTCACAAATTGTTTGTCAGAAATATGTAAAGTTAAAACCAAAGCCACTATAGAGAGTGTTAAATTGCAAGCTATAATGATGATTAAACAGGTAAAGAGATTTTGACAAACCACCACGGACAATAATAAAAATGTAAGCACAAGTATGTATGTATGTATGTATGTATGTATGTATATATATATATATATATATATATATATATATATATATATTTTATTTTTATTTTCTAACACTAACCCCCTTTTTTGTTAAGAGAGAAAAAGGACTCTGTTATACTAAGAATCTTCTCAGCTGAATAGAAAAGCAATGCTCAAATCAGAGCACTAGAGCTTCATAAGGGTTTTTGTTTTGTTAGCAAAAGCAGTTAGGTAATTACATGGTTCACATAGCCTTTTGGTAATGAAATCGTTAACAAGTTAAGATGATTTTATTTTGCTGAACTATTGTGAAATTGTGGGGTTTTGAAACAAAAACAACAAGTCAAAAGGTTATGATCTTTGGAGAACAGAGGTATACGTAAAGCTGACTTATCTGTGTGGTTATTTACAAAACCCTGCCCTCCCTGCCTGGGGTGGAAGGTATGTAGAGGAAAGCAGTTTGACGGTTTAATTATGTCTGAATCAAGTGTATGTTTGATTGATACTGTTGCTGTGGAAAAAAACAAAAAGTGTAATAACCTTATTTTTTTGCAAATAAATATCATATTTAATAATGAACTTGATGTAATTATGTTGATAAAATCATTTAGATAAAAGGTTCACAATCGGACATCTACCAAATATAACATAAAAAATGTATATTTAATATAAACAATGATGTCAATTCCTTGAGGATATAAATATACAACATACTCTTAACATCTATATATCATGAGATTAGTTCACCATGAGATTACTATATATTATACTGCTAGTTAATTTTATAGTGGCATTTACTTGTAATATGTACAAGAGCCTTGTTTATCAGCCGGATTCAGTGTTGGATAGCTTCACAAGCGAATCGGGAGATTATTCTTGCTGGTAAAGTATTATTGGGACACAACTATGATCCTGCTGCATTCACTTGTATTCTGTAGTACTTTCATTTGCCTCCATTCATATGGATATACATGAGATTCCTATATCTATAGCAGTGGTAATCTGAGCAAACCAATCAGTAGACTGTCCATAAACAGAGGTGACTGTTGGCCAGGCAACATTCAGTGTGTACTTTTCAGAAAATCTATATCCACATCATATAGAGAACAGTTGAAAAATAATAATAATAAAAAACCCTCTTAGAATGCTTTTTTAAGCAATGGCTAAAAAAACTGTTAAGCTTTCCATAACTTTGAAAATGCATCAGATTGCATGTTTTGTCAATTTCTAAAATTGATTGCTGTGAAATGGAAAGCAAAAATGCACAACCATTTCTTAGCATGTTTTTCTTGTCATCCTGTCTGTTATTGAAAGCATTCATCTGATGTCCAGAATAAAAAAAGTACAAAACAAAACAGTAAATAGTTCTGTGGAAAAGATGGTCAGATAACATATTGTTGTTGAAAAGATTTTACAAAAAGACACACTGCAGGTTGAGTCAATCATGTTTGAACATTAAAAGATATGGATAATCTTATTTTTATGTTATCAAAGATTTTTAATATGGTATTTTGTATGGTTTGGCTAATATATATGCACAGTATTGAGGGTGTGGTTGAAATAATAGATGTTGACAAAATTTGGATATGATTCTCTTCCATACATAACAGCACTGTAATGGAGTGAAGACCTGTGGGTACCCAGTGGGGATGATGCTCAAATCATAAACTCACGTGTGACTTTGTTCCCAGTAGACCCTGAAATCTTAGAATTCTATTCTCTAAAGTATGTTTCTTCCCAAGGGCTTCTAGATGCTATCATAACTACTGTTCTATGTGACTAATTTCACACTAAGGGTTATTTTCACAATATTTAGGTGTATAGGTTTCCAAACATCAAACCTATTTCTGGTATACTTTCAGTTAAGGCCACAGAGCAATATCTATTGAATTAATTCCAAAACATATAAATGAACTGATAGGTAAACAACTGTGAGCAGTGCAAAAACTCATTAGTCTAAGTATGTCTTACAACCATTTTTTTTTATCAATTGTAATGTGTATGTATGTTTTAATGAATATTTGAATCAGCTGTATGGTCTCTCAAAACATAATTGCAATGCTTTAATCTATACCTGCTTAAGGCATGATAAATACATTGTCTGAGGTAATTGTTGCCATACAAGCCTCTTATATCACATATTTGTTATTTGAAAACCAGAAGACAGGATGTAATCAGAACATAAACATGTATAGATATTTATTTGACTTCTAATAGTTTTATTTGTTTGAAAGTATTACATGAGTTGTTCATGTAATCTGTGATCCGATGAGTCTAAATGAAAACTTTGTTAGTATGAAGTTCGAGGCTGGAAAAATGACTCACTGATCAGAATGTTTTTTTTTTTTTTTTTTTTCAAAATATAAACATACAAATTCGGTAGGTTATACATCAATATTATACAAATAAATTAGATTATTAGATAAATTAGATTCTTATTGCATTTTTCTCGGATATATATAATTTCCGGCATTACTAGATTAAATATGTGAATCACCTTACCCAGTGGTTCGGCATAAATTAGATGTATTGATCCGTCGATATACACCTTGACGGTAATTTGATATTGCTATTAATGCCAATTATAATTCTATATCCGCAATAGTGGATAGTGAATTTGAGGTAACACTACCTACTGAAACATACATTTAAACATTCAAACTATACAACAATTACACTTTAGTTTTCGGTTGGGTCCTATGGGTCAGGGGTCTCTTTTAGCCATGGGGTCGGGGGAGGAGTTTATCTCCGTGTTATTCTCAATGGTGTTCTTTTAATTTTCTTTAATGCTCGGGGTGATCTCGAATTGGGGTCCCTTGAACCAAAGATCCCAAATCCCAGCGTATTTTTGTAGATTCTCCGCTCTACTATAGGTAGCTTTTTCCATATTTCCCTGATAGTCTACTTGTATCTTGATGTCCCTAATAGTTGGTGCTATTTCGCTCAACCATTGTCTAGCCATACACAGTTTCGCTGCCATGAATATATGGATTATTAATACCCGCTTGGGCTTTGGGATCCCCTTCTCAAGGTCCAAGCGAAACAGGAAATTTGCAGGTGTCAGGTTCGCAAGCGAAATCCTCAGGTCTCTTAGTAACTTCAAGAGTGATTCTTTTAGTGGGCCCAAGGCCGTACATCAGTGCAGGAGTTTGATGTCCGAGGTACAGCTAACTTGTGTTGTCCTAGCCAAGTAGCTAAGTGAAGGGCTCTCCATGAAATGGTGGGTAGTTTTGCAGCTACTATGCAGTTGATATTAAAGCAATATCAAAATTATGCCTATGTTGGTACTCTCAAGAACCGCATATCATAATTATTTAGGAATTAATTCAGTGAGACAGTTCAGGCTACAAATATGTTAATATGTTTATATTTGTTTAGTTTACAACAAATGGATGTCATTTTGACATTGCACTTTATGTGTGTGCAGGTTCCTGTGCAATACATGCACATTAGTTAGTATTGCCACCCAGGTGGTATTTTACCAGCAAAATAAATTCACAGAGCCTAGTACTGGTGAATAGAAGGAGAACTTTAATCCAAAGATGCTGGCAAAAACCTGTGAGGGTTGAAACGTCACCAGTGTCTTTGGATTAAAGTTCTCCTGCTGTTGACCTGAGTGCTGGGCTTTGCGCATTTATTTTGATTTTGGAGACCTGGGTGGCGTCTTGTGCCACTGCTCCTTCACTGAAATTTTGTGCAGATCTGAACCATTTTTATTGTATTTTACCAGCAGGCCAGTTAAAAATCTACATGGGTCAATGTTAAATCTGTGGAAGAAATAGGATGATCAGTATTTTTTTTTTTTTTTTTTAAACGCTTTAGATGCTGCAGTAGAAGCTGCCAACTTAATATTTGTTATTACATATACATTTAGAACATATTTGTAATTCTTGAATTGTAATATCCATTGAAATGGAAGGTTGGTCCTTTTTTATTTGGTGTGGTTCTTTAATCTAAGCTAAATAGTTAAAATTATTTAATTAAAATTGATTATTTAGTTTTGCATTCGTGTATTTTTAACATTGAAGTCCTTTTTACCTATATAATGATTTTTAGTTATACATATACTATTTTTTTTTCATCTCAGCATCCTACTTCCTGCCTTATCTAAATAGTTTCAAATCTTCCTCCTACATAGTTCTGTTTTTGTTGCTGCCAAAATGCATTAGGGGGTAAAAAATATGTGGAATTTGAAATAAAAAACAACATCTGGTGATGTCCAATTATAACACATTTAAAAACCAAAAATATGACAAAACAGCAGTGTGCATGACTATAACACCAGGGGTCTAAGTAAATCTTATATAAAGCTTGTTTGAGATTATCTATGCTTGCTTCATTGCATTTTTAAGATATAAGTTGTATTGTAGGTAAAAAATGTAACTTAGAATTTGAAGTATGTACAAATGATTAACTTATACTTTACAGCATTTGTTGATTTTAAACTAAAAAAAAATACAGATTCACATTAGTAGTTTCTGGTAGCAACTGCAAATACAATTTTAATTCATTTTTTATTATCAAAAATATAAAAATACATACATTAATGAATAACATCACACAATACATACAAACACAATACATACAAACATTAAGTACTTCGCAGTAAGTTGGGTGTATTGGTCAGAAGGCCGGGGGGCGGGGGGGCTTACAGATCGGCAAGGGGAGTTGGGAAAATTCTCCAGGGTTTCTCCCTCCCTTTGCCTTTCCTCTCCCCTCCTTATCCTCTCTCCTCCCAATCCCTTATATGTCAATATAAGTAACTCTCTCCATGAGTTTATCCTCCCCTGTCCCTCCAACTCATTTGCTCTAATTACCACACATAAAATTGACATGGGGTCCAAGAGAATCTGGGAGCCTGAGTCAAAGTCTATAGGAGATATTTTTTTCCCCTCTCTGTTCTTTCTTCCTCCCTTTGTATTTCACTGAGGCCACATATTAAACTTAGGTCCAATGTAGCATCCCCCCCTGATAATTTCTCTATTCACGTTTTCCACATATTGTAGTTTTTATTATTTATTATATACTGTGCTGCTATTCTCTTCTCTCTCTTACATTGGTATAAGGCTTGTTCTTTTATCTTTGCCAAAGTAATTCGTTCAGAGGGTTTCCATGCCCTTGCAATCAATAACTTGGTTGATATTAATATAAAAATTGTTAAAGCCCTCTGAGCTAAAGGTAGAGCTTCTAAGGTAAGATGGATTAAGGCAACCTGTGGATTAGTAGTCACGTTTATTCCTGAATTGCTCTCGATTGCATTAAAAGCTTCCTGCCACAGGCTCTTTATTTTTGGACAGTGCCACATGATATGTAAGAATCCCCTATTGCTGTGTTACATCTCCAGCACTTGTTGGTCATAGACGCATACATCTTGGATGGCCTGGTTGGGACTAAATACCATCTGTTCAGGATTTTAAAATGTCATTCCCTCAGGTTGAGGCAATGTGTCACTTTATTTATTTGACTGAGTGAATTCAACCAGTCTATTTGTGAAATTGAGCATGCAAGGTCTCTTTCCCATTTTGATATTGAAAGGGGTAGCCATGTTTCAGTTTTTAAGCTTAGCAAGTTAGTACATTTAGCTAAAATTTTCCTTACATAGATAGTGCTGTACAGATCTCTATTTTTTTTTTAATACCGTATTTGCTCGATTAGAAGACGAGGTTTTTTTCAGAAAACAATTTCAAAACAAATTTGTCTTATGATCGAGGTCGTCTTATAATCTGACCTCAAATTGAGGTCAGACTATAAGACTGGGATCCAGGTCCCCCACAGTGCTGCAAGGGACCTGGATCCCCCTCACTAACAGCAGGGGAATGTCTGTGCGATGAGCGCAGACTTCCCCTGCTGCCGCCCGGCACGACCGCCGGGACTTCTATGATGAAGCCGGGTCCTTCCGGCTTCATCATAAAAGTCCCAGCGGTCGTGCTGGGCGGAAGCAGGGGAGGTCTGCGCTCATCGTGCAGACATCCTCCGCTGCCCCGCTAGCCACCAGGAGAATCGGGCAGCTGGGGGATGTCTGCACTATACGTTCAGACATCCTCCATGCTGCCCGACACTTCCGTCTATTATGACGACCGGCTGTCCGTCATAATAGACGGAGGTGTCTGGCAGCATGGAGGATGTCTGCACGTATAGTGCAGACATCCCCCGGCTGCCCCCACTAGCCACCAGGGAGCAAGAAACAGGTGATGGGGAGGGAGGAAGGGGGGGACATAGTAACAAGGGGGGCAGAGAAACGAGGGGGAGGTAGGGAGGGGAGGTAGAAAGACAAGGGGGGGACAGAGTAACGAGGGGGGGAAGAGCAACAAGGGGAGGGGGGAAGAGACAGAGACAAGGGGAGGGAAGGGGGCACAGAGAGTAACACGGGGAGGGGTGGCAGAGAGAAACAAGGGGAGGGAAGGGGTGAAGAGACAGAGACAAGGGGAGCGAGGGGGGAGACAAAGGGGGGGGGAGAGAGACAACACTAAGGGGGGGAGAGAGAGAAAGCTGGGGCAAGGGAAAGAGAGAGGCAGCATCGGCACATAAAAGGAAATAAAAACAAGAAATGCATTTTTTGATATCATAATTTTTTTATTAAAAAAGCAATTTACATGTGAATATATACAAGTTGAACTTTTTTCCTATAGGGTAGTCTTATATTCAGGCTTTTAGTTTTTTTCCTAATGGAATATCCAAAGTTTGGGGGGTCGTCTTATAATCAGGGTCGTCTTATAATCGAGCAAATACGGTAATAGGGATTGTTTCTTTGATTATAATTTTTTCTAGGAACCCCTTTATCCTTAGATAGGCGAAGAGCTCCCTTCCCTGGATTTGGAATTCTGTCTTAATAGTTGAGAAGGATTTTATTTTTTTGCCCTGAATTACATTGTCAATGCTCCTTATTCCAATTGTTCTCCACCAATTTAGGTTGAGATTTTCTACATTTATACTCAATGTTGAAAGGGGGGCAGCATTTTATCCATTATTCATTTGAGCTGCTTTTCTAAACTTTCTCCAGAAAGACAAAATGTTGTTGAGGACAAATGATTTTTGAGGGCGGCTTCCCCGTTCCTGCCTTGTTTAGTTGTTGCCCAGAAGACGGACACCAATTTCTGATTCAGTGCTATACCAACTTTCTTGTTCATAAATTGGATTTTGGCACATCAAAGTATGTTGTAGCATGCTAGCTTCTTGATATAGCACACTATTTGTGACCGCTAGGCCGCCTTTCTTAGTTTTTTTTTTTTTACATTGTGGTCATGTTAATTCTTGGTCTTTTCCCTTTCCATAAATAGTTGTTAAATGCTATCTGTCTAATTTTGCTACATGACCTAGGGAGCTGAATAGGCAACAAATACAGCCACTTAGGTAGTACATATGCCTTTATGACATTTATCCGTCCTAGCCAGGATATCTCCTTCTTCTTCCAATCCCTAAAATTTTTGTTTATTGCTGTCAGAAGGTGGAGGAAATTGGCCTCCATAATGTCTTTGTGACTTATCTCTTCTTGGGACCACTGAAAGGGAAATCTTTTCTTGAGGTCCCTAAGAGAGTGTAATTCTATGGTTATGGCCATTGCTATTGATTTTTCTATATTTAACTTATAGATAGAAGCTAGACTGTATTCCTTTAGTTTGTACAGTTGCTCTTTTAGTGCATTAGGGGGCTTGGACAAGGTAATCATTATATCATCTGCATATCTATTTAATTTTTATATTTTCCTGCCCTATTTCCATAACCGTTATTAATTGGTTTTCCCTAATTGAATTAGCTTATACTTCTATAGTTAGTGTAAATAGGATTAGGGATAGGGGACACCCCTGGCGTGTCCCCTTTGATGTAGGGAACCACTCTGAGGTGAAGCCCACCCTCTTAACTCTGGCTTCTGGAGCAGAGTACAACTGCTCATTGCTGTGAATATATTACCAGCAAACCCAAACTCAGAAAGTGTTTTCTTTAAAAAGGCCCATGCCGGCCAGTCAAAAGCTTTTTCTCTGTCTAAAACCAGGATCATAAATGGGGATTTCGTCATTTCCACTCTATCTAAGATGTCTATCATTCTCCTTATGTATTAATAGGAGACCTGCCTGAAATAAATCCTACTTGGTCTAATGATATCAGGGAGGGCAGAATATTTTGCTGTCTGACCGACAAAATTGGACAGAATTCAGCAACAATATTGGTCGGTAGCTGGATATTAATAGGCGGTCCTTTAATGGTTTTAAAATTGGAACTATTTCAGCTTGAATCATTTCTTTGGGGATATTGATTTTATTCATTGAAATCATTAAAGACTTCAGTCAGATGAGCTGTAAGGAAATCCCTATATATTTTGTAAAATAAGTTATTGAAGCAGTAATCCGGTCCCGATGTCTTATATTTACGTAAATTATCTATTACTCTACTAACCTCTTCCAATCTAATGGGTGAGTTCATTTCCTGCAGTTGACCATCAGATATTTTTCGAAGATTTCTTGTCTCAAAATATTTATTTATGTGGAAGTGGGGCCTCGGAGTAGTACAATTATATAGGCAGAGTAATAGTCACTGTAGGCTTGACCAATCTCTTTAGGTGACAGGACTATCCTGCCTCCTTCTGAGATTTTTGAAAAATATTGTTTTACATTATCACTTTTTAACTTGTTGGTAAGTAATTTATCTGCTTTATCCCCTATTTTCATGTATTTCTTATTTGGATGAGTTTAAATATTATCTGTTCTTTAATTTGTGCTTCTGACCCTTTTATCTTTTGGAGCTGACTGTTGACTGGGTTTCCTTATTTATCCTTGTAAATTCGGCTAATTCAATATATAAATATGTTAATTTAGGGGATTTGTTTTTCCTTTCTCTGGCTTCTAATTTAATCAGTGCTCCACTAATCACACATTTATAAGTACACCAGAACGTCGGGGTGGAAATTTCCTGAACCTTGTTTTCTTTAAAGACGAGGTCTGTACATCTCATCTAATTTGTGTTCTATTTTAATCTCCTCGAATCAAATAATCCCTCAAACTCCATCTTGATCTTATCCTTTCCAAGTCCTCAATAATGTCTATAATGAGTGCATTGTGGTCCGACCAGGAGATGTCTGAAATTGAAGCCTTGTCGGATCTTTATAGCACAGATAGATCCCCCACAATTAGGTCACTCCTCGAGTGTCCCATAAGGAGGAGTCCTTGATTATCTTTGTAAACCTCAGGTCTTGGCACAATCGATCTTTCTATTTTTCACTTTTCTACTGGACGACCTGTCCTGATCGGGCTCTGCCCCACAGTTGAAGTCACCCAGCAGCATAAGTATTTTGTCCATTAGTTATTTTAGGAACCTTAGAGGGTTTACGTTGTTACATATACATTCACCATGGTAAATATTTGGTTGTTATTTTCACCTACAAATATTATGTACCTACCCTCCGGGTCTATTTATTTAAATATGGTTCTCACTGCTAGAAATTTTGTAAACAGGATTGCAACCTCCTTTTTTTCCCCTTTTATTGAAGCCCTAACAATTAATTGGAAAGTTTTGGTATTCAGGTATTATTTGTCTTCTAATCTCCAATATGTTTCCTGTAATCCGCATATCTAAATATGCTGTTTTTGTATGAAGTCTGAGAGAATAGGCCATTTAAAGGGACATTTATAATGTCCTTGGACATTAATTGTGGCTACTCTGAATTCTTATGATAAAACTTAGTTTGTTGGCTCTCTCCTCCTGTGGACCCATGACAGAGAAACATAAACATATAAAAAAACATTCAATCTCTGAATATGAGGTACATATAACCCTTGGCTTCATCCATTCTGAGTGGGCCCCCCTATTCTCGTCCAAGTAACCCTAAACTTGGAACAAGCTCTATTTATGTTCTCCATCTATCAATGAAGAGAAGGTGGTATCTCAGGGAAAAGCATAGCCAAATTGTTCTGATTACAGCATGCAGTTGTGTAAGGAAAAAATGGTGTTTACTGGACCTTAATGTCCATGGTATAAAATGATAACCTATGGTTTAACTTATGTTCACATAAAGAAATTTGACATCGCCCTCCAAAATGCTTTTAAATTAGATAATCTTTTTTATCATGGGCAAGAACCTTAAGCCTTGACTTAAACATTTATGTACATATATAAAAAGAAATAAAAAGGAAAGAAGGGCCCTCCTAAATGGCTCCAAAGTATTTCAAACTTAAAGTCACTAACAAAGAACCTCGGCTTTAACCTAAACCCTTTATATCCATGTGTGTATACACAGGTGCAGCATTCACCAATCATTCTGCGGTACCTTTTTGTTAACGTATCTTTCTTTATTTTTATCATATGCAAAAGAACAACACAAACAATACAAACAATTAAAAACATACCTAACAAATACAGTACACATTAATGGGGAGAAGAGAGAAAAAAGAAGAAAAAAGACACACCAGCAACGATACCAAGGTATTATAGAGCGGGAAAATTCACTAAAAGGCTCCAGAGAAAATGCAGAGATATTTTTAAAGTGCATGTCAGTGTCAGTATTGGTTTCGACTTTCTAACAAATAAGCATTCAGCATAATTTAACAGCTCTTTCCCTCTCTTTTCCCTCTCCTCTCTTCCCTATCCCCTCCTCTCTTCTTCCCTCTTTCCCCTCCCCTTCCTCTTTATAGTATAATTCTTTATTGTTTCAAAGAAAGACATACAAATAAATAAGCGTATACATATATACACAAAAAAAAATGCATACTAGGTAACAATGAAAAAAGGAAAGGGCAGGGGGGAAAGAAAAAAAAAAAAAAGAAAAGGTACGCGCCGGGAGGAGACAGACAGGGCTGAGGAGCTAATCTCCCCAAAAAGATGTTAGCTCTTCAATTGTTCAGGGCACCTGATTCGGATGATTCAGGTACAAACTATCTAATTTGTCCAGCCACTGACCGTAAAAACCAAACCTATGGGGGGATAGCTGATCTGACCACTCCAACTCTCTCTCCATCCAGAGTTGGTGTCTCAAATGGTGCATAAGCTGATTCTTTTGAAAAGGAATACTTGATTTCCATCTACGGGCCATTAATATCTTAGCGGCAACTAGACAATGTAACGCCAAATGCAAAAGAGAGGGGGGGATCAGCCTCAGATTTAGGTGAAGCAGAGCTGATTCTGGGTGGAATGGCATACTAATCCCGGTAATCCCTGCAAAGTACTCAAATGCCCATCCCCACAGAGGTCTGATAGACAAACAACCCCACCACACATGCAGGTATGATCCCCCTCTCAGTCCGCATCTCCAACAGTTGTTTGGATAATCCTGATACATTTTGGCCAGCCTATTCGGAACCAAAAACCCCCTTTTAATCAGTTTATATTGGTTCTCTACCAAGTTCAAACAATGAATGTTTTTCTTAAGCTTCATAGAAGCTGCCACCCATTCGTCCTCAGATATACATAAGCTGAGGTCCTTCTCCCATGAGGAGATAGCCCCAATCTGGGAAGAGGAGCACAGCTGAAGGATATCCTTTGACTTAGTCAGGGGCCTCGGGACCACTGTGGAGCAAAAGAGGCGTTTCAAACCCCTCAACTTCGCATGGGGTGCTTTATAAAGAGAGGCGTTTAAAATACTTTTTAATCTCAAATAGTTAAATATCTCAGTGTGAGGGACATTCCATCTAACCGCTAAGTCAGAGAAGTCTAAAAGCTTATGTTCGTAAAAAAGGTCTTCAATACGGACATCTATTCCGCCGAACCAACGTTGTAATGAGATATTCCCTAATATTTGATCCACTAGAGTAATTCTAAGTGACGGGAGAACCTTACCCTGTAATTCCAGCCTAGTTTTTATAGGTTGCCATGCCTTCCATATGTGGCCCAGAATTATGCTATTCCTTTCCAAGAGAGAATGATCGATCCTGTTATAACGGGACCAAACATAAAACTCGAGACATCTATTCCCCGATGCCTCGGATTCCAAAACATACCATGGTTCTAATTGGTTAGATGTAACCTGGAGATAATACATATGAACCATCATATTTGCCTTATATAAGTGGCGAATAGAGGGGAAGTTTAAACCTCCGCTATTAAATTTCTTTGATAGTAATTTCAAACTGATTCTAGGTTTTTAGCCTTCCATGCATATGCGGTAAAACTCCTTTGGACCATGTCCAACCAGCTATCTGGAACCGAGAGGGGGATCATGCAAAATAAATAGTTCCACTTGGGGACAATATAAGCGTTGAGGATATTGATATTTCCCCACCAGGAGGCCTCCCACTGCCTCCACTCCCTCAGCAGCCTGTTCGTTTGTCTGAATAGTCTCATAAAATTGATCTCAACAATCTGATCTACCTCACCAACGATCACAAGCCCCAGATACTCGATCTGCTTGTTAGTCCAGTCAAAGGGAAATTGTACCCTTAACTCGGCCAACAATGAGTCCGGCATATTGATTGACAAAACTCTGACAAATTGAAATAGAAAAAGAAGGAAGAATCCACACTCTGGTCTTATCTACATTCAATTTATAATTAGAGGCAGTGCTGTATTGCCTAATCTCATCCATTAAATGGCCCAGGGAAACCTGCGGAGAAGTCACTGTGATGACAATATAATCTGCATAAAGTGAGATCTTTAAAGCGGCATCTCTCGTAGGAAAACCCTTAATATTCTTGTTGTTCCGAATTCTGATTCCCTGCCTGGTACCGTTGGACATGTTATACCACTCCGAACATATGTTGGGCCCCACTACCCTGGCTGCCGGACCTGAGTACAAGGTCATAATAGCCTGAAGAATCCAGCCAGAGAAGCCAAAGGCTCCCAACACTGCCTCGAAATACCCCCACCCGACCATGTCAAAGGCCTTCTCAGCATCCAATGACAGGGTCAGGAGGGGCATGGTCGATTTATTCGCCAAATCCAAGATATCAATGAGACGTCTAACATTATTATAGGAATACCTTCCCGGGACAAAGCCTGTTTGGTCGGCATGAACCAAGCCAGAAATCACAGTCTTGACCCGAGCCGCCAGAATTGAAGCGTAGATCTTCATGTCGACATTAATCAGGGAAATGGGTCTGTAATTTTTAAGTTCGGTTGGGTCTTTGTCTTGCTTTAGGATTGGAATAACGTTGGCTCTCAACGGCTCGGGGGGGGAGACGCAACTAAAACCAGTTCGTTATACATCCTGCATAAAGGCGGAGCCACAACTTTCTTAAAAAGCTTATAGAAGGAATTACCATACCCATCGGGTCCAGGAGTTTTATATGTTTTTAAATTACCTATGGCCGATTCAACTTCGTCCACGGAAAGAGGAATATTTATCTTCTGCAATTGTGCTTCTGTAAGCCTCGGGAGTGGAACCGACCCCAAATAACGTTCTATACATGAGAGATCAGGTTGAGCAGGTAAGTTATAGAGTTTAGAGTAAAATTGGGTAAATGCACGACCAATCTCCTCTGGGGAGGCTGATGTTTTTTGACCTTCCACTATTTTATCAATTCGACTGCCTGCTTGTTTCTTCTTTAACCTAGCTGTCAGAGTTTTATGAACTCTGTTGCCTTGATAGTACGTTTGCATTTTTAGTTTTTTTATCGTACACAACGTATTCTCCTCTAATTTTTTATTGATCTGGCATTGTAGATCTGAAATTAATCTGATATTATTCGGGTCTGGGTTTACTTTATTTGATATCCGATAATAAGCCAGGTAGAGGTCCTTAAGGCTCTCACCCCTTTTTCGTTTCGCAGCACTGTCCATCTTGATCAGATAGCCCCTAATAACCGCTTTGCATGTACACCATAGATTGGTGCTGGAAGACTCGGGAAGATTTTCTTGAAAAAAAAAGTCAGACATGGTGGAGATATACTCCCTTTGTTCCGAATGTTTTAGCAGGTTGGGATCTAGTCTCCACGTAGACCTAGACCTTATAGGAGCTGGGCCCAGTTCCAACAACACAAGACTATGATCTGACCAGGTGTTATCTAGTAAATAGGCTCTTTTGATCTTTTTGACCGCCAGATCATTGCCCAAACAGATATCTATTCTCGAATATGTACTATAGATTCTAGATAGGTGGGTATAGTCTTTACTGAGAGGGTTTTGGAGTCTCCATAAATCGAATAAATTCTGTCTGTGGCATATTGAGCGCATTTTTTTAGCTTGAGTTACCACGTAGGGATCAATTACAGAGGACAGTGGGACCTTCTTATCCAGCAGTGGGTCCATGATGCAGTCAAAATCCCCTGCAATGAGAAGTGTACCCATCTTGATGTTGTCTATTTTTTCAGCAATTTTAACAAACAGTTTGGTGGGGTTCTTGTTGGGCAAGTAAACATTTACCAAGGTAAAGACTTCCGAATCTATCCTGGCAATTATTATCAGATATCTTGCCTCTGGATCGAATTCTTGATACATAATTTCCAGGTTCAAGGAGCGTTCAAATATAATGGTACGCCTCTTTTTTTTTGTTCCTACCAAAGATGCCTGTAATATGGTCTGGAATCTCGCACCTCCCCAGTTCTGGAGACTCTCTTTCTTCCAGTGGGTTTCCTGCAGAAAGGGTTTTGGATATTTTGCTTAATCAGTGTATCATATACCATCCCCCTTTTCACCACCGAATTCAGGCCCTGAACATTAACTGAAAGGATCCTCAACATTAAAACTGTAACTGACTAGGTCGCCCCTGCCTGCAACTCCCAGCGCAGACAAAAACAAACATATAGGACGGGAGTGGAGTTTACCTACTCCTTGTCCCGCCTGCGCACACAAAAGAAAGAAAATAAAGTGCGAACACAAAAGCACTTGTCCATGAGAATAGGAAGCTGTGCGGTAAAAAATCCGCACTTAGCTGGATACCTTAGGGAGGGGGGAGGGGTCCGTATGAAAGCAACATACTATATATAGAAAGTGCACGTAAATATTTCAAGTAAAAACAGCCAATCTGGTCAATTTTTTCATTCTGCTCAAAACATGCTATATAAAGAAAGTGCACATAACTATTTCGGGTAAAAACAACAAAACTGGATACTTTTAGTGCAGTATCTTAACTAATCAGCTGTGTATTCTTCTACTTGAGTGTCATTCTTCATACCATGATAGTAAAGAAACAAAAAAAAAAAGGTTTGCTAATGACTAACCCATATTATTATATTCAAAGTGCCCGTGAAATACCCAGTGTCAAAAATGCAATGCTCTAAAAATCAGACTCTTTATAAATGAACATACTCCTGCAGTTTCAAATACTGACCGCGTAATTTCACGAGTTAAGAGTGCAGGGTCCTGTCTAGTCCGACACTTATATAATTACCTAAATACTCTTCTTATCAATAAGGCAGATGAAGAAATATCATTCCTCTCAGAGCTGTTCCCTCTACCGCAAGACAGACTTTACCAGATGATGAGAGAGAACAAGTCAGCAATAAACAGAACACAATAACCTTTCTAATCCATCTGTATATTCTATTGGATATTCTTCCTATTAAGTGGCTGAACCTTAGGATTAATTTTAGAATATTGCTAACTCATACAATGATCATGCTTATATCACTGAGATTTCCAAAAACAAAAAGTTAACTTGTTAAGCACAGATACTATCCCAGACAATTCAGACCGTTACATATAAACAATAGGTTATGCAATTATTCCATAAACCATCCTGTTGTCATCTATCATGTGGAGAACAAGTAAACAAAAAAAACAAAAAACAAAAAAAAGGTATTCGCTTGTTTAAGCACATATAATGTCCCAAACAGTTTCTGTTGTACCTTTTTGATGCTTTTGTTATGTTTCCCCTTCGAATATCAGATATCAAACCTCTATTATAGTCCTAGACTTTATATAACATTATGTGTTTCACCATTTAAATCTACTATACTATTTGTGACCCATGCTTTACTCAAGACAAAAAAATTGCAATGTTAGGAATTCATAGTGACTCTATATACAGTTTGTACCTTACTTTGGGTAGACCTATCGTGTCCTTATCCCCCTTCCCACACTCCTCCGCTCTTCTTCTTTCTCCCCTCCCTTCGCAAAACAAAACAAAACAAAAATGTTTGTGGGAAACCAAATTGAGTCCAGTTTCATGTTAAGTGGAAATCCGGTTAGTGGTGTGTTAAGATTTAACTTAAGCTTCTTAAAAAACTAGTGGAAAAAAAAGTTATCATATTAAAGCGTATACATTTACAATATCCTCTTTATTGCATTAGAAATAGTTAACCTCAATGTCATATTAACATAAGTCACTTGTGTCTACATACTTAAACCCAAATATAAATACAAAAGAAAAATTGTAGTCACTATAGAAACCAGTGGAATGTTCCAGTTGATCAGATCACTTATAGAACTTTGCCCTGAAAAATTACTTTATCCATAACCTTTTACTTTATACTTTATATATTATGCTTCTACTGTACATCATGCACTATTGTTTTTAGCATTCATTTAATTAGGACTGCATTTATCAAACATTCTTTATAATCTCATATTACACTTAATTTCACATGTTGATGTTT
This sequence comes from Pelodytes ibericus, assembly GCA_036172795.1. Classification (NCBI taxonomy): domain Eukaryota; kingdom Metazoa; phylum Chordata; class Amphibia; order Anura; family Pelodytidae; genus Pelodytes; species Pelodytes ibericus. The sequence goes on along the minus strand of CM069858.1, from coordinate 40,525,227 downwards.
TTTGATCAGAAACTGCCTATTTTTCGCTATTTTAAGGTTGACTCAATATGTGACAATAATCGGCCATGAAATTGTTCCCCCCCCCCCCCGAAATGGTGCCTCTAAATTGCGATCTGAATGCTTCCGGTGTTGCCATTTCCAAGCCACCCAAATAGCCGATTCACATCCAAATCAGGGATATTGAGCATTTTGGAGATTTGTGAAATTTGGCTAAAGTGCCCGACTTCAATACATTTTTGGGACATTACCAAGCCACCCAAATAGCCAATTCACATCTGAATTCAGGGATATTGAGTTGTCGCAATTCGGAGATTTGTGAATTTCGACTGAAGTGCCCGATTTCAATACTTGTTCGGGACAAATTGGTATGTAATGGGTAGACCCTTATAGTTAACTAATGGTGTCAAACCATAATAGAACTGCTAGTTAAACATAGTTTATGTTTGTAAAAAAAACACAATTTAAATTGATTAATGTTAATGAAAAAAATCCAAAAAAACAAACTGAAACCAATGTGGTTTCCAAATAATATAAGACAAGAAATAAAAAACAAGAGAAGACCAATGAAATATTATTAAAGCAAGGGATAAGCAGCATCATTTGTAGAGTACAAAGATACCACCAAAGATTGCAAAAAGATGATCAGAATGACTAAATTGGAAAATGAGAAATGGATTTCTAAGGAGTGTAAAACTGATGCTCAACTTTTTTGAGTATGAAAATGGAAAGAATTGAAAAAACAAATTTGGTTAGTGAGGATAGAAAGAAAGCAGCTATTTGAAATATTTTTTTGTCTTCTATTTATACCATGGATGAACCGATGGCTTGAGCCCCTGTTGGCTGTTTTTTTGGGAATGTTACAGCCAACATGGGATTGAAAAAAGTGTTTAAGTAATTAAAAACTTTTAAGGTAGATGAGGAGCTAAGCCAAATGCTGACCAGACTGTTTTATTTGTTTGTTTGTTTTAATCTTTATGGAATCTTACATTTTCTATAAAATAACAATAAATTGGCAAAAGATGGATGTGGTGCCTAAATTTAAGAAGGGATCTAAATCTCAGCTGGACAACTACAGACCAGTGAGCTTGGGAATATATATATATATATATATATATATATATATATATATATATATATATATATATATGTACAAACAAACATGCAGGAACTGACCTAACACACTTAGATTAAAAAGTGGGAATTTGGTAAATTATGGTCGTAAAATGAAGCTTGCTAACCACATAAAAGGTACCTCATAATTAGGCAAGTCCCTACACTAAAGTTGAATAATAAACTAATAATACCACACAGACACACAAACAGAGGAAATACCTGCAGAGCTGAAGAAAGCAAGGAAATGGGTGTGGTTGCATTTATAGAGGAACTAAGCAAGAGGAAACTAAGAAAACCTGGAACGGAGCAATAGAATAACAGAGCAAGAAAACCAGAAATGGATCAGAGCAGAAACTAGTAACAGAAACATTTTGTTTAATAGAGTTCTGAGACAGGGTTGAGATAATACAGGGCTGAGCCAGTGCTGTATTTACCTCGAGGCATCCTAGGCGGATGCCTAGGGTGGCAAATTTTGGGGGGCGCTTGCAGGCAGCGACAGAGGTGAGAGGGGATCGGAAGATCCCCCCTCACCATCTCTGCCTGCCAGCAGGCTGCACAGGAAGCCGAACAGGCAGCACAGAGAAACCTCTGTGCTGCCTGTTCGGCTTCCCGTGCAGTGTGACACAGAAGTGCCGACGGTCATGTGACCAGCGCACTGACGTCATACGCGCACCGGGTCACGTGACCTGTTGGCACAATCGCCTGGAGACCATGCTGCCTGCCACTAGCCACCAGGGAAAGGTAAGTGCTGGGGAAATGGGGGGATTTGGGGAAATTGGCTGGGGCTTATTAAATGGCAAATAACACTGGCATATTGTTGGGCAAATTAGCAGGGGCATATTAAATGGCAAATAACACTGGCATTTTGTTGGGCAAATTGTCAGGGGCATATTAAATGGCAAATAATACTGGCATATTATTGGGCAAATTTGCTTTGGGATATGAAATGGCAAATAACACTGGCATATTGTTGGGCAAATTGTCAAGGGCATATTAAATGGCAAATAACACTGGCATATTATTGGGGAAATTGGCTGGGACATATTACCGGTAAATGGCAGAATAACACTGGCATATTATTGGGCAAATTGGCTGGGGAATATTAATGGCAAATTATACTGGCATAATATTGGGCAAATTGACAGGGGCTGATTAAATGGCAAATACTGGCATATTATTGGGGACATTGGCTGTGACTTATTAATGGCAAATAATACTTGCATATTATTGGGCAAATTGGCTGGGGCATATTAATGCCAAATGATACTGGCATATTATTGGGCAAATTAGCTGGGGAATAATATGGGCAAATAATATTGGCAATGTGTATGTAATGGGGTGATAGAGGCATGTAAATGGGGTGATGGGGCATGTCCTTGGTGTGCAACGTGGTTTATGGGTCATGTCGTGGGTGTGCATCGTGGGTAGGGGCTGGTGCCCAAAATTTGTCTGCCTAGGGCAGCACAAAACCAAGATACACCACTGGGCTGAGCTATACAGGGAACCAGGATAACTTTGCTGGATAACTTATTTAAGGGAACAGAAGTCATCCCACGCACAGATTCCCTGGTCATAAATCACAGAGTACGCACAGGTAGGGGCTACTCTTGAACAGGGCAGGATCCGGACTGTAGTCATATTGGGCAGGTGCCACTCTGGGAAAAAGCACAAACAAGCTTAGAAAATAAACAATCAAGCAAAGCAAAAGGATACTGAAATCACTGGAACAGCTTGGATAAGTCTACAAACTGGGTGAGGCATCACACTCCTTATTTGCTGATGATACAAAATTAGATTGGGCAATACATTAAAAACTCTATTTTTTTTTTTAAATGATCCTTTTATTACTTTTTAATATTCAGACATTAAAACATTCATATTTCACATATATAATGGGATTCTATTTCAAAATGCAATAGTTCCATACATAAATTCAAGTGGTGTATCTCGCACATTTTATCAGACAAACATTTACACATTTTTTCCCGATGACATAGAGGGAGCGGTGGGAGCATGTTCCAGACTATCACTTGGTCAAACGCATCTAAGCATGGGCCTAAAAATCAAGGCTGGGGGTGTGACTAATCAAGGTTTTCAATCGTATTTTGCCACTTATCCCACAATTAATGTCTTTTTGAAGAGTTTAAAAAAGACCAGCTCAAGTCTCTTTCCATCCGGATATGTGAATGCAATTGGTTTCTAATTGAGTCCCAAGAGAGATCATTAGATTGTTTCCAATTGTGGGCCAACACAATCTTAAATGCAGCAATGTAGTGGGTGATAACATTTGAGGTACTCTATTTCATCTTGGGCCAGTGCATATTTAATATTGCTACTTCTGGCTTCCTATCTAAACTTATATTTGTTATTTACTTAATATAATTAAATATTTTATCAACCGCTTTCTTGATTCTTGTACAGCCCCACCAGACGTGTAAATAAGTACCCTCCCCTTAGGTGCACATGCAAATTGGAGATTTTTCGGGGTACATCTTTGCCAGCCTGTGTGGAACCAACTACCATCTATAAATAACTTTAATATGTGTTTCAACCAGCATAACACATTGCACTTGTTTGTGCTTAGCGTTTTGCACCACTCGTGTCGGTCTAATGTTCAGTTTGTCTTTTTCCCAACTCCTCATCTGTGGGGATACATCGAGGTGATCTATGTCTCTAACCCTTTCCATGGCTTTTGATAGTAAAGCATGAAATAACTCCATCAAATGAAGCAGAACAATGAAGGAGCTCCTGAAGTTGGCAGACTAGATGGACCGAATGGTTCTAATCTGCGGACACATTCTATGTTTCTATGTTTCTATGAAGTTAGCTCAATAAACTGGGGAGTATTACTTCGCTGAACCATCTGGTGCTTCAGGCAATAGTCACTCATCAAATGTGCAGGTGTGAACAAAAGAATTCCACGGGAAATTATTGCACAGGCACTCCAGTTCATAAGGTGCATAAAATATTTAATGTGAGCAACAAAACAGGTACAGGGACAGAAAATTACAGGGACAGCTTTTGATAGTACCTTTGGGACTTTCTCTCTAGTAAATAAGTTGGTATAGCACTTTGTTTTAAACTGTGTTAGGTGTTTTTACAGAACATTTTAAATCCTAAGATATGAAAAGATTTCAGAATTGGGAAGCTGATATTGTTGCACCAGAGATGAAAAATTGTACTATCTTGCCCTTCTGCAGGATCTGGTCAACATTTAGTATATCTGATTGTTAATTAGTGGTAGATCCTCCAGATTTTGTTCCAGGACTTCTATTTTACAAAAAAAATGTACTCTAGATAGCCCCATACATATCCTTTATTCCTAGTGCCTCCACCTCAATACTGTACCATCCCGCTTCTGATACTGATTCTAACTGGGTTCTATTTACATGTACTAACATATTCGTTAGATATTGGTGTTTCATATTTGGAAAACCAACTCCTCCTTTAGAAGTTTTTTGTGCAAGTACTTTCAGATTTATCCTGGCCTTCTTAACTCTCCATATACAGTATATGCTGAAATATTTGATTGTAATAATGCTAACCAGTTATTTGACACCTTCAGCTGTATCACCTGGAAGATATCTCCACTTTGGGAGGATATATGAACTTACAACCTGCATCCTTCCCCACCATGATATTTTTAGCTGTTTCCAATCTTTTAGTAATTGATTTGTAATTTTAAAAAGATTCATAAAATTAACCTCAATTATGATTTTAATAGTCTTGGTGAATACATTAAAAACTTGATGTCTCTTCACTATAAGAGGATTTGGACATATTGGGGGACTGGAAAGGCAAGTGCAAAAAAACTTCAATGTAAACAAATGTAAAGTTAAGCTTTATGGGAAAAATAACCGTGCAACATATACTTTGGTATACTAATGGTATCTTCATGGGAATAACTGCTAACGTGAAGGATTTAGGAGATATAGTATACCTTAACACAAGATCCAGTATTGATCCAGTAGTACATAAAAAATAATAAACAAAAAATAGTGTAATACTGATAATTGAATAAAACAATCCCCAAAAAGGAGACCCCCCCCCCCCCACCCCCCACCCCGGTATTCCACTTACTTAAACTTAGTTTTTAGGCTCTGGGGTGTATAATAGAATTCACTCCCAGCTTTCAGGATGTGGATAATAAATGTGAGATTGAAACAAAACCAAATACACCTCCTTCGTATGGGTACCTTAAAAATTATCACAAAAAAACGGCATAGTGCAGTTTAGTAGCTTTTTGCAATATTTGTTTTGCAGGTTGTATACCTTTTCAAAATGTAGTTATCTCATAAATTGGGAAAGGAACAATGTAGAGAACTAAAAATGGTTGCACTAACCAAGAAATTCCAGCATGAATATGCCGTGCAAATTTCATAAATCTAAAGTTTAGCATTCAAAGTTTTTCTGCTTCAGACAAACACACAGATATGTGCTTCAAACACTGCAGAATCCCCGTATCTCACCACCCGTAGCCATTGGATTCACACAAACGGGGTGTTGGCAACTGCTTTGAACACACCAGAATCCCCGAATCTCACCACCCGTAGCTGTTGGATTCTCGCAAACAGGGTGTTGGCAACTGCTTCGAAAACACCAGAATCCCTGAATCTCACCACTCATAGTCGCTGGATTCTCACAAACGGGGTGTTGTTTGTGAATGCTTTGAACACACCAGAGTCCCTCAATATCACCACCAGTAGCCACTGGATTTTTGCAATGTTGGTGATGTTAACATAGTGTCAAACTACAGGCCTATCTCACTGCTACCTATCCTTTCTAAAATCCTGGAAAAATGTGCCCATAACCAACTGTACGAGTATTATCTATGGTCCAATGGTCTTTTCTAATATTGATTCATTCTGGGTTTTGGTAAAATCACTCCACGATTACTGCCTTCTTAAAGGTGAGCAATGGCATCCAGCGTGGTATGCAGAGTGGTGAACTTACAGGTGCAGTTTTCCTAGACTTATAACCTGGCCCAGGTAAATTCATATAAGTATCATAGTATGTGGCTAGATCCAAATATATCTTTTGGTCTTTATATTGACAAGTTCATGTCAAAGCTGTATCCTAGGATTGGCTCTCTATATAGAACAAATCTCTCAAATCCTCAAAACAGATTCTACCTGTTATTAGTTTACAAACTCCTTTGTATACTGTACATGTTTTTTTATTTATTAATAATTATTTACCCTGTATGTTCTCTTTCTAACTTGTTTAAATGCATGTATGTATTTTAATCTACTGTTAAATGTGTAACGGTAATTACATTATGGACTGGGTCCCCAGGACATACTTGGGAATGAGAGAAATCTCAATGTATTCTTCCTGGTAAAACACTTTCTAAATACATAAATACATCCAAATAAATGGATGAAGTTGCTATCCCAAATTCAAATATGCTTGAAAAATAATGTACATGGATTTCTATTAACTCCCCCTAAAACTAACCCCGTCCCTTAATACCAACCCTACCATAAACCCTAACAGCCGACGCTAATATACACCCCGATAATAACCCCCAAACCCCATTACTAACTCCTAATTCTAATCCCTAATACTAACCCTGAACCCCAATCATAACTTCTAATACTAAGCCCTAATAGTAACCCTAATACTAATCCATAATACACTGAATCCTAATACTAATAATACTAACCTCCTATGTGATCCCGCGAAGACCTGTCACACGATGAACCAGCCATTGTGCCTCTCTCCCCTTCCTCCCCAAGATTTTTCCAATTTATGCCTCTTCCCCCTCCCTCCCCCAGACTTGCCCAGTGCTGCCTCTCCCCCTCCTTCCCCCAGACTTGTCCAATGCTGCTCCCCCCCCCAGACTTGCCCAGTACTGCTTCTCCTCTCTTCCTCAGACTTTCCCAATGCTACCTCTCCCTAAGACTTGCCCAATGCTGCCTCTCCACCCCTCCCTCCCCCTGACTTGCTCAATGCTGTCTATCCCCCCCTCCTTCCCCCAGACTTGCCTAATGCTTCCTCTCCCCCTTCCTCCCCCAGACTTGCCCAATTGATGCCTCTGCCCCCTTCCTCCTCCAGACTTGCCCAATTGATGCCTCTCCCCCTCCCTCCCCCAGATTTTTCAGAGCATTATTACGGTAATATGAACATAATGGCATCTAATGAAAGCCCTTCTTATGGCGATAAAAACAACATATAATGTATGTGGGTACCGAATGTGAGAAGGAAGAAAATTACAGCTAAACACAAACACCCCATAAATGTCAAAAAAGCCCTTGTCACCAAGGGAAAGACAAGATCAACATTTCTAATTTCCAAGTATGTCCTGCGGACCCAGTAAATAAATAAAAGAGATTAATCCTTCAGGTTATCCCCAGACTATATACAAAACAATATTACTCTGACAATGGACATCAGAAACAATTAAAACATATATCTGGTGATGAAGATGAAAACAGAAATCACTAAAGTGGACAGCGCTAAAATAAATACTACAAACCAAATATGTAATAAATGTAGGAAAATATTTAATATAAAAAAAAATACATATAAAAACAAAAATATGTCAATTATACAAAATAGGGCAATATACACTGCAGGATCATAAATTACACAGTGAACAGTATATTTAATAAAATAAGATTACTATCCAATTACTATCTCATTAGTTGAGATATAAGAGTCAGGTAGACAAACTAACTCAATTATACAATACAAGGGATTAGACACAAAGAGAAAAGCCGGATGAAATGATGGGGAGCAACCTAAAAGCAGCCTTAATATCTGTCTTTTGCAACTGAGAACCCTTACCCATGGTCCTGACCCAATGCAATGTCTGGTCTAATGAGGTATATGATACCCTGCAGAGGTCTGCATCAATTCCATCATTCACCTACCTGCCTTTGGGATAGGACAAGGGGTGAATGAGGTGGAATTTCTCCAGCCTCTTTTTTGGGGACTCCCCTCAGGGGAGAGACCCACAAATCATAAAGAGGGGGTAAATGATTCGGACCTGCCTTCCTACCCAATGACACCAATTTGTCGGACACGCCCTGGGGGAACTGGTAGGCTGATTTCAAATTTTTCGGGAAAAATTGACAGGAACCCCTTTTTACCTGAGGCAGGGGATCCCATGGCAGATGGATCAGCGGCCGGTGAGAGAAAGGGCTGTATAGCACTACGACCGGGAGCCATAACATGCAGCTACAAGGCTGTGTCCTTGTGACCCCACCTTATAGTTGTTCGCACTGCCCTGCGCTGCCGGAACTGCGCATCGTAATGCAGCCATGCCTGGCCACCATATACCAGGTAAGCTTCATGAAGGGAGTCTAAATAAAAGTCTAAAAAAGAGCTTGGCACAATTTTCTGGGTCCTTCTCACCTATCACGCATGCCAAAATGACAAAATCCTGGAGCCAGTTTGAAAAAGTACAGGGAATGAGTCTGTATCGCCCCTTTTCCGCGTCCTCTTGTTTGTGGTCATTAGGTTTTGAAACAGCATCTAAATGAAATGTCTCTAAGGGGAGCAGGGAAAATATGTCAACATTTAAACCTCGTTCTATCTTCTCCCTGAAATCCTGTTTCAAGTGAGCACCCACTGGGCCCTCATAACACACATAAGTCCCCCGCTAGCTGAATCATCTAAGCGGACCTGGTCCCTATCCTTCTGCCCTGTTGCAGGATCGACAGTAGATTCAGCACTGGGAGAAACCTCAACAGCAGGGAACGGTGGCTGAACTAAAGGATACGCTGCCACAATAGCCTGCTCCACTGTCGCTGATGGGGGCCAGTCTACCGCCTCCGCCGCATACGCACCCCAAACTTGTGATGGGGGTAACAACCTGAAGGGAAGACCTTACTTTGACTGCTTTTAAAATGTATTTTAAGCCTAAAACTATCTGGGATAGCACACCAGCCTCACCCTGTGTCCCATGAGAAGTAAAAACATTTGTAGTGATGTGGTGTTGCGTAAAAAGGGGGAGGGTAGAGGGAAGTTGTAACTCTCCCCTGGACATTCTCCCCGGAGGAGGGACCACCATGGGCACTGGTACCAGAGATCCCCTCAACAAGGTCGAAAACAGCAGCAGACTGCAGGCTCGGGAATCAACTCTGCATGGACCTGCAAGAGGGAGGATAGCTGAGACAGGAGCCGGATGGGACGAGGGGATTGGGTTGAGACTAAAAACACCAAATCCATCCAGTTGCCCAGCATCCAAATGCTGCTGACCTCTCTAATGATCCTGATCTGCTGGAGCCAAGACAGGGCCTGGGACAGCATCCGGCCTGCTGTAGGAGTCATACCAGGTCTGTAGTTGAGGAGAACCCCTCTGAGGAGAGGGGTAAGGCATCTGCATGCTGAATGAGCCACTGTGAGGTCTCACTTGCACCTGTGCACTGGAGCTGGGGCCCATAGAGGCCAAGTGAGGCCAACCGGCGATCTGAGTGACTCCCTGGCAGTAGCAGGTCACGGGACCACATGGCTCAAAACAGTACCGGAAGCAGAGCATCTACTGCCAATGCGGCCTTAGAACCAGATGGGGAGATGGGGATAGCAAATGGTACCACAGGAGATACCTGCAGCCTGCCGGTCAGGTGGTGAAATCGAGCCTGGGAATCGGTTTGCGACCTGTTGGTGGGAAACGATACGGCCGGACTCCCTCGCATGGGAAGAGCACTGGGAAACATGAACGGGAGTTCATGTCCTGAGGCCTGTGTGGATGTAGCAATGGCAGGGTGAGAGGGCCACATAGGCCTGGAAGTCGTGGCCTTTCTCTTATGTTTTTTCTCCTTGGAGGCCACAGGGAGTGGTGGGCTGGGAAGCACAAGAGAAGTGCTGGGGATAAAATGGGAGGGGGACCTGGAGGGTCTGGACCTATCAGATCTAGTGGGAAGGATGGCAGGAGGAAGGAGAGGGCCAGGGCGAGGAGGAGGTATTGGGGGGTGGGGGGGGGGAAGAAGGACAAGGGAGATAGAGTTAAGGATAGCACCAACACTATCTCTTAACCAGTCACCTCCATGCTGAAAAGCTGCCACTCTGAGTTGGGCAAAGAGAAGATCATGTATGATTCAGTTGAAAATATTTTCAAGAGGAAGTGCACTGGTGGGGACTGGCAATATATGGCTAATATACAGGCCAATACTTAGCCCAGACAAATTATACAACTATATTATGTATGTGTAGATGCCCCTGTTACCTGTTAAGGTCTACTGACTAATTGATCTGACAAGGGAATTGGAAAAGCCAGGCATTAGTAGATGAGTTTTTAAGTATTTCCTGAATTTTACTATTCCCAGTTTATCATAGTTAGCCATTTAATGTCAGACATTATATTATACGGTATGTCCAGTGGTGTATCTTGATTTTGTGCTGCCCTAGGCAGACAAAATCCGGGCACCCCCCTACCCAAGCTGCACACCCACGTTACACACCTAAGACATGCCCCATCATTCAGACTCAAATCAAGCTCATACTCCCATCACACACACACTCCCATCACACTCAGTCACACACTCCTACTCCCATCACACTCAGTCACACACTCCTACTCCCATCACACACACTCTGACTCCCATCACACTCAGTCACACACACACTGTCTCCCATCACACACACTCTGACTCCCATCACACTCAGTCACACACACTGTCTCCCATCACACACACTCTGACTCCCATCACACTCAGTCACACACACTGTCTCCCATCACACACACTCTGACTCCCATCACACTCAGTCACACACATTGTCTCCCATCACACACACTCTGACTCCCATCACACTCAGTCACACACACTGTCTCCCATCACACACACTCTGACTCCCATCACACTCAGTCACACACATTGTCTCCCATCACACACACAGTCTCCCATCAGCACTTACCTTTCCCTGGCAGGCAGGCAGCATGGTCCCTCCATGCTGCCTGTTCGGCTTCCCGGCGATTGTGCCGACAGGTCACGTGACCGGGAGCGCGTATGACGTCGGCGCGCCCATCACTTGACTGTCGGCACTTCCGTGTCGGCACACTGCACGGGGAGCCGAACAGGCAGCACGGAGGTTTCTCTGTGCTGCCTGTTCGGCTCCCCGTGCAGCCTGGCAGGCAGAGCGATGGTGAGGGGGGATCTTCCGATCCCCTCTCACCTCCGTCTCTGCCTGCAAGCGCGGTCTTTTTTTTTTAACTTTTTTTTTTTCAGTGCTGCCTAGGATGCCTCGCGGTAAATACAGCACTGGGTATGTCTGTGTTAGGAAACAAACAAATGATGAAAGTTTTTGTTCCACAACTGACATTACCTGAAGATGACTGACAGGCGGGCAGACAGGGTATATGAAGACTTGAGTGTGGCTGCTGTTTGCATTTTCTTGTTTCATATTTGCATACCTGCTGGTGACTTATTTGTGTTCCGGCACTTGCAGGTCAGTGACATTATACCTACAGCAACTTTCTCTTGAACCAGAATGCTACAATGACACATCGCCACGGGCTGTTCATGCTTCTGTATTTGGGATGCCTGACAATTCATCCACCTTTGGTAATTTGTCAGCCCCCTCTGGCACCTGCTGGTACACCCTACCTTGGGGCACCTTTCTCCATGTAATCCCTTTTTTCAGCATCTTTCTCCATTATTATTATTTTTTTCTCCCCCTTAATGTCTTATAATGCATTTATTTATTACTTCTTGATTTAGACATAACTCCTAGGCTATTTCAACTTTTCCAATGGGGGGCAGTATGCATCTTATTTTCTTTTAAATATTCTCAAGTTATTTAAATTGTTCTCCCATGCCGTACTAGCTAAACCACAGAAAGGTTGGGGTTATGTTATTATTGGCAACCTCAAGCAGTAGTAGATGTGATTATGCACCCTTAGATAGTCAGGTTTCATCTGTACAGATTCATACATCTATATGTGAGAAATACTTATAGTTGTGCTTCTGAGCAAGTCTCCAATTTTCATACTACACCATATTACCTTTTCTTAATCTTTACCCATAATTATACATAAAGGGCCTATATGTATATATAAAATATATATATATAGTGTGTGTGTGACTTTTTATTATCATCCCATTTTGGCATTTACAATAGTTTACAATTTGACAATAAAAAGTTGTAAAGTGAATAAAAATGCACAATGTTGCCCCTTTTTAGATATGGAAAACCTATTCAGACATATAGTTCAGTTCCAGCAGCAGCAAAAATAAGACTAAAGGAGTCAACAGACAATAAAATAGCTTATTTAACATAACCCCTATATTTTATATCTTTGAAGAGTTTTGTGAAGAGCTACGAAATATAAGTCTAATAAGCTGAAAATGGCACCGTTGTCTAGTACATAGTAATTTAACCTAAAGATAACATTCTTATCCCCACAGCTACAAGATGTTCTTTCTAAAACTAGAAAATAGTTAAGATAAGAGCTGCATTTTCATCATTTTAATGTAATGTGTCTCTTGTGATTCTTAAGGAATCATAGTCAAAACAGCTAATGTGAATGATATTAATACGCTGTTCCTGATTTTCACTTCAGAATTACATTAATGAGCAAAAATGAAGATATGTGGTTTTACATACTTTAGGGTTTTTTATTTTTATGGTTACAAATAAAGTTTAATATAATTTAAATACTAGTAACATAAATACATGGCACACTATATACATTTATACTTGTGGAGTGATACTTTTCATTAACTATTCATCAAATACGTTTATTTCAATTTAGCACTTAAGGGACCACTGTCAGAGGGAAAAAAAAGTTGACATAAACTGTGTTAATTAAAGAATACAAATAAAGTACCTTATGGATTCCTCTCTGCTTACATAGCACTATCAGGGGCGGACATCTTTGGTCAGACCTTCCTTCATTTGACCCAACTAACTCAAGATTCTAAATAACATGTCCACCCCTTACATGACATTACACTTCAATGTAATGTTTACAAATGTATGAATGTGAAAATTTTAAGTTTTTGCTGAAAGTTGGACAATGAGGGTAGGGTTGAAGAAACCGTACCAAAGTATTAAAATGGCACACACGAGACATAAAAGAAGAGGGCTACCGCTGTTAAGCAAAAATATAAAGTGATAATTTATTGTGATTCCATAAAGGACCACAGGGTCATAATATATTAAATAACAATTAAACAACACCCACAAGAAGTCAGACACAGAAAAAGCATACAAAAGTTATATACATAAAAAACTCAGACTCTGCAATTAAAATAGATAGCAGCTAGATGGTAAATAGAAAGACCGGTCAACTCTCACTGTATAACTATCATCAGTGCTTCATTAGCGCTGTCTCCTTCTTTTGTTAATATCTTCAGTACTTACCAGGGGAATACTTGTGCACCGGACTGCCAGCACACCTACATGAAATATATCGGAGAGGCCAACAGCAGCAACGAATTCAGCATCATAGTCGCTCACTCTGTTGCCAATTCGACTAGCATGAAAAGTATACTAAAATACAGTGTGGGATTGAGTTAGGTGTGCAGGGCACACCTTAGTACATACGGAGGATCCATGCCTGGTACTTATATTGACAATGCATATATTCAGCTATACACAAGCATAGAAATGGAACTTCATATTAACAAATACATGGGTATCATTTTCAAATCTGAAACAGTGATGGATTATATCCATTTCTTCTCTCTTTCACTAATTCTATGGAGTGTGCACTATTTCTATAAATGCAGCTGCCCCAATGTGAATCTCATAATTTTTAAAACAGTTGCAGGTAAAGGGCCAAAGATAATAGAGTCTCCCCAATATTCACCGATCTGTTCCTAAATGGATTTGGATTGGGAATAATAGCCGGATTGACAAGATCCCACATGTCACCATTTGGAGCCCTTCGGTTTGGCAAAATATCGCCATAAAACCAATAGGTTTTTGGCTACACAGAAAAACAGGACCAGCTAGTCTTTGTCTCTAATTTTAGTACCCATAGAACCCGAATGTCACACATTTTGAAAAATATCTGGCATATTCTCCTGGAAGCTTTTCCTAAAGTTAGAGAATCCAGACATACATAGTAGTATAGGTTGAAAAAATACTTTTCGAGTCCATCAAGTTAAACCCTTTTCCTATTCCATTCTTATGATGGATACAGACAAGGAAATACTACTGGAGACTGTGCGAGCAGCACATGTACACAGGAATATTCGCTCTACACAACATTTTTTGAGTGGTTCTAAGAAAGGTAATTTTCCCTGCTTAATCTGTGTTGCTTGTTCTAGTTTAGTTAAAGGAGACAATTTAAAAAATCCTGTGCATCATGGATGGTACAACATTGATTCCTATCATATATGTGATACTTAATATATGATATACTGATTGAAGTGTCCTTGTAACTTGTAATGTACATAGGAGAAATACACAAAAATATTAAGACCAAGAAGGTTGACATACCAGCTCCCCAACAATTGTGTGAACTGAATAACCAATTTAAAACTTTAGATGATTGATCATATACCTAAACTAAGGAGGGGAGATGATAGGGCGAAAAAATTAAAAATGAAGGAGGCATGGTAGATCCACAAATTGTGGAGGCTGTCACCTGGTTATCTCCATAGAGATCTCGACTTAACTCAATTGTTTTTGAAAATCCTATAGTAATCAATAAATGTAAAATTTATAAAAAATATTAAAATGCAAATACTGCTTAAACATTTGCTGTATATTGGGTTGAATGTATTTATAATATTTTTCTATCATTGCAGATCCTTTTCAACATTTGATATGACTTCTTTGGACAATTTTTCCAAACGTCTATGAAAATCATGACGTTGACATGAAGACTTCTGTGTTTTCTAGAAATAGTGCACACTCCGTATAATCATTGACTGTATAACTATCACACCGAGCTACAGTCAGCAGCCAATCAGGTTAAGGTGCAGTTTCCCTCCTTCTACCGAATCTTGCAAAAGAAAGGAATACTGTATTGAAAATGAGAATGTGGGGATCAGCTAAATTGCCAAATAAATGACACAGAGCAGAGGAATAAAGCGGCATGATTTGAAGTTGTGTTTGGCCAAATTCGTTTGGAGACTGGAAGTCGGAGACAACAATGTATTTGAGTCTCTTTTGGATGAAATTAAAATGTCCAAGATACTGGAATCTAAATTATAGATGATATTTTCAAAGCAATTAAAATAATTTTTGGGGGCAATTAAAATAATTTTCTTTCTGGAATCTAAATTATAAAACAATAAAAAAAAAATGAAATGGCATCTAAATTATAAAACAATAAAAAAAATGAAATGGTTTCAGATAACAATAAAGCTTGAATATGCATATTTGTTTACTTGATAAATCACACATGACATATTGAGGGTTGTGTATAAAAATAGCATCATCACATCCCGGAAGTGCCTTTGTGGTGGAGGCAACGCAGACTCATGCCATTTGGTGGAAGTCTGCATTTTAAATAGGCGCACATGCCGATAAAGCCACTATTTTTTACATAATGCCCAGTGTAATTTAGAACTAAACACTGTAAAATGGATATTATTTGACCATCTTTGTTTGAGATATCCCATTTACACATTGAATATATGCCTTCTCTTATTACAAATTGGAAGGTAAGCCCACCCTTTAAATGATGTTTGCTGTGTAGAAATTCACTCTCCTCATTCATGTCTTGAAAAAGACCCTGCATTGATTGAAACATTGATTGAAATCTGACTGCTGAGCTTCCTTGTGATTCTCATTGGAAATTGCAATGAATTCACTTTGCTGTTAATTATACTTATACTTACAGTATGCTTTCCTCCTTTCATTGTAAAAAAAAATCCCTTCCTTACTTAATGCTGCTTGGTCAAATGAGGAATAACTCACAGAATCAGTGTGAGTTTATATTTAACATAGCTTTTACCGTGAATCATGATGATTTAAGGTATAATCTATGTTAAATATGATGTTTTGATAAATATGAATCTATGTATGTGTGTGTATCTACATATTGTGCTGGACAAAGGGCTTTTGGTTCGCCCGAAACGTTGTAATTAATTATATTAAAATAGAAGTTTATCGTGCAAGTCCCGTGAGTGCTCTTCATTACTGGTGGATTTGTGTACATATATATATATATATATATATATAAATATATATATATATATATATATATAAATATATATATATATATATATATATATATATATATGCTCATTTACATATATATATATATATATATATATATTTATGTATATATATATATATATATATATATATATATATATATATATATATATATGTGTGTGTGTGTGTGTGTGTGTAAATTAGTGGTCTGGTGCCCTATTTATATAATTGAAACACATATTTCTGCATAGACTCATATGTTCCCATGTGCAGTTGTGTAAAAACAAGTATTAATATGCAGATCATTCTTTTTCTTAGTTACTTTTTTATAAAGGCAATCAATAAGGTACTTTTTAGTTGTCTCTTCATGAAAAGTCTCAGAATGTTTTATGAGTTGGATGTACTTTTTAATAGTAAGAATGCATGCTTTTCTTTCTCTTTTATCATGGAAACCCTTGCAGCATCGTTACACATGCTGTTGGTGTATGCCAGCTGGGATGAAAGGAATCTGTCCTTAGATAAAGGTAAAATAAAATGATTGGAATGTTATGCACCACAGGTAGTTTAGGTCATTTCATTGGAGGAGGTATTGACACTAAAATCCACTATATCTATCAACAGGAGGGATACATCAATAGTAACAAAGAATTAACAGTACACTGCCTACTGCTTCTAATTATATTTCTACATATCAAATACACTAATACAAACTAATACACATTCATTTATAAACAGTGATCAGTGCCAAACTTGATATAGAATACACAGATTAGACACAGATGAAAAGCAAATACGTTTATAGATAAATAATTAAACTCTCAGTTTATATGCCTTCCAATAAAATGTGGAGATCATATATTTGGAAAGAGTTAAAAATGATTCATATTTTGTTTGCAAACTTAAAATCCTTCATAACAGTTTAGTTGCCTACAAATTGTAGATCCAAATGATAACACATTTGATTGAGACAGTGTCTTTAAAATATTAATGTAAAACAAAATCTCAATATGCTCTATTTCAATGGAGAGAAAAAAAATAACCTTTTGATTTAATTGGTCCATTTTTTCAGTTTCAAGACTGGAAGGAATATAGTCCAATGTATTGCAGTTGCAGTAGCATTTATTAACCCTGTCCTGCAATACATAGCCCAAATAAACACGAGGATGACATAGAACCTTCTCTGAACAGCAGCACATCACAGCTCTCCACAATGTGTGCTATGCTGTTGGTCATCCATACTGGCATCAATCTGACAGACTCAATGTAACTGACAGTTACATTTTAACAAAATCCAAACCTAATATGAAAACCTATTGGCAATGTTCATGAAGAAAAGTTCACCACTAGACATGAAACATCCCACTGTTTTACTTGTACCCTAGGCAGCCTTCCCATTCAATCACACTTCCAGAATTGATCTATGTTCTTGCTATTAATCTTAATACTTTTCATTCTATGAATACATAACATGTATGCCATTTTGTTTGAAGGAGACACATACTTTTTACATGTTGCCTTGCAAAATGTATATCTCATATTAAAGGAAATTTGTTAATCAAGGTAGTTCATGTGAAATAATTGAGTTAATTAATTCAATGGTTCCTCCTGGACAGATTTGCATGGGAGCATGTAACTGTATTACATAGCCAGAAACCCAGAGGCATAGCGAGAGGGGTAGAGATTCCCATGGAACCTCAAACATGATGACTTTCCACCCAATTCCACCCCCACTAAGATTACTGGTGTCAAATTAGAGGTCAGACACAAGGAGATTTTGTTATTTTAATTTTTTTTAAAGTGACAGCTTACAACATCGAGCTTCGGCCAATCAGTAATGTCTACAATTGTGAGAGTACACTTGCTAGTGTTTAGATGACTCTGAATGGCAGTTGCTATAAATAAATGCTGGGCCACTGACAAACTGGGAAAGCCACAACCAACCAGGAGAGGCACATTGCAAAGGAGAGTCACAATGCACAGCACAGTCTCCTGATTAGCTGAGGGTTTTCCCAATTTGTCAGTGCTGTAGCAACATGCACTCATGCACGGTAACCAGACTCTGGTATCCCTTTCACCAGAGTATTACAAATTTACAACAGAATTGTGGCCTTATGTCCTGCTGAGCTCTACCTTTGTTTGAAAAAGCAGGACAGAGGTAGAGCTCAGTGGGATCTCCTCCAAAATTATGGGACAGTTGGCACCCAGTTTTCCCAGCATGCATAGAATGATTCCAGCAGCACCCAGTGAGTAGCACCCCTGCAAAGATGACTATCTTCACAGATTTGTAACAAATGTAGGCATTTTAAATACAAATGCAGTAATAAAAGAATGCAATTAACATACTGTATTGAGACTTTATTTGCTTGTATATTTCTCTTCGGAGGCGGTGATCTTAGGTAAGACTGTTCACATCTTCTATCATCATACACAATATTCTAAACAACATGTTAGACCCTGATAGAGCTATACAAGCAAAGAGGGCTCAGTAAGAGTTTGTATTCTTCCATTAAAGCATTTATTTTTAAAAAGACTATACTTGATGCAATCTTTCATTTAGTCATTTTTGCCAACAATTGTCCTTTAAATGATTAACCAACCCATCTTTAAGCTAATATTTCATAAATTGTGTGAATTAATTTAGAGGGACTCTGTCTAATAATCATTGCTTATATTGTGAATATACAAAATAAAAAAAAAATATTTAAAAATTAGCCAAATTGTAGTAAATACAATTACATATGTTACTGTATGTACGTATGCGTATGTGGCCATTTCCTAACTTTTATTGGGGTTACTAAGGGGTGTATGGGATATGTGTATATGTTATTACATGACATGTTGGTTTAAGAATTTAAGAATATGTGGCTGTTTCCCAAACCAAATATGAAACTAATGAAATAGGGTTTATGTGGAAAGGGTCTAACAGTCCATGTCTGGCTTCACCTATATATATTGATATCAAAGGCAGAGATAACATATTTTTATTAGCCTGAAGTGCTTAACCAGTTTAGTGATAACTCCTGAGCTCAGTTTAGGCAGGGACCAGACCTAAATGACATTACAGTCTATTTGATTTTAATGTTTTTGATATTGTGCAAATCAGGGCATATGTGCAGCAATATCTATTTTTCGGTAAAATAGATAACTGTTTTTGCATCCCTAATAAAGGTGCATTTATAATGATTTTCTAAAATTGTAATTGGTGTATCTTTTTTTGTTTGTGAAAAAAAAAAAATATTTAGTAATTTTCTGCCTGTAAGCACCCCCTAAAAGACATCTCTCTTATATAATATAAAATTAACTACACTAGTGAAAGTTAGTTGAAATGTTAATTCTCCTAATCACTTTTATTGTATAACCATAATGATCTAATGAAGCATAAAGTATTATTAAATTAAATATCAAACAAAAATAAAAAATAAAATGTACCGTATAGACATGTATGGGGGCAGACTGGCAAGTCTGGGGGGGGGGGGGCTGATTGGCAGCAGTTTGGCAAATCTTGGGGACATATTGAAAAGTCTGGGGGTAGATTGGCAGTTGTGTGGATGCATTGGAAAGTCTGGTAGTGCACTGCAAAAATATAGAAAATAAAAACAAGAATTGCATTTTTTCAATAATAATTGTAATTAATTATGAAAAAAACTGGTTTCATGTGAATTAAAATTTACTAGTAAAACATTTTTCCTACATAATAGTCTTATATTCAGGCTTTTTCTTTTATTCCTAAATTAATATCAAAAGTTTGGGAGTTCATCTTATAATCAGAGTCATCTTTTATTTGACAAATATTTATGAATTATTTTACTTAGACTAAAAAGGAATACAGTACTAAATTGCTTTATTACTTAGGTGCCAGTAATTTAAGATAATCTTACATTATATGGGGTCTTAAAGAGACCTTTACCATCTAATGCTAACAATTATTGCACTAATATGTTTAAAGTGCTTCTTGTGTGATACGGTATAAAGACCGTATACAAGTGAAATAATTATGTGAATAAAGTTTTTTTTTTAATTTATGCTTAAGGTCTATGGCCTGAACCATAATATGAGTTAACCTACATTTAATTCTAAGTGCAATTTTGACTTAAACATAAATTATATTTATGACTATAATAGTGACTATAGGTGTTTGTGTTAAATTAGTTCATGAACTTATTGAGAGATGGACTTTATTCACATGGACAAATACTGGTTACTAGAATTATACCATTTAAAAGAAGTCTAAAATATGATGGGAAAAAAGATCTAAGTAGAGAAAAGGCTTAACAGATAGTTCCTATTTAGACCGACGGGATACAGTAACTTGAGCTTCTAGATCCTGGAAGCCTCTCTGTGGTGAAGCCTCCTGGCTCTATCACCCTTTTCCAAGACTACACAACTAATTCAATAGCCATAACACTTACATTTCAAATTACTCCCTTAGGACAGATGGAAAAGTGAGTGGGGACTGGTTGTTTTTTGTTTTGTTTTTTTCCATAATAAGTCCCATATGCTCTAAAATGCGGACTTTTAGTGGTCTCACCGACATATTTCTGACCACAGCCACACTTGATAAGATAAATGACATGATTGGTGTTAAAATTAATGAATGCTTTGAAATTAAAAGACTTCTCTGTTGTGTTTGACATACAGGCATGCATTTGTAAAAGCCTTTTGGTCTAGGTCCTAACAAGGTGGTATTAGAGCTTTACATTTCTCTGGTGAGAATCTAAGCTAAAGAGAATTTCAAATTTGCCGCTTTCTTAAAAATAATGAGGCCTTTCTGGGAGTTCGGACCTAAAAGAGCATCTTATTTTAAGATATTCAAATGCTTATTGAAAATGTTAGTAATCTTTCGAGCCTGAGTGTTATTTTGAGTCAAGAAACACAATTTGTACTTGTATTTGTGTAGTTTGTGATTTAGACAACCAATTTCTCTACCCATAAATGTCCTATGTTTATTGTACTGTATGATCAATCTTATTCCTTTTTGGTCTAAATAAAGCAATAATTCTTCAATAATATAAGCACATTATGTAATAAATGTGAAAGGTTAATAGGTAAAAGTTCCTTTAAGATTAATTTTATATAGAATGCATTTTATATATATTATTTTTATTAATTATTATTGAATAGTACTTCACGTAATAACTTTTTATCCTTAGTCAGAACTTTACGGATATGCAATTTAGCTTACTAGGAAAATTAACATTTTACCTAAATCCCACTATTGTATATACCGTATTTGCTCGATTATAAGACAAGGTTTTTTTTTTTTTTTCGATTATAAGACGAGGTCCGTCATAATAGACTGCCGTGTCGGGCAGCATGGAGGATGTCTAGCCCCCACTAGCCACCAGGGATCTAGTTACAGTTAAGGTCGAGGGAGGGGGGCAGAGAGACAGGGGGAGGGAGGGGGGAAGAGAGACGGGGGGGGGGGGACAGAGCAACAAGGGGAGGGAGGGAGGAAGAGACAGAGCAACAAGGGGAGGGAGGGAGGAAGAGACAGGGGGAGGGGGGGACAGAGCAACAAGGGGAGGGAGGGGGGAATAGACGGAGCAACAAGGGGGGAAGAGACAGAGGAAGGGGGGGACAGAGCAAAAAGGGGAGGGAGGGGGGCAGAGAGAAACAAGGGGGGGGAAGAGACAAAGCTGGGGGCAAGGGAAAGAGAGAGGCAGCATTGGCACATAAAAGGAAATAAAAACAAGAAATGCATTTTTTTATATAATTTTTTTATTAAAAAAGCAATTTACATGTGAAAATATACAAGTTTAACTTTTTTCCTATAGGGTAGTCTTATATTCAGGCTTTTTAGTTTTTTTCCTAAAGGAATATCCAAAGTTTGGGGGGTCATCTTATAATCAGGGTCGTCTTATATATATCGAGCAAATACGGTACTTTTATATAAATTTAGTGATATTTAATAGGCATTTTCCTTCTATAAGCACATCAATTAATATGTGTGTATATTAAGGCTTTGGTGATACACCACAAAGCACTTTAGTGCTTTTTATTCACATTTTTAATTGTGTAAAATCTTTTAATTGTGTTTAGTTTTGGACTGATGTATCATGTTATAAATGTTCTTCCCATGACTTCTTTCTGGATATATAAAAAGCTCCCATTAGCCCTTAAATCCTGGAAAAGACTTTACAGTCAAATTGTAATTTTTTTTTTTTTTAATTCAATGAGAAGACATAATTACTTGTCATCACTTGGCAGAGATTCACAATTCCAAGCGTTCCTCTTTAATTCTACAGATAATACCTTCATGCAGATTATTTTCGCAGTTCTGAAATATTCCAATTTGGAGCAGACATTGCATGGACACCATACATATTTATATAATTAATTCTGTTTTGTATTAAAGTGACACTTCATATCTTGCTCCACATCATTGGAGATGGATTTGTGAGTACTAGAGTTGAGTGGACACTTGGATGTTCTGGTTCGGCGGGTTCGACCCCGAACCCGAACCTAATAATGTTAGGGGGGACCTAATGTCCCCCCGGTCCCCACCCATTGAGGGGGGTGGGCAATAAACTAACCTGTAAAAAAAATAACAATTTCATTCTTACCATTTGATGTCTTCTTTTTTCTTTCTTCTTTTCTTTAGCCCCAAAAAAGGCTGAAAAAATAATCCATCTTCGCCTATGGAGGGCTCCGTGCAGGCTGAGCTCTGCAGGGTGGGGGAAGGCTTATAAAGCCTTGCCACACCCTGCAATTAAGCTCAGAGCACTCTGATTGGTTGGTTTAAGCCAACCAATCAAAGTGCTCTGACAGGTAAATGAAGAAACTAACAGGTAAGTCTCTCCATTTACCGTTCACAGCACTCTGATTGGTTGGTTTTAAATCCAACCAATCAGAGTGCTCTGTGTCATTTTACACAGCGTGGGAAAGTTCTTTGGAATTTTCCCACTGTGTTTAAAATGGCTAGCACTCTGATTGGTTGGTTTGAAATCCATGTGTAGAGTTATCATTTTGTTGTATAGTATACGTCAATGCCTAAGCAGAGTCTGATATATTGTATATTATTCTATGGTGTCTTAATCCACCATATTATATCTGATGCTCCAGGGAGCTATGAATTGTCCACTAGCATATTGTTTCACGTGATTAGTATGCCCTAAGTGTGTGGCCCAATTTGGGATGCAAAAAGTGGGTCTGTGCAGTGAGATGGGGGGCTTATGGCACACTTCCTGGTTACAAGTTGGTACTTTGTAGGTAAAACTCATATATATATATATATATATATATATATATATATATATATATATATATATTTATTTATAATCACCAGATTCAACGAATGCATACGTTTTTACATGAGCATATTTGGATTTGTTATTGCTATTTCCACAGATTAGACTCCCATTTATGTTTTCTTAATCAAAATGGGTCCACAGACCTTTTTCTCAACTGTGTGTATTTTGTATTGCTAGAACAGTGCTGGTTTACATATATATTATTTTTGTATTATTGTTATCATCGAAAAGAAGCTGAGAAGGTGAAAGGTATATCGGTGCTATGGTACTGCACGTACATTTGAGTTTTTGAGAGGATACCCCATGTTTTTCAAAGCAGATGATTAATGGTGGTCTAAGTGGTATGTGGATTTTGCCACAATGGATGTGTAGTGGTGAAAAAGACTACAAAATTCTTCACCACTAATTTTAAGTGGAATCAAAATTACTTTATTATTTGTTTATAAACACAGCCAACCTTTTTAAAAAAAAATTATGTAGCCTGTTTGCTTCAGAGCAGATTTGCATGTCTTGGATCTACAAAACAAAGAAATAGGAAGACTTCTGCAAGAGAACAGACCATGCTAAAATAGCCTGCCATTTAGGAGGGTACCTACTTGGGAGGGGCATTACCATTTTTAAAATCACTTGCACCATAACAAAGGATACCACTCCACTAGCATTTAACACCACTCATGTCCATCAGGGTGGTCCAGACCAAAACTGCCTGGTAAGGCAAGCCTCTTGTGCACAAGGAACATAGCAACCACAGATGCATCATCAAAAGATGGTCTCCTTCTGGTGCAGTGAGCCAGGGACCCATGTCTGGGTATAACAAAATTGTCAGCACTACATAGTGCCAAAAACGTGTCCCTCACCCTTCTTCAGACTATTTTGATGGGTAGGTCTGGTTTACAATTCAGTGGCCTCCAAGTTCCTGGAGCTGTGTCCATGATCTCCAGCGTTTCCCACCACATTGGAGCTCTACACTTCCGGTTTCCAGAGTCAGGCTGTAATGGTCTCTCCCCGTCACCTTCAAATAAAACTAAAAACTTATAGCAGATACTCAACAGAGTTTGCACTATTGAGCATCAGCTACACAAGTTTTTCATGTCTGGTTAAATCCTGAGAACCAAAAGTAAGACAACACAAAGATATGGGAGCTACATCGGACCAAGAATGTACAGTGCTAAAATAGCAAACCCTATGGTTTGGGACTGACTTTAGAACTTTTTTTGCTCACTTGTACCATTACACAGGACACATTTCCATTAGCATCAGTCTGGACCAAAAATGCATGGCAAGCCTCTTCTGCATGAGGAACACTGCATCCACAGATGTACCTTTCAGCCCATCAGAGGCCTCATTGTGGTATGGCTGATGTCCCTCTTGGTGCAGTGAGCCAGGAACACATGTTTGGATATACCCTGCAAACCCAAGGTGAGACAAAACAAAGACATGGGAAACATATCTGAGCGATAACAGACAATGCTAAAATAGCCGACCCTATAGGATGGTACCTACTTAGGAGGGGCATTGCCATATTTTGGCTCACTTGCACCATAACAGACTGTGTATATCAGTCTATTATGGTTAGTATATCAGACTGGTTCACCCATCAGGGACAAATGTAGTCTTTTAAAGGCAGTCATGATAGAAACTAGCAGGTGGATGCTTAATACATTTTTTTATCCACTCTTTATTCAAAAACTTTAAAACTTTAAACTTCAAAGTATCCGTTGTTTTCTCTGTACTATTACACCCACAACAATTGCATCGGCATGAGATGTAAATAAAACAATCAGTGTAATTTTAATTTTATAATAATAGCTCTAAATGCATGTGTACAATTTAAAGTCAAATTGATACTTATTCTTTCTGGGGGTTATTTGTAAATGGTTTGAGACTAATAATAACATACTCACATTGCAAAACATGCTGAACTGATATTATGCTTTGCAAAGAATACAAAAAGATATTTTCACGAAAAAACAAATATATACAGTGACAAATATTAAATAATGCGGCTATTGTTAAAACATCTCTCTCTTAAATAAAGCCTGTTGCTTTCAAATACCTCAACAATTGTGTTCTGCCCATAAAGAAATCAAAAGAAGCCATATCTTAAAGATTGTATCTTTCTGACAGCCTTTCCTCCCTCTACTGCTTCGTAATGAAAGCTGGCCAACACCTGACAATTGAACTCCAGATAAATATTTCAAATGTATCATGCAAGTGGTTCACCAATCAATTCCCATCTCCAGAAACCCATTGGAGTGAGACAGAATGCCATTTTGAATCGGTTCATCAAAGCAGAACATAGTCATATATCTTTTTTCTTTTGTGCTATTCAGAATAAAAAAGTACATTTCAAAACTTTAGGTCTAAAAAATGTAATTATAGCCCTCTTAAACATGAATTTTTTCACTTAATTCAATTATTAATATTTAAATTATGAGGGTTTATTTGTGTATTTTATTTGTTCTAGTTTTTAATATTTAAATAATAATGTATTCCTCGTTAGGTACCACGTTTGCTGATACTGTTAATATATTCATGCTAAAAGTATAATCATAAAATACTTGTTTTTTTGTAATGCATTTACCCTTTAGTGTTGGCACCAAACTGAATGCCTGGTGGTTTTTCAAAATATGCAAACGTGTTGAAATATGATTTAGTGATCTACGCAGAATCCTTACTGCTACAATCAATATTTTTTGTATCAAAGAGCATTGGCATCCATATCCGCATGGGTGTTTGGGTTTTTTTAGCAGGCAGGAGCAAACTCTTGGTGATAGAGTGCCACCCCTGCTGATCTAGTAGGGCCATACAAAGTGTGTATCCTTTCAGACACACACCACTAATAGTGCCCTTTCTGAATTCTTCATGGTCTCTAGTGTTTATTGCTCTGGGGTTGATGGCATACCCCAAAATTCTTACTCCTGAGGCAGCAGTGTCATTGCTGGATGATTAAAGGGAGACATCCATCCTGCAGCTATTCATCATGCTGCAGAACTTGCCAGACTTGTTAAGCGAGATATTAATCTCACTAACATGCTTAGACGTTCTCTGCGGGTCTGATGGAATTTCTGGGGGTTTGGTAGGTATGCCCATATACAAATGTCCTCACTGCAAAGTGTCAGGAAAGGAATAAAAAGACGCAGTTGCCATTTGTTTTGTATAATGGTGATTGTGCCTTTTCATAAATCCCAACACTTTGCAGTGCAGGAGAGAGACTAAACAGTGTGTGGCAGAGGTTCTCTGACAATCAGGTGCTTTTCAGTGACTGATTTTTTTATATATATTGACTGCGCCGGCACAATCAGCACTGACACAACCAGGAAGTTGTGGGGTATTTCAAGTGGGAAGCATGGGTGTCCGCTTGGGGAGGAAAGGGGGGGCTATTTCCCCCCAGATTTAAAAAAAAAAAAAAAGTGCCCCCCCACCGCTGCCCATATAACTGTCTCACACGGAGACAAAAAAAACAAATTTAAAAAAAAAACTCATTGACACTGGATATGACGTTATGTCATATCTGGTGGCTGTGTTTCCCTCCTCCGTGCAGGAGGTAAGTTCTGGGGAAGGGGGCTGGAATATAACGAGCATAACACTGGCTTATTAATGGCAAAATACTTGCATAATAATTGGCTACATCATACTGGTATACTGAATGGCTAAATAATACTGGAATATTAATTGGCTAAATAATTCTGTCATGTTAATTAGCTAAATAATACTGGCATGTTAATTGGCTAAACAATACTGGCATATTAATTGGCTACATCATACTGGCATATTAAATAACTAAATAACACTGGCATATTAATTGGCTAAATCATACTGGCATATGAAATAACACTGGCATATTAATTGGCTACATCATACTGGCATATTTAATTGGCTAAATAATACTAGCATATAAATTGGGTAAATAATACTGGTGTATTAATTAGCTAAATAATACTGGTGTATTAATTAGCTAAATAATACTGGCATATTAATTAGCAACATAATAGTGGCATATTAAATGGCTAAATAATACTGGCATATTAATTGGCTAAATAATACTGGCATATTAATTGGCTAAGTAATACTGGCATATCAATTTGCTAAATAATACTGGCATATTAAATGGCTAAATAATACTGGCATATTAAATGGCTACATCCTACTGGCATATTAATTGACCACATCATACTGGCATATTAGTTGGCTACATCCTACTGGCATATAAATGGGATAAATCACACTGGCATATTAATTGGCTACAAAATACTGGCATATTAAATGACTAAATCATACTGGCAAATTTAAGTGGCTAAATCATACTGGCATATTAAATGGCAAAATCATACTGGCATATTAAGTGGCAAAATAATACTGGCATATTATTGGGCAAATTGGCTGTGTCTTAATAAAATAACACTGGCATATTAATGGCAAATTAATACTGGCATACAAATGGGCATATTAATGGCAAAATAATCATTTAATGCAGGGCTTGACAATTTTATTTTTAAAAATAAATAGCTAAATGGAAAAAATTTGTCCAAAAGAATATACAGGAGGTAAACCAGGGTCAGCAACCAAAGTAGGAAGTCAGACGAATGGAGATCATCAGAGTCTGGAACAAATCCGGGAATCAAGAACCAGAAGAAAAGTAATCCAAGCCAGGTCAGGTACACAGAAGTCCTAGAAAACCAGGAACTGCACTTGGAAGTCAGAAACAATGCAAGGACAAATGAGCTACCAAGACTAGCTACTTAAATACCTCCTCTGAGCAGCAAACGGACTATTTAATAGAACTTAGTTGAGTAACCATGATAACAGTGCTGAAAGGCTCTGCTCATTAATACTAGCTGGTTAACTCACTGAAGGAAAGGGTTTATTTTTAAAAAAGCAGCAGAGAAATCCTGACAGTTTGTTATAGTTCACGGAATTATTAGACTCCCGATCGTGTCATCCGTTATAGCCCGAGTTTTTTTTATTGTATTGCAGGTCATTAGGTACATTATCCATAAAACACATCTTTAAAACATACATCTTCTGAATGCTCTATGCACAGAACCTATTTGAATAAACCTAGCAACTTTAAATAAATTGTGACTTAATAATATTATATTTGATTCTTCTTTTTTTAAAACGTGTAGAGTCGGAAACAATATACACATACAATTACACACTTTTAGACTGAGAGAGAACATGTGGTAATCCAAGAGGAGGGAGAACTTAATTTCCCATTCCTATCATATAGGGGTAACTAGACTACATTTCCACCAAATGTGCAGGTAGGACCCGTCCAAATCTTCATCGCCAGCAATTAGGGACATGGGACCTGAGCAACTGATTCAAACCCAGTCTTCATGCATAACTTGTATTCCCAGTTCCCTTTCCCATGCCTGATAGCTGGCCATTGTCATGGTATTTTAATACATCTCATACTATGGGGGACAAAATGGACTCATATTCTGATATTAAGAAGAACCTTTAATTGACCTCTGTGTTTCAGTCTTCTGCTTGTTACTTAGTATCATTGTCCAACCTTCAGTGATGTTTGGGTAAGACGTTAAGAAGACAATGGGTCAATTTATGTTAGTTATCTTGAAAAACAAAGGCCTGGTTTTATGATGATAGATACCTATCATCCTCAGAGAGCTCTGTGTGAGAATTGTATATACCAGGTGTTAAAATAGAAACCTGAGATATCTTACTAGCAAATTCTTAGAAAGAATGAATTAAGATTTGGCCTGCTCACATACGGTAACTAATATAAACATTTATAGATATATACATATATATTTATATCCATATGTGATGGCAGGTGTATTGGTACATGTATGGTTGTATAAATGCATAGATAGATATTCTATATTTTATTGATAAGATACAAATTTTGATTTCTATCTTTATTAATTCATTACAGTTACTATACCTTAATCATGAATATGGTAACCAAATATAACCATAGAACAATATATTTTGTACATGTGGTATATTAGAAGTTATTACATATTGCATGCTATGTCATAGAGTGAGTTAGGAGTGTTTGTATTTGTTTTATTTCTAATCAAAAGTTAGTCAAATATATATATTCAAATGCCTATAATCAAGAATAAGTCAAATGCTTTCTGGGTTTTTCTCACATTTAGGAAATTCTCTCTATATACTAAAATCATAGAAGGCACATATATATTAAACTGTATTCAGGTGTGATCCTGGTGATTAGAAAGTATGGGATTTAAACATGGTCAGAACTGTGAGCTGAGAGCGCCACCTTTTGATTAATATTATTATACCATAATCAAATATTTAGAGAGGAGTGTTTTCAGAGAACCAACCAGATAAAAACAAATATATCTGACACACCTTCTATGGGTGTAGTATGGAGATGAAAAATTGAGATAAAGTTAGGCTAGTTGGGAGCAGGCGGATGAAGTCTGGAAGATGAGGAGATTCTTGATCCAAAAAGTGAGAATATTTGTTTTATCATATGTGTTTGTACTCATTATATGCTGAAATACTAAAGTAAATATATTAGTAGCCTAAGTATACCATTGCACACTGATATTGATGGGTTTTAAGTAAGGTTAGATCAGTAAGTGTAATATTGGGTTTAACTATATTCTGGTTCTGCATTAGTGTTGGTTACTCTGATACACTAGGATTGTGTGGATAGAAGTCACTACATTGCTCACAGTAAAGCTACCACTGATAGATTGTGTGTGTATGGTCTGTTTGTTTACTCAGCCACTGCCTTTGTTTTGCAACCTATAGAGGTCTCAGGCCTGTAACTGTTTTGTTTGTACTGACTAACAATAGGTTGTTGTTTATTGGTGTATTGGCTCAATCAATGTATGATTATTTCTGTGTGTTATTTCTATATTAGTGTGTGTTAATAAATTTTCATTTTTTACTGTGTGCATTATTTCATATATATAGTGGTTTAAGTGTATGTCATATTATCGCCTTGTAAAAAGAACTTGGGAGATACTGTTTTCATGAATGGTTATTGGCCATCTTTAGTGACATCTAATCTTTCATAATTCCACTTATCTCTGACACAATGTACCAGAACTGAGGGCACAATTCACACAGTTTCTACACACCAATCTTTTTGACTCTCTTATTACTACAAATTTCTGCCATCTGTTTATCGATGGTAATGTTTGTGCACATACTACTCTCCAAAAAATGTTTTATGCGTTAGTATGTAAGGAGTTCTGAGTCCAGTAACTTAAATTTTTTAGTGACCCCGGGAAAAGGGATAATAGTATTGTCATGAACAATTTGTGCAATAGTTATACCTTCTATTCCCTTCCATGCTTTTAATGACAGATCTTTCATATTTTGCTCCAGGAATTCTATATGATCTCTAACCATTCCTTTAGTACCTGTGCTTGTATTGTGGACTTACTGGCCAATATTTCCACACCTGCCTTGTCACCATGTAGCCATAAGAAGTACCCCAGATCCTTTGTGGCTGCAGCTTCTGCCTCAATGCTATAACATGGCTCTCTTTTTGATGAATCTTCCTGAAACCTATATGTATTTACCATCATATTGGCTAAATATATCTGTCTTACAATGGGGTACCCCATGCGTCTATCTCGTGCCTCCTTAGCCAACCACTTAGCGCTCAATCTTGGGTGTTTCCCTTGCCATATAAATGCATTGATGCTCTTCTGCAACATGTCCAACCATAATCTCGGGACCCCCAAGGGAACCATTCTAAATAGTAATTCCATAGGGATTATATAATAATTCATGGTATTAATTCTACCCCACCACGATGTTTCTAAATGTCCCATTCCATTAATTTTCTTTTGGTATGCCTTAGGAGCCTGGAAACATTTATTTCCATCATTTGCTCCACAGTTGCCCTTATAGTCACACACAGGTAGTCAAATTCTTAAATGTACATGTAAATCCAAACTGCTGACACAAGTTAGAACCCGGTGAGGTTTGGATATTGCTAGACATGACAATAGTCTTTTCTACATTTAATTTATAATTTGATGCCACACTGTATTTTTGGATCTCTTCCATAAGCTGAGGCACGGAAACCAAAGGGTTCGCAACTGTTAGGAGAACATTGTTCGTGTATAGGGAGATCTTTAGCTCACCTCCCTTAGTAATGAAATCATGAATCTTTTTGTTTTCCTGGATATTTATTGCTAACACCTCTACAGACATGATGTATAATAGTGGCGAGAGAGGGCATCCCTGTCTCGTACCATTTTCCAACTGAAACCACGAGGAACAAATATTAGTACCCACCGTTCTCACTGATGGAGTGGAATACAGGGCCATTATGCACCATACATCCAACCTTCCAACCCGAAAGCTCTCAAGACCCCACTTAGGAAGCCCCACCTGACTGTCAAAAGCCTAATCGGCATCTAGTGACAGGATCAAGAGTGGCATCCCAGCCCTATTTGCCTGATCCAAAACATCAATCACCCTCCTGGTGTTATGTAGCACAATTCTTCCTGGTACAAACCCTATCTGATCCAAATGGATAACCAGGGATATAACTTACTTCAATCTGTCAGCCAATATGGTGGAATATAACTTGATATCCACATTTATCAAGGAGACAGGTCTATAGCTTCTCACATTAGTGGGGTCTTTGGTCTAATTCTTGGGAGGATATTAGCTCTTTCTTGTGGTCCTCTGGCCAATTGTACAATCTCACTAAAAGCTAGAAATATTCTTGGTGCCATCACCTCCCTAAACAGTTTGTAAAAGGTTTTATAGAATCCATCCGGTCCTGGTGTTTAATATGTATCCAACTTATTAAAAGCAAGGAACAATTCCTCCTTCGAAAAGGGTTTGTTTAGTAATTCTAATTGATCGGCTGGAATTTTTGGAATAGCAGTGTTTAATATGTACTGGAGCAGATGTATTACTTTTGTCTAAATTATATAGATCAAATTAATATTTATTAAACGCCTCTCCAATTTCTTCAGGTGATAGATATGTTTTGTTGTCCTCCTGGATCTTGACCACTCTGTTCATCGCTTTCTTATTTTTTAATCTGGCTGACAATATTTTGTCTGCCTTGTTACCTTTGTAATATTGTTTTAACCTTAATTTATATGAGCAGGACCTTTTCCTTTCCTCTAGTTTTTTATTTATTTGAGATTGGCATTTTTCCATTTTTTTAATGTTTTCAATCTTGGATTCCTGTTTGTTTTGTTCCGCCATATTATAATAAAGCATTTACAGGTCGGCCAATTCCAGCCCTGATCTGTGTCTTTGATTTTTTTCTATCTTAATAATATAACCTTTAAAGGCACTCCAGATGGTAGATTAGTCAAGGTCAAGGTCCGGGGTCATGTTTTCCTTAACAAAATGGTCAATCATTCTAGATAAATAGTTTCTTGTTTCCCTATTAGAAAGAATATGCTCTTTTAACTTCCAGGTTGAGAGGCCTTGCCTTGGTTTTTCTCCTATCTCCAGAAGATTATAGCTGTGATCTGACCATGAATTTTCATGCAGTTCAATACTGCTAACCATCTTTGTCATTTTAGGACAACCAAGTCACAGATCTATTCGGGAATAGGACTTTGAGATAAATGCGAAAAGTCTTTATCCCTATGGTGTGCCAACCTCCACAGATTGTAAACATCATAATGCAAGTAGATCTTAATTTAGCTGCTTGGTTGACTATGGAGCCATCTATTTTTCCCATATTTTTTGATTGACTTGCTCACATGCAATCAAATTAGGAAAGCTCCCTACTGGGATTATCTCTACAACAATTAGTTGAAGAACTACACCAGGAGAAGGCCAGGGTAGATTGAGTGTTCAGGAATGGAGTTTAGATATCCAGTGTTCCCTTAGGTGAAAGTTTAGGCTCTAGTGATTGCCAGACGGGTTGGTTCAATAAGAATAGTAACTAAGTCACACCAAACAAAGCCAAAACTTTTAGATTTTAGAAGAAACAACTTTTCTAAAGAATGTGTGTAGATAGACATTATCAGAGTGGGAAAATGTAAATGTAGTCCAGAAGAAAATGGAATTTAAAAAAAATTTCTCTACTGAAAAACCACAGAAAAATGTATTGTGCTAGTCTGGAGGAGAAACATATTGAAGAAACTACTCTTGCACTACATAGAAGTGGCCAAAATAGTCAAGAAAACTAGCATTTAGTAATCAAACAAATGACTTAGTGCAAGTATGAAAGGAAGACCTATAAAATTAGGCAGAAAGAGCAAGTTATCAGAGTTTCAAAATCACAAAAGAGAAAATAGCCCAGTCAGTAAAAAAGGGAGATCATTTTTTTTTTTAGATACATACATGAAGAAAGGAAAGTAAAACAAGGATTTGTTAGATTTAAAACAAAAAAAATAAAGAATAGAAGACTCTATTTGTCTTAAAAAAACATGATAGTTTTGATCTAAAAAGTGTGACACAAGCAGGCTAAAAGATTCTCTCACTGATTGACTGATTGAAGGATCCAAAATGCATTATGTTTCAGTGAAACAACCTTTTGCCTAATTGTTTCACAATTTTGGAGACAAAATGGTGTGCTGAGTCCTAGATTTTTTTTTATATTATCCAAGTTACCAGTTCAGACCATTGGACAATCTACAGCACCTGTATATGGAAAACGCACTGGAGGTGTCCTGTGTAATTCTGGCATCTGACATCAGTTTCTCCAGCAGTACAGGCGCCTGGTTTGTGCTTAAAACAAAAGAAGCAAGATATGTGGAAGAGGATAAAGGTCTAGCTGACTGCTTTAATGATTACTTTGGTTCAGTTTTTATTAATAAAAATGAAGGACAAGGACCTCTGTTAGGGGAAAAAAACAAATGTTTAATTTGATATATGTGCATTTACAGAGGAAGAGGTTCTACTTCAGTTGGCTAAAGTGAAGACATATAAGTCTGTGGGGATGATGGGATAAACCCAAAGTTATATTAAAAGAGATTTGTACTAGCAAAACCATTAACAAATTTATTTAACTAATTATTGTTAACTTAAGTTGTCCCATAAGATTGGAAATTCGCATTCACAAGAAAAGTAGTAGGGAGGAGTCAGGCAACTTACAGACCAGTAAGTCTTATATCAGTAGTGGGGAAATATAATGAAATTGTGTTGTACATAAAAATTACACTGATTACAAGATCATAAACAACATGTTTTTTTTTTCAGGGTGATCATGCCAAGCAAATCTTATTGATTTAATCTAAAATAATAGATCATAGTGGTGCAGTAGAAATTGCTTATCTATATTGCAGCAGGGCTTTTGACATTGTCACACATAAAAGGCTTTAAAAGGCTTACCAAACTATAGTCTTTGAGTTTGGATTCCAAAAATGTTGAATGGATTAGGCAGCGGCTGAAAGACAGAAAGTTGTAGTCAATGGAGTAGATTCAGAGCAAGATCCTTTTACAAGTGGGGTACCTGATTGATCTTTACTTAGACACATACTATTTAACCCCATGCTGACATGGGATGGACTAGGTCCATCTTGTCCGGCAAACTGTTGCCGGCATTGGAAGGACCTAGTTTGAACTACAGTTAAATGAGCTGTGCTTGCGATCCAAGTTCACAAACATCGCTCAGATGGTAATGCTTTAATGAATCACTGAAAGTTGTTGCCTAGGGCACCTAAAATCACTCCACGGAGTGATTATAGCCATAATGGAAAGCTCCTCCAATATGGCTGCTGCCCTCTTATGGGAAAAGAATCGGAAGTGAAACAAATTTCACTTCCATCACTCTGATGTTGCTAGACTACCACTAGAGCAGATCAGCAACATTGCAATGAAAAAAAAAACAATGGTAAATTAGCTTAACATCTAGTATTAGGGATATAATATTGGTTAGGGTTACAATTAAATAAAAATTACAATAAAATAATGGTTAGCATACGGGTGAGAGTTAGGGTTAAGGTTAAATTTAGGGTTTGAATTGTAGTCAAAAGGTCACTGTAGGTGAAAATGTTTAAACAACAAATAAAACACTATTTTTGGTTATTGTTTATTGCCCTATAACTCACAAAAAACAACAACATAAAACTATGGAAACAAGCATATTTCTAAACTCAGGACAACATTTTGATGGGGTCTTTTTTATAGATTTGTAATTGTGTAAATAATTTTTTAGGTCAAAGTTAGAAAACGTTTGTTTTGTTTCATCATAGTTCATGATTTTTTTTATGTTATGATGAACATAAATGTATCCAATGAAAGCCCTTCTTATGACACTAAAAACAATGTATAATTTGTGTGGATACAGTAAATGAGAAAGAAGAAAATTACAGCTAAAAACAAACACCCCAGAAATTTCAAAACCACTCATTTCACCAAGGGAAAGACAAGGTCAAATGATCATGTCACTGTCAAGGGGTTAATATATTAATTTGTCATATTGCAAAAGGTCTTGATCTTTTATTATGTCTTAATGCTAATGACTAGAGTTGAGCGAACCCGAACCGCAAAGTTCGGGTTTGTACTGAACATTAGGATTTTAGGACCCCGGACCCGAACACGGACATTCCACTGAATGTTTTGGGTTAGAGTTCGGGGTTCGGCGATTCATATCGCCTAAACAAATTTAAAATCACTAGTGACTGGACAGCTATTGCTGCCCAGTCACTAGTAAAAACAGGCTCCCCCCATAGTCCCCACCCATTGCCCTCAGGTGGGGACCCTAATAATGTTAGGGGGGACCTAATGTCCCCCCCGGTCCCCACCCATTGCCGGTGGGTGGGGACCCTATAATAATAAGGGTGGGTGGGACCAAATGTCCCCCCCAGGTCCCCACCCATTGCCGGCGGGTGGGGACCCTATAACAATAAGGGTGGGGGGGACCTAATGTCTCCCCCAGGTCCCCACCCATTGTCGGCGGGTGGAGACCCTATAACAATAATTAGGGGGGACCTAGTGTCCCCGGGTGGGGACCACAAATAAAGTGACTAGGGGTGCCCAGCCCCTAGTAACTTCCCCCCCTATAAAAAAAATTCCTACCTACCCCCCCCTCACCCTAATAATAGTGAGGGGGTGGGCAATAAACTAACCTGTAAAAAAAATAACAATTTCATACTTACCATTTGATGTCTTCTTTTTTCTTTCTTCATTTCTTTATCCCCAAAAAAGGCCAAATAAAAAACCATAATACAATCACTCTGATTGGTTGGTTTAAACCAACCAATCAGAGTGCTAGCCATTTTAAACAGAGTGGGAAAATTCTAAAGAACTTTCCCACGCTGTGTAAAATGACACAGAGCACTCTGATTGATTAGCCTTTTTTGGGGATAAAGAAAAAAGAAGACATCAAATGGTAAGTATGAAATTGTTATTTTTTTAAAAGTTCGTTTATTGCCCACCCCTATACTATTATTAGGGTGAGGGGGGGGTAGGTAGGCATTTTTTTATTGGGGGGACGTGACTAGGGGATGGGCACCCCTAGTCACTTTATTTGTGGTCCCCACCCACCGCTCATGGGTGGGGACCGGGGGATGGGACACTAGGTCCCCCCCTCATTATTGTTATAGGGTCCCCACCCGCCAGCAATGGGTGGGGACCTGGGGGGGACATTAGGTCCCCCCCACCCTTATTATTATAGGGTCCCCACCAGCTGGCAATGGGTGGGGACCTGGGGGGGACATTAGGTCCCCTCTAACATTATTAGGGTTCGGGTTTGGGGGCGAGTTCGAGCCCGAACCCGGACTTTTTTCCGAAGTTTGGCTGAACCCGCCGAACCCGAACATCGAGGTGTCCGCTTAACTCTACTAATGACACAAATATTTGAAACAGGGATGAGCTGTGGCAACTGGCATTTAATGGGGATAAATGAAAAATAATGCACCTTAGGCGTAAGAACCCAAGGGCAGAAAAGATAATATTTAAACACAGAAACATAGAATGTGTCAGCAGATAAGAACCATTCGGTCCATCTAGTCTGCCCAATTTTCTAAATACTTTTATTAGTCCCCAGTTCCCTATCTTATAGCTAGGATAGCCTTGTGCCTATCCCACGCATGCTTAAAATCCTTAACTGTGTTTACCTCTACCACTTCCGCTGGAAGGCTATTCCATACATTCACTACCCTCTCAGTAAAGTAATACTTCCTGATATTACTTTTAAATCATTGGCCCTCTAATTTTAGACTACGCCCTCTTGTTATTGTAGTTTTTCTTCTTTTAAATATACTTTCTTCCTTTACTGTGTTGATTCCCTTTATGCATTTAAATGTTTCTATCATATCCCCCCTGTTAAGTCTTTCCTCCAAGCTATACATGTTAAGATGCTTTAACCTTTCCTGGTAAGTTTTATCCTTCAACCCATGAACCAGTCTAGTAGCCCTCCTCTGAACTCTCTCCAAAGTATCAATATCCTTCTGGAGATACGGTCTTTGATACAGTCCTAACATCAAAATCTGAGGAATTTAGGTGTAATTATTTGAGAACAATGTAAAGTTATGCAGACATTTTACTAGAAGTATAAGCAGCTATACCGGCTCCAAACACTTATGACAAAAATGCTTGAGGTGGTGGTGGTTTTTTTAATTTCTCTCATCTGCTTTTCTCTCTCACTTACACTTTTTCTTATATTGTTTTTTGCACTTCTCTGTCTCTCTTTTTTTCACATCACACACATATATATACTATTTTTTTATTTTTTATTTTTTTTCTCTCATCTGCTTTTCTCTCTCACTTACACTTTTTCTTATATTGTTTTTTGCACTTCTCTGTCTCTCTTTTTTTCACATCAATCATATATATACTATTTATTTTTTTTGTTTTTTTTTTCTCTCATCTGCTTTTCTCTTTCACTTACACTTTTTCTTACATTGTTTTCTGCACTTCTCTGTCTCTCTATTTTTCACATCACACACATATATATACTATATATATTTTTTTTTCCAGCCCTTCTAGGGTTAAATCACACACCGGTATGCATCCCACACATAATAGGACTGAGATCCCATTGGTTAATCACCTGTATATAGGATATCTGTGCTCACTGGTACTGCACCTATGATTAAGCGTGTTTTTCACGCGAAACGCGTTAGGCTGCCTTCCTGTGGACTCTATAATCCGTGGATTTATCCTTTTTTGTCTGTTCTGGAACACTGTTTTTACTATTTAAGCATCTCATTTTACATCTACCCGGTGAGTGGAGTGCACAGTTGTTTTCTCATTTCAAGACATTTTACTAGAGCCACAGGACATGCTAGCAGAATGCTTGGTTGTATAGGGAGGGGTATTATCAGGCGAAAGAGGGAAGTGCACATTCTATAGTACAGAGCACTGGAAAAAGTGTCTCCAAAAGGATACAAATGGGGAGAATTCAAAGAAGGGCTACCTGGGCCATCTGTGACATGGTACAAGCAGGGCAGCTGCCTTGGGCCATCATTCCTGGGCCTGCTTACCACAACATGGTCCCACTGCCCACATGATGTCTCACACAGGACATCAGCTGGCAGTCTGCATTCTTGCTTTCTGTCATTGCCACCAGATATGACCGCAAGTCATATCTGGTGGGTATTTCCCACCTCCTGTACCAAGATAAGAAGAATGGCCAGGGAGTACTGGGGAAAGGGGGGGGAGTGTTTAATTTTGGGGGGGCAAATTTTCTGTGGCATATTCATGGGCAAACTGGCATATTAATAGACAAACTGGTTTTGGAATATTAATGAGCAAACTGACAGTGACATATTATTGGGCAAACTAGCATTGACATATTATTGTGCAAAACGACGGTAGTATCTTAATGGGCAAACTAACCGTGGCACATTAATAGGCAATTTAACTGTGGCATTTTAATGGGCAAAAATAATGGTTTATTAATGGGCAAACTAACAGTGCTATAATAATGTATAAACTAACAGTGGCTTCTTAATGGGCAAACTTGCTGTGGCATATTAATGGGAACCAGCAGTGGTATATTAATGTATTAATAAGTAATTTATGCTAATTATATTCTGATTCAAGGTATATTCTTAAATCCTTTAGCAACCCTTCAAATAATTTCCCACTACAAATGTCAAGCTAACTGGCCTGTAATTGACATTCAGCCATTGGTTCTTCCTTAGCATAAACAGAAGAAAAAAATAATTTTAAATCTATGCTTCCTCTCTGTCCTCACAAACCAAATTTGTTATTTCAGATAACAAAGGACCAACATTTTCTGCCTTAAAGTTTTTCTATTTACATACTTTAAAAAAAATTTCGGATTAGTTTTACTCTCCTAAGAAATCTTTTTTTTTTTTTTCATTTTCCAATGTATCCATTTTAATAGCCTTTCTGAAGGCTTTGTTGGCATCTTTGTACTCTATAAATGATGTTGCTGATCTTTAACTTTTACAATGTTTGAATGACATTATCTTGTTTTGTATTTCTTGTCTTACTTTACAGGTAAGCCTCACTTATTTTGATTTGCTTCTTTTGTATTTGTTTCCCAAAGATATATATATTGGTATTTATAATTTTGTAATATGTGCATAAAGGTATTCCACTTATTTTCAGTTTTTTCACAAAAATAGTCCATCCCAGTCTACATATTCAAATTATGCCCTTCACCTGTCAAAGTTGTCAAAGTGCATTGGAGTAGTACTAGTTACTAATTTTCTTTGTTTAATTAATCTGAAATGAAACCATGTTATTGTCACTATTTGTCAAATGTTCTCTTACTTGAGATAATCTTCTCTAGTAACTGTTACATAAATTAGTTATTTGGCAGGTTCAGTAATTTTCTGCTCTTAGTGGAACTAGTCATTCCACAATCCTAGTCTATATCTGGGTAATTACTGTCTCTCCTAATTAAAACTTCACCTGATTGGCAGCCTTTTCAATTTGCAATAAAAGCTGATCTTCCCCATGGATGCTTATATTTGGTGGCTTGCAGCATACACCTACAAGTAATGTGTGATTTTTTTTTAAAGTCTGTCCTAATCTGCATACACAGTGTCTCCACATTAGTACAAGTGTCATCATGCAACCCCTCTTTAACGTTGGACTTTAATTTAGGATTCACATATAAACAAATCTTTCCCCCTTTTCTATTTACTCTGTTGCTTCCTTCTAAAAATTGGGTAACCTTGTAATTTAAATGACCACTCATGATTATTATTTCACTACCTTTCTCTGATACTAATCATATCATATTGTTCCTCATTTACCAATATCTACAGTTCCCCCATTGTGTTTGTTAAGCTTCTTGCATATGCCAAAAGAGATTACTACTCATTTTTCATCAGTGGACAAACATTTCATGACCACATGTTTATTTGTATGTACCTCCTCATTTTCTATGTTAACCCCACCATTTTGCTGACCCCGAACAATCCATTTCTATCTCTGCCCTTCCTCATAACATAGTTTATTAACTCATCCATCCCTCTATTCATCCTCTCTCACACTACTGCAGCCCCCTTATCACTAAAGTAAAATTGTTTTATTTTCTCTATCTCTATTTTGTCATCACTGTAAATTTGTGGATCAGTGAGTTGATGTTTCATTCACTCTTAGCATACAGCTTGATGTCAACCATGTAGAGCAGGTGGCTGATGGTGGTTCTGCTATTGAACTTGTATCCATATGCAGTCCTTGAGATTAGGTGGCTGAGAGTTTAAAACCTATGCAGAACAGCAGCGGGGACAGTGCAACCTTGCTATATGCTGCACTTGTGCTTACTGTTTTTCAGTGCCCCATTGAGGTCTTGAGGAATGTCCTTAGTGTCCTGATGAGACAGACCCATGTGTGTGTGTCATAGGCTTTGCTGTAGGCAGTTCAGGTTGTGGCCAGGTTGGTCTGTCTAGTCTTGGTCAACTGCTCTATTGTGAGCAACTGGTGTTTTGAGCCTCTGGTGTTGTTCCCAATGCCATTCTGAGCTGTGCTCATGTACTAGCTCATATGGTCCTGTAACATGGTGGATATGATGCCTGATGTGACTTTCCATGTTGACTGGAGGTAGGTTATTGGCTGGTAGTTGGATAGTGCTGTGTCCTTGTTGGGGATCTTTCATGATCAGCACTGTCCTTCCTTGTGTTAGCCAGTCTGGGTGCGAGCCTACTACTAGGAGGTGGTTCATCTGTGCTGCCAAGAATTCATGTTTAGATGTTAGTTTCTTTAACCAGTAGGTGTAGATTGCTGTGGTCTGTTCTCAGGTATATATGCATACATGCACACACACATTGCACCTGCTGGTAGTTTAAAGGACGACAACAACTTTTTTAACCCTTGCCTTCATACAAGAAGCAAGGGTTAAAAATGGTGTTCTCCTCCCACTTAAACCTCTGCACAGCTATCATAGGCTTGATTGTTTGAGAGTTGGGTTTAATTGAGAGTGACAGGTGCCGATAGAGAGCTGGTAAGATGATAAACTGGCATGTATGATCAAAAGTACGTGGCAGTTTATTCTCATACTAGGGCATTAAAAATGTTGTCATTTAAGCCTCGCCTCCAGTCTCTGTAGATGGTTCTACTGAAACAGCCAACAAGAGGAAGTTACAATATAACTGCAGCAACATCAACACTTGCAGTGCCTAGGAGTGGATAAAGGTATTTGTACTCCTGCAGAACTAAAATAAAAACCTGCAGAATCTCATCACCAACATAATATAAGACATACAAATTTAGAAAAACATGACTGTTGTACCCAATAGCAAAAAGCAGTTAAGAGCGGATTGTGATGGTCAGCAGAAGGGTCAACATGGGATCTCTCGAGCCAATACCAGTTTTACTTTCAAAATCACAGCTTTTTTAAAATGTGAGTGTTCAACAACCAAATAATATGATTTGTAGGTGAAAATGTCATGCATTTTCAAAAGAAAAGAAATGATATTGGATGCATGAAAGTACATTTGGTGGCTGAAGTGCCCAGTTGATGATTTTAAATATGACTATTGCAATACTATTGCAAGGGAATGCTTTAATTTAAAATTCAGTTTCTACAAGGTGAATGACTTTTTGTTTCATGTTGCCTTATGTTGTATCATCAACAATATTTGA
The DNA here is from genome assembly GCA_036172795.1 of Pelodytes ibericus. Lineage (NCBI taxonomy): Eukaryota > Metazoa > Chordata > Amphibia > Anura > Pelodytidae > Pelodytes > Pelodytes ibericus. The sequence goes on along the minus strand of CM069858.1, from coordinate 40,482,856 downwards.
CTTTACTGTGGGTTACCTTGGTTTACGGTGCCTTCAGGTAATGCTTTATGTAGAAACCAAACAGTTCATTTAGCCAGCGTAAAGCAGTTCAATATTTTTAAAACATGAGTTTATTACTTATATGGAAGTTGAATTGTATAAGCACTATAATATAATGGGTCCGACAATATAAAGGAGATTGCCATTGCTCTTCAGTCATCCTATTTCCTCTATTATTTTGTATTTGTTTTATGTGTAAATTCATAAGACAAAGAACATTCTTACTGGAATTGTTTTGTAATGACAAGCATAAAAATATATAGCTGGAAAACAGATATTGAGAAATACAGTACATTAATAAATAATCTAATAGTAAAAATAAAAATCAATTGTGTTTTTCAATTCATGGTGTTTTTTTACAATTTTTTACAAGCACTACAAAACACCAAAACAAAAATCTGAACAAATGCTAGAATTTGTCCATATATGATTACTATCTTTAAAGAAACAGTAATCAACTTAACTAGAGTACTTTTTAACCTATTTTTAATCGTTGGTTTGTTAGTCATTTTATTTTCTTACTAATAATAATTCCTATGATACCATGTCCAGACACCACCCCCAGAGATTATTAACTGTATTGAGACTTATGATTCCGATTGGTTATTAATCATAAATAATTTCAAGAACTGTTCTGAGAATATACTACAAAACAAATACATTTAGGAAAATGTCAGTATTATCATGGAAGGGCTCGCAACATTTAGCCCAGGGAGCAATAATGATTTAGTGATCCATGATGCTACGTAACCAGCCCTCCTTTGATCATCAATGATCAATAGATAGGCAAAAGAGATATTATAATACCTAAGGTACAGAGAATGATTGACAGACAAGACAAGTAGATAGAAAGTTAGAGCATGGTTGGGTCCCAATGCATTTGACCCTGTCTCCAGTGGCCTCTTATCACCATTTTTCTAGCTTAGCTATTGAAGAAAAGGGAAGGCTATGAAGATGGGAACAATGTGGAAGTCTCACACATGTGCATGTGTGTGAAGTCTGTGTAGTAGTCCAGTATGTGGAGCATATTTGACCTCAGGGTTATCTTATCCTACTCATCTGCAGAAGACAAGGTGCTAACCTGACCAAGATGTTTTATTTTTTATATATATGTTTTTATTATTTGGTAATGTGGATTACTTTTGCTCATTTTTAATTATTACATATGCATGCAAGCCACATCTTGTTACTCTTTTAATAATACAATTTATAATGCTACTATGCTATAGGGAGATAAGCATGGGAACAATTTTTATGAGGGCGACACATATCGACCACAGAAATTGCAGCTCAGCGGGCAAAGCACTATAATTGAGATGTAATCTGCTCAATATTATGTGATAAGACAAAAAAGGGGGTGGGAGCACAGACTCGCCAACGACGGAGAGTGTGTGATAAGAAGCAGTAAACAGTATTGTATTCCCCCTCTCTCTCCTTTTTTGGTTCAAATCATCTGGAGTCAAAATAAATGTTATGGAGAAGGTGAAAAGGAATTTTGATAAAGGAATTAAAGCCTTTAATTTAAGTATTTTTATCCATTGGAGCAAATTTGGTGTATTATAACAATAGTGCGCCTATATTTATTTTATTGTGGAGCCACAGCCTCTATCAACTATTTAAAAGGCTCCCCCTCTACCACTGAAATGAAGCACCCATTAATTGGCCAAAAAGTAATGTGAAATTAATTCACCTACTGTTTAGACAATTTCCCAAATTATTCAAGGGTGGGCTGGACTAGTTGGGATGCTCCAAATGGCCTGTGTTATTGTCTGGCAGTACCAGTAGCTCTTTGCTCTTCATCACCTCCCCTGTCACTCCTAGCTGTAACTTCTGCAGAGCAAATTTCACTAATAGTTGTAGAAAAAGTATTTGCTAAGCGATGCAGTCTGCCTTACAACCTTCTGCCTCTTCCCCCAATAACCAGAAAAAAAACATACTCAGCACACCAGCAATACCTTGCATAAGTCAGTGTTTAATCCACAAAATGGTAATGATACAGAGCATTCTGCAAAAATGTAATGTGTTTTGTGCTCCGAAGAGCACTTAATCATAGGTGCAGAATCAGAGTGCACTGTGACATTTTCTATTAAACAAGTAAACATGTTAAACCTATGACATGGATGAGAACCAAAAATAAAAACATGTGACCTACTTCAATTAGATTTTACTCCTTTCTAATCAGCCTCGTAACAAGCATTTTTTTAATTACTATATTTAATATACATAAATGAAAGCATGGAATATATACATGTAGACAGTGGAGGAGACGCATTGTATGGATGACAATATAACTATAATATCTATATATTGTGAATCTGTTACATAGTAGTTTAGGTTGAAAAAAGACTTGCGTCCATCAAGTTCAACCCTTCCTAATCCTTGTTTACTGTTTTACATTCAGATTTGGAATTGGGACAAATGGACAAAAAAGATGATTTTCATCTGAAAACGAATGCCCAAGTCTATTATTTATATATGAATGTTTATTGAGATTTGCATTCTGGTCCAGTGCTCTGACAGATATATCCTTTTGCATCTTGCATATTTATCCAAAAACAATGGCACTCACAGGTCTTGGATACAAATATACAAAAACATTTTTTTGTAGAACATCAACATTTCAATCTCCAAAATGGAGTCTTCATCAAAACAATTCTATACATAAATTGAAACACAACGTTGACAGGGTCAACTGGGTGTTCATGGCAGAAGCTCTGCAGGCCTTTGGCATAAGAGGGCAAATCCCCTATGCCCCTATGTGGACAGAAGGTAGGCAGGGTTGTCGGATCGGGATTTTGTTGTAATTGGTTTAGGATCACCAATGGAGTGAGGCAGGGATGTCCATTGTCCCCATTATTATATCTATGCTCAATAGAGCCACTAGCTATTGCTATTCTGACTCTTTAGGGAAAACCAAAAAATAAAGGGGTTTGAAAAATCAAAAGGCAGCCTCAAAATCAATATGTGTACAGATGATGTAATTCTGACTCTGGAAGACCCGCAAGATTCAATGTCAAAACTGATGCAAGTTATTAACATCTACTCACAAGCATCAGGATACAAATTAAACTTGGGAAAGTCTGTGGCCCTGGCAAATAGCCTGTCAACAGACATACAAAACAGGTTAACATGTCATTTTGGTTTTAGCAGGGCCAAGCTTTATGTAAATTACCTTGGTATTAAAATAGGTTCAGATCCAAATTAAAATCTGGAACTCAATTTTCTACCACTAATAATACAAACTAATGAACAATTATCAGAGTGGATACTATTGAGTTTCTCTTGGTGGGGACACAACAATATAATGAAAACATTCTTACTTCCAAAATGGAAATAACTATTTAAAATGATTAACCTACCAATTCCAAAATCTTGGACTCAGATGCTTCAGACTTCCATAAATAGGTTTGTTTGGCAGAAATCAAGACCACATATAGGGATAACATTCTTGGCAGAGAAGGTCTGGGAGGGAGGGAGGGATGGAGGGAGAGAAGGAGAGAGGGAGAGAGGGAACAATCAGACCAGATAGTTATAGAAGACCTACATGACTCAAATAAAATGAAGTCTTTTCAGCAGATTAGAAAAGAGTAGGATATTTCGGGGGATATTTCTTGAGGATAAAACCCTTCATGACCAAGCCAAGAAAGCAACCACAAAGGAAGTGTTTAGCATTAGTGAGACAGCTCCAACCCGGGCCCCCCCCCCCCCCCCGTGTCACTAGAGCAATGACAAAATGGCAAATGGACCTGGGAGAGGAGTTTACAAGGGAAAAATGGTTATACTCGCTAAGGAAGGTCCATAGATCAGTACATTATCTAAATTTATCTGAAATTGACTATAAAATTGTGCACCGTTGGTATCTTGTCCCAAGCAGATCAGGCCACCGTTGGTGATGCGGCACCCAGAAGGGAGATATGCTACATGTGTGGTGGAAGTGTGAACCAGTCATGCTACTCAGCGAGGAACTGGAATTTATTGGTATGGCCGACGGTGAAAAATCAAAGTATTTTCCAATTAAAAATGGAAAAGGGGATTTATATGCAATTCAGGGTGGGTAGGCAGGCAGAACAACAATGGAGACTCTGGCTGGAAAAAACTTACTCAAAACTAAAATAACTAAGAATATATAAAGATGAATACAGTGGTGGACTCTCTGTGATGGTTGTCCACTTATACTGGCAGTGATTGTATTGTCTTGTAATGTCCTAGGTAGCCATTTGGGGTGTGAAGTAAAGGGGTGTGGGATCCCGATACAAGATCAGTGATTAAAAGGGTAATACAGGATCGCATTTGTTACAGCTAACGGGTCCCTATTGTATGTGTAGTTTTGTATTTCGTGTTTTGTATTTTGTATTTGTATTTATATGTTTTAAAAAAAACATTTGACTGTTTGTAATTGCTTAATGGGAAACAATAAATAAAATATTTAAAAAAAAAAAAAGAAATTGAAACACAGTGGAAACATACAGGCAAACGCTCATCCCACTAATCAAATAACACACCACATTCATTAAACAACACATGAATATCCCAGGTGAATTTAAAAACATGGACTGGAAGACCGCATACTACACAATTGTGTACAACAGTACATCAGTACAAAATAGAAGAATAGGTTTATTAAACCGCCTGGGAACAATGGAAACACAGACAGATATATTTGACACTAGTATAATATGCAAACAAAATAGGACATTTAATTTAACGTGAGGCCAAAAATTATTTATAGGAAACATATATTCATTCAGGCCGGAGGGCCACATAGTGTAAAGGGTGCAAATCCACTAAGTTTCACACTGTAAACGTAAGCAAGTCCTATTCCCACCATGAGATATTGAAGGTACATGATCTAAGGCTATATCACGTAAAGTAGATAATTGATGGCCATTTTCTAAAAAGTGTTTAGCCACTGGTTTATCAGTTTTATTATCTCTAAATGCTGTATGTATGGTGGATCTCTGACCCCAAATATGATCCTGAATGGTAAGGTCAGTATTTCCAATATAGCTTGGTCCACATGGACAAGTAATTTTATACATCCTGTGATCAGTTAGACATATTATTCTGTGTCTATTATTAATACATTTACCAGAAAAAGGATGAAAAAAATAATCATTAGATGTCATATGACTGCAAGTAGCGCACCCCAAACACTTTTAGCACCCAGGCTTGGGAGCTGCACTCAATTATCCAGATCAGAAGGTGCACGTAAGTCACAGAGACTACTCTCCCTTCTAAAGCTAATCACTGGAGGAAATCTAAAACAACTTGCCAAGGATTGGATAGAAGATTTAATTTTTCACATGTTTAGCAGTCCTCCCTGCAGACAACACAATAGGTTTTCTTCTTCTGATGAGGAAAGATCATATTGATTTGGTTTCATTATACTGTATATTTTTATTTTATTTTGATGCATGCAAGAATTATTGTATTTTTTTGATGTTCATTGGTGCTTTCACATTTGTGTTTTGTATAAGGTAAATTGTTTGGTTATTTAAACCTCCCAGAAGCCCATAATTAATCAGCCTCAATGCGTGAAAGTCTCTTATCTTCTCCCCTTTGTTTATTGCCTCTTTTGGATATTGTTCGTAAAGTACTTTTTGCTGCTAAGCCAGACATGAGTGCTTTTGGCATTTTTTCTTTCTTGATGAAAAAATAGGTATCTTTGGAACATCGTAAAAGTTGTGTTTTACTTTAATACACTTGTCACTAGGAGTTAAATGATTGCAGTTATTATAAGAAATCCCCGACACAAAAGGTGTTTGTACCGGCTCAAAGATGTTTTAAAATGGAGTTAAAGTTTTCCGTTTTTATTTTCCATTCTTTTTTTTTTTTAGGGAAAAGATGTGAAATAATGCAGTGTTTTTCTCATTTTTGAATATCTTTAAAAAATCTTACAGATCCCTCAAGCAATTTGTCAGCATGCTATTAAGAGTAACACTTTAGGCATTATGAACTTGTGTACATTCAAGTGATTATCCAACTTTTTTTTTTCTTAAAAAAAGCACCTGCTGTGCTTGTTACAAATTGTCAGTGGCGTCCTGCAGTCCTTCTGCTATCCTTTTAGACTGTGTAAAAAGCACAAAATATCAATTGTGTGATAATTTTAACACATGAGAATTCGTAATTAACTGCACTGATGTATTGCAGCATGCTGTTGAGGTTCTTATCTCAACCGTATCTCCAGAAGGATATTGATACTTTGGAGAAAGTTCAGAGAAGGGCTACTAAACTGGTTCATGGGTTGAAGGATAAAACTTACCAGGAAAGGTTAAAGCATCTTAACATGTATAGCTTGGAGGAAAGACGTAACAGGGGGGATATGATAGAAACATTTAAATACATAAAGGGAATCAACACAGTAAAAGAAGAGAGTATATTTAAAAGAAGAAAAATTACCACAACTAGAGGACATAGTCTTAAATTAGAGGGGCAACGATTTAAAAGTAATATCAGGAAGTATTACTTTACTGAGAGGTTAGTGGATGTATGGAATAGCCTGCCAGCAGAAGTGGTAGAGGTAAACACAGTCAAGGATTTTAAGCATGCGTGGGATAGACACAAGGCTATCCTAGCTATAAGACCGGGAACGGGGGACTAACAAAAGTACTCAAAAAAAATTGGGCAGACTAGATGGACCGATTGGTTCTTATCTGCCGACACATTCTATGTTTCTATGTTTATATGTTTCTATGGTATATATCTGTCTTTCAATAAAGATGATAATGATCATAAAATATATAATCATTGGGTTGTAAATGAAATGTTCACATGAAGTTAAAAAAATAATTAAGATTAAGTAATATTCCAGTGCTTCTATGGTATTAAATCAGCACCATTTGTCATCGATGTGATTAAGTCTTCTCCAGTCAGAAAGTTTGAAGTTATTTCAATGAGGAACAAATAAAACAACGGACACCTTAAAAACAAAAATACGGCTTAATGTGCTGGTATGTCAGTATAGTGCTCCATGGGGAGGTGATGTTTGGTCTGCCTTATTGTGTCTGTTGATAGACTTGTTTTAGTAACTTAAACAGTACAGAAATTAGCAGGCGGCTGATCTCTTAATGGAATGATGGTAACTTCTCTCAAGAGGGAGAAATAATTTGAATATCAGCCCAGCAGTGGTTGTTGCCAATGATTACACAGATGCATGTGTATCAATTTATGTGAAACTTTACTGACATTCTGACTGCATGGAAGCTTTGCTCACGTGTTAAATAATGTTCATGTCCATTGGAAATGCAAACTTATACAAATATTTGGTATCTATTAAAAAGAGGGCTATCAAAATTGTATATCTTTCATTTTTTTTGGCAGTTAAATGTGAAGTCCATTTCTTTCATACCCTTTAAATGTTTTCATTATTATTTATTTTTATGCTGAAAAACTAGTCATATTATTTTTATATATCTTATATTTATTAATCCTCACATTGCAATCCTTTTTTTTATCCTCGTACATTGATACTCAGTTCCAGAGAACATATCTTCAAAGGGATATTGATAATTTAAAAAAATCTAAAAATATAAATGATCATATCAGGAGTATTTTTTTTTATTCCACTCAGATTCAGAAGCATAAAATTAGTTATTTTGCATGCTTACTGGTCATAATTCTGCCAGTTTTTATCTTTGTATTTAACTGGTATTATTTGTTTTTCTTTTTCTCTTTCTTTCATCTCATTTTTACGGTTCTTTTGTTTTTTCCTTTTTTCCTTTATTTAACTTCTCTTTACTTTCCCTATGTCATTCTTCTTGTTTTTTCATCTCTTTTTGAATGCGTCCATTTTTAAAATTTGAATTACGAAGGTAGTAAATTTATGTGAGCAAATATAAAAATCTGGTGGACTTATTTGAATATTTTCAGTGGTCGAAAAGTGAACTACCTCAGTGCTGGTTAATTTATAGTGCAAAAATGTAAACATAAGGTTATCATTTAGCCATTCAGACTAACATTCATTCTTTGTAACCATGCACCCTTGTGAGGCTCCTCCAGGCTGTATCCAAGCATTTCACTATTTTTCTTGCTTTTCTTGTTTATTATTCATGCTTATTCCTGCCATGTCTTTTATTTAAGCCCTGCCATTGAATCCTGTTAGGTTTTCCTTTCCGCCTGTCATTATGCTTCAGGTTTTTTCTGATTCCCTCTTCCTTGTTAGTTTACTTCTATTTTAACCACACCCATTTCTCTTCTGTCATTTGCAGTTCAGTCTACATGTACATGGCTTATTAATAAACTGAAATCTTTGAATTTGGATTTCAATATTGTTGAATGGATTAGACAATGGCTGAGTGACAGGCAACAGAGGGTTGTAGTCAATGGGGTATATTCGAAGCAAGGTCTTGTTACTAGTGGGGTACCTCAGGGATCTGTACTTGGACCCATTCTCTTTAATATTTTTATTAGCGATATTGCTGGTCTTGTTGGCAAAGTATGTATTTTTGCTGATGATACAAAGATTTGCAGCAGGGTTGATATTCATGGAGGGATAAGTCACATGGCAAATGATTTAGCTAAACTAGAAAAATGGTCAGAGCAGTGGCAACTGACATTTAATGTGGACAAGTGCAAGATTATGCACCTTGGGCGTAAAAACCCAAAAGCAGAATATAGACTATTTGGTACAGTCCTAACCTCAACATCTGAGGAAAGGGATTTAGGAGTAATAATTTCAGAGGACTTGAAGTTAGGTAGGCAATGCAATAGAGCAGCAGGAAATGCTAGCAGAATGCTTGGCTGCATAGGGAGAGGTATTAGCAGTAGGAAGAGGGAAGTGCTCATGCCATTGTACAGAGCACTGGTGAGACCTCACTTGGAGTATTGTACGCAGTACTGGAGACCGTATGTCCAGAAGGATATTGATACTTTGGAGAAAGTTCAGAGAAGGGCTACTAAACTGGTTCATGGGTTGAAGGATAAAACTTACCAGGAAAGGTTAAAGCATCTTAACATATATTGCTTGGAGGAAAGACGTAACAGGGGGGATATGATAGAAACATTTAAATACATAAAGGGAATCAACACAGTAAAGGAAGAAAGTATATTTAAAAGAAGAAAAACTACCACAATTAGAGGACATAGTCTTAAATTAGAGGGGCAACGATTTAAAAGTAATATCAGGAAGTATTACTTTACTGAGAGGGTAGTGGATGTATGGAATAGCCTGCCAGCAGAAGTGGTAGAGGTAAACACAGTCAAGGATTTTAAGCATGCGTGGGATAGACACAAGGCTATCCTAGCTATAAGACCGGGAACGGTGGACTAATAAAAGTACTCAAAAAATTGGGCAGACTAGATGGACCGAATGGTTCTTATCTGCCGACACATTCTATGGTTCTATGTATTCTGTTTGTGTGCAATGTTAATCTATAAGCTCATGTCATTTATTTGCTAATATTCTGTCTTAGTTAGCACTTGGCTAATTTGGGGGTACCCTGACGTTTTTGGCAAGCTAACATCAAATTGGCCAATAGGTGAACCCCCCCACCCCCCCTCATGTTACCATCTTTAGTGTTAGGCTAGTTCTTGTATTTATGTTTGTTCCTTTGTATGTTTCTCTTGTGTTCCTTAGCCCTCTCCTTTGGGTGTAGTCTTGTTTATATTTGTGTTTGTCCCTTTAAGTCAGGGGTCCTCAAACTTTTTAAACAGGGGGCCAGTTCACTGTCCCTCAGACCGTTGAAGGGCCGCACTATAGTAAAAATAAAAACTATGAAGAAATTCCTATGCACAGTGCATATATCTTATTTTGAACAAAACAAGAACAAATACAATATTTAAAGTAAAGTTAAATCAACAAACTTACCAGTATTTCAATGGGAATAGTGTGCCAGTCAGAGCCCAGGAATATTATGCCAGTCAGATGCCCAGGAATATTATGCCAGTCAGATGCCCAGGAATATGATGCCAGTCAGATGGCCAGGAATATTATGCCATTCAGATGCCCAGGAATATTATGCCAGTCAGATGCCCAGGAATATGATGCCATTCAGATGGCCAGGAATATGATGCCAGTCAGATGGCCAGGAATATTATGCCATTCAGATGCCCAGGAATATTATGCCAGTCAGATGCCCAGGAATAATATGCCAGTCAGATGCCCAGGAATATGATGCCAGTCAGATGCCCAGGAATATGATGCCAGTCAGATGCCTAGGAATATGATGCCAGTCAGATGCCTAGGAATATGATGCCAGTCAGATGGCCAGGAATATGATGCCAGTCAGATGGCCAGGAATATGATGCCAGTCAGATGGCCAGGAATATGATGCCAGTCAGATGCCCAGGAATATGATGCTAGTCAGATGCCCAGGAATATGATGCCAGTCAGATGCCCAGGAATATGATGCCAGTCAGATGCCTAGGAATATGATGCCAGTCAGATGCCTAGGAATATGATGCCAGTCAGATGCCCAGGAATATTATGCCAGTCAGATGGCCAGGAATATGATGCCAGTCAGATGCCCAGGAATATGATGCTAGTCAGATGCCCAGGAATATGATGCTAGTCAGATGCCCAGGAATATTTTGCCAGTCAGATGCCCAGGAATATGATGCCAGTCAGAGGCCAGGAATAGTGCTCGTTATCCCTCCCTCCTCCCCCGCTTCCCCATCACTTACCTCCAGCTGCTGTGTCCCCGGACGTCTCGCGCGGTGTCCTCCTGTGGAGGAGGGAAACAGTTACCGCATCCGGATGTGACGTAACGTCACATCCGGTCGCGGTGAATTTTTTTTTTTTTTTCTTCCTGCAGCCGCATCCTTTGCGGCTGCCAGAAAGAAAGAAAAAAGGAAACGGGGTGGGTGCCGGCAGCACCCCCCGCGGGCCACATAAATGTCCTCGGCGGGCCGCATGTCTTGATCTTGGGAATTCAGGGTCTATTGTCATCTGGGACCCTGTGTGTTACACTCTTGTTCCAGATGGTGGTATGTATTTTAAAGCACAACTAAATATATATATATATATATATATATATATATATATATATATATTTTTTTTTTTTTTACTTGTGCTTCAAATCTAGAAAATAATGGCCTCTCTCTGTGCCAGCAAAGAGAGACCCTTACATTGTGCTGACTTTGATCAGACAAGCGGGTGAGTCCCCACTCTGATTGACTCTGCACGTGTCGATCAGCTTCCAGAATGTCTAAGCTGTGAGTAAACCCATGTGTATCTATTAAGGTTTACTTAGTAGAAGCTGGACATTGTTTTTTAACCCTTGTTTCATTTAAGGAAGGTTCACATTTTTTTAATTTAATGCATACACCCTGCAAGACAAAAGACGTGTTAGAAACACTGAAATACATTAATGTGTTAAATACAGTAGTAAATAAATTTATTTAATACAATATTAAATGAAAGGGATAGACAAAGGTTCTTATGACATCACAACTCATGTTTCCATTACTAAACCATCATGGTGCCATATACAGACTGTTGAATCAGTCTTGTCTACTCTATGTTCAACCTGCTTTAAAACATACATGTGTATTTATATACAGGATAAGTTTCCACCTATTTCCTGTGTGCTATTCCATTTCATTTTTACTTGGCAGGTGCGGTAGCTTATAAGGTTTGTGCACCAATTTCACCAAATGTGTATCCTATCCCTTAGTTTTTAGGTTATTGCCTAGATATCTACCTTATATCTATCTTTTATTCTAAGTATACAATAGGGCCAAGGAAAGTCTAGAAAATTGGGCAGACTAGATGGGCCAAATGATTCTTACATGCCGACACATTTTATGTTTCTATTTTTCTCAGTAGGTAGTTGGCAGCTACTTGAAAGTGGTGGGTTGCCAGAGTGATTAAACTGTGTAATGTAATAGTCTGATATAGCAAGATAAATAATGCATTAAAACAGGTGTGCCACAAGAGAAAACCTGGGGATGGGAGTGAAAGTGATGTAAGTGGGAACCCTAAGCGGCTGCTTAATTTGCTTCTGCCACATTAAAAGCATTACATTTTGACCCCTGTAGTTATAGATTTTACTAGACTTATTTTATTCCCAAAGATTTAACCCTGTGAAACAAAGATTACTGATATATGCCATGGATTGCTTAGGTATTTATTATTTTGTAATAAAGCCTCATTTTATTTCATACAAGTATATAGGATTGCCATCTTTTGTTCAGTGAAAAACTGACCAGGCTATTGTCTCTATAGACTTAAAATTGTCTGTAAGCCAATTGTTTTCCGGCCTGCTGGTAAACTACTGGCTGAGTGGTAACCCTACAGTTATAAAGCATCATGTTTTAACAGTCTTTCACATATTAATCATATATATATTTGAACATTAATACATTTACGTTTAAAACATATATTTATCTTATTGTATGCATTTGCATGCCATTTTTCTAAAAGAATATTTATATAATTTTTCTTCATTTTTATTTTCTACATTATCCACTTGTGTTTTTTGATTAATAGTATTTATTATTTACTATTCCTATTTATTTTATTTTTTTTGAGAGTGGTATGATATATGATTCTAATATATCTTACTTACCTTACCGTATTACTCATATTTACTATTGTATGTGTGTGTGTGTGAACCATCTACTAGGGTTTAATACACCTGTGCCTGTCTATCTCTCTCTCTATATATATATTTTTTTGCTTGAGCACACTCTTGTCTCTTATGCTGCTGGTGGTTTCCCACCTTCTTTTTTAATATATAACAAAATAAAATTGTTGTTTTAAGTGTTTTTTCTCTTTGCCTACTATTTTCTACATTCACAACATAAGCAACCTTTAGGTTGATAGAGTTTCCATGTGGAGTCTTATCTGTGCCTTTGGCCCACCAGGTGTTTGAAGGAGGCTCCATTTTCATAATTGCTTTTTTCAGAAATTAAATGTATCTTTGATTTATAAAAAGGAAACCTTGCAGTGGTTATTGGTGTTCAGTGGCCAATCAATGTGCAGTTTAATATTCTCTTGAATTGAAATCTACTGGTGCCAGTTGTTTACTGTACAAGTGAACAAAAGTAGAATGCAGAAATAAGGATGCAGTAGGTATGATGGGCCTTATTCAAAAAGCCCATACTATAGGATAGTGTTCCTAAAAAAACATATTAAAGTTTTTACAGTTCTGAAGTTGTGCAAATTAGTTTGTGGACTCTGCTGGGAAAGTAAAATAGTAACACATATCACGTCTAGGCTTGTCCTTTGGAACTTCATTTGACAGGTGGGAAAGCATCAGATCTTTGTCTGTCTATTTTATCATCCTGTTGTTTTCCTTCTGTTGGAACAGACACATTCCCTGTGTTCTCAGATGCACTGAGAAAATGACACAAGGGAGAAGCTCCTGAAGTGTAAAATAAAGTGGAGGAACATATAGTGAGAAGGTGCTATGTGGTAGTTGTATTTCTTCATATATCTATTAATAGGAGCCAGCAGCCTGGCTGAATATCAGCAGTGAGGATGTTTGGATTCATATTTCAATAAATATTGTGTGCATTATTGGCAATAATTCCATAAGAAAATGTCACATTTGGTAAAGAAATACCTAAGAAACTTACATTTACAACATTTGTAAAATCTCTTTGGGTTGAAATTACGAGGGAACAAGATTCTAAATCAGTAATTACTTTACTCCAAAATGGAAAGTCCTGACAGGTAATTCAGGGAGAAAAATTAGGAAATGACCTCCAATGTAGTGTTCTCAGAGATACTACCTGTTGCATGTGCTACCAGTGGTGTATCTTGATTTTGTGCTGCCCTAGGCAGACAAAATCCGGGCACCCCCCTACCCAAGCTGTACACCCACGTTACACACCTAAGACATGCCCCATCATTCAAACTCACATCAAGCTCATACTCCCATCACACACACACTCCCATCACACTCAGTCACACACTCCGACTCCCATCACACTCCGTCACACACACTGTCTCCCATCACACACACTCTGACTCCCATCACACTCAGTCACACACACTGTCTCCCATCACACACACACACTCTGACTCCCATCACACTCAGTCACACACACTGTCTCCCATCACACACACTCTTACTCCCATCACACTCAGTCACACACTCCTACTCCCATCACACTCAGTCACCCACACTGTCTCCCTTCACACACACTCTGACTCCCATCACACTCAGTCACACACACTGTCTCCCATCACACACACACTCTGACTCCCATCACACACACACTGTCTCCCATCACACTCAGCCACACACACTGTCTCCCATCACACACACACTGTCTCCCATCACACTCAGCCACACACACTGTCTCCCATCACACACACTCTGACTCCCATCACACTCAGCCACACACACTGTCTCCCATCACACACACTCTGACTCCCATCACACTCAGCCACACACACTGTCTCCCATCACACACACTCTGACTCCCATCACACACACTCTGACTCCCATCACACTCAGCCACACACACTGTCTCCCATCACACACACTCTGACTCCCATCACACTCAGTCTCTCACACACACACTCTCCCATCAGCACTTACCTTTCCCTGGCAGGCAGGCAGCATGGTCCCTCCATGCTGCCTGTTCGGCTTCCCGGCGATTGTGCCGACAGGCCACGTGACCGGGCGCGCGTATGACGTCAGCGCGCCCGTCACGTGACTGTCGGCACTTCCGTGTCGGCACACTGCACGGGGAGCCGAACAGGCAGCACGGAGGTTTCTCTGTGCTGCCTGTTCGGCTCCCCGTGCAGCCTGGCAGGCAGAGCGATGGTGAGGGGGGATCTTCCGATCCCCTCTCACCTCCGTCTCTGCCTGCAAGCGCGGTCTATTTTTTTTTTTTTTAAAGGGCCGCGTTTTTTTTTTTTTTTACATTTTTTTTTTTTTTTCACATTTTTTTTCTTTTCAGTGCTGGGGGGCGCTGCCGCCCCCCAAAATTTGCCGCCCTAGGCATCCGCCTAGGATGCCTCGCGGTGAATACAGCACTGTGTGCTACACCAGAAAGACAGCTGGAGATTAAGGAGTTTAATGCATGGCTGGAGTCCTGATGTAAGAAGGAGGGCTTTGGGATTCTAGAAAACTGCTTTGGGGTACAATATCTACATTTAGGATGGATTTCACCTGAATGCAAGAGGATCTCACGTGCTTGTGGTGTGGAAGGCTAGACAGTTGGAGGAGTGTTTAAACTAGGAATGGGGGGAGGGACCAATAAACACAGGGCTTGGAAGTAAAGGAAGGGAAGGTGACATTGTTAGTACCCAGGTGTGTGAATCTGGGAGCATGGTTCGCACAGATTATAGAGAGAAGCCTATAAATAACTTCAAAATGAAACTACAAATATAACATGACAGCGTCATTAAGTGTATGCTTGCAAATGTCAGAAGTTTATCTAGTAAAATAAGGGAATTGGAGCTGGAATAGCAGGAATTGAAAATGATGAGTTAATTGGAATAACAGAAACATGGTGGGATGACACACATGATTGGTCAATCAATTTGGAAGGCTACGTGTTGTTTAGAAAAGATAGGTCAAACAAAAGAGGGGGAGGAGCCTGTCTATATATCAAACCGGCATTATTGCTTCATGTGCTGGAATATATATATGATAACAGTTTTGAACGTGTGGAATCATTGTGGGTTGAAATAGTCAGTGGGGGTAGAACTGCCCTGAAATTATTGGTGGGTATTTGTTATAAACCTCCAAATATTGGGGAGCTTGAAGATTCTCAGTTATTAATGCAAATTGAAAAAACTTCTAAAATAGGGTGTAGTATCATTATGGAGGATTTTAATTACCCAGAAGTAGATTGGAAAAATTGAACTGATTATTTCTGCTAAAGAGGTGAAGCAAGCCTGGATCTGGTAAAAACTTACCAGGATTAGTGTATCTCTAACATTCAAATAGTATAGGGAATAGTGACCGTAACGTGGTATTCTTTGAGATTAATTCAAACAAGACAAATTGGTATGGTTCCAACCAAAACACTGAATTTTAAAAAGCCCAACTTTAGTAGATTTAAAACATTCCTTGGTCTTGTTGACTGGGAAGAATTCAAATGAACACTACAAAAATACACATATAAATGTACCCTTTGGTACCAAATGTGATAAAAAAAAAACTAAAACCAGTGTGGCTAACCAGAGAGTTAACCCCTTCCCTACAATGGACGTGCCAGGCACGTCCTGCGGTGAATCAAACTGTTTTCGCTATCAACGATGTCAAGGGAATAGCCAGCGCCGAAATTTCCTTCCTGGGGCACCCACGATCGCCCCACGGAGCGATTGTGGGAGTCATATGGCTATACCCTCTGGTGGTCTGAGCTTTGGAAATAAAAGTAAATTATTTTCCGTCACTCTGAATATGCTGCTTGACTGCCCCTAGAGTTATCCAAGCAACATAGAAATGTAGCGTTGGGGTTACATTTAGTGTAAGGGTTAAATTTAGGGTTCGGGTTCTGGTCAAAAGGTCAATATAGGAAAAAAAAAAAACAGTAGTAAAAGTGGTTTTTAAAACTTTTTCATCATTTTTTTTAGTAAATTAAAAGATATGATAAACATAATTGTATCTAATGAAAGCCCTTCTTATGAAGATAAAAACAACATATAATTTGTGTGGGTACAGTATGTGAGAGAGAATAAAATTACAGCTAAACACAAACACCCCAGAAATGTCAAAACAGCCATTGTCACCAAGGGAAATTCAAGGTAAAAATTTCACAAAGGGGTTAAAACAGGAAATAAATAAAAAGAAAGTAGCATTCAAACATTATAAAAAACCAACAAAAACTGTAAAAAGGCATGGGTGCTGTAGTGGATGTGATATATGTATACTTTGGTAAGGCATTTGATACAGATCCACACAAAGGTTACTGTACAAATTGACTAAAATAGGCTTAGGGCCACATGTTTGTTTGTGGATTGGCAATTGGCTGAAAGAATGCAAAGGGTACAGTCTGAACTAGATGTGTCTTCACTGAAAGCGATTTGAACAAATTGGGTAACTGAGCAGAAAATGGCAAATGAGATTCAATGTAGAATAATGTAAATTATGCTTTATTGTGTCAGTGGAAGGACAATAAAGGTATGGAATTCATTGCCTGAAAAGGTGGTGCTTGCAAATACGTTGCATGCCTTTAAAAGGACCTGGATACTTTTTTAATTAACCAGAACATATAGGGCTATGTATGCTATTATAAGCATTAATATTTATTTAGTGCTTTATTTGTTGCATTCTTATGGATCAAAAGCGATAAACAAGGATTAGGAAAATGGTTGAACTTCATTGACACAGGTATTTTTTCAACCTAAAGTGGGAGAAGTAAATGATTATCTGCTACACCATATATATTCATCAAGTATTAAATGTATATTCAATGTTTATGTTCTCATTTATGTGGATTCTTCACTGAAGCACATCCATGGTATTATCAATGAATGTAAACATTCTATATATATTGATGAGTTGAAATTCATTTGTATTTAGTTTTTGACAATGTTTCCATTTAAAATTAGTGTGATAAATTAAAAGACATGCATGCTTTGCTATATACATTGCAAGTAGCTATCCCATCATGCTTGTAAGGCTCAGTGTCTTGTTTAATAACTCATAATGCATGCTATATTGATTTAGCTGGAATGATCATAATTGGAACATGTGTAAATAATTCAATAAATAATGAACTGTTGATCTTTACCATATTACATGTTATAGGTGTACATTATTTACTGCTATTGTCTAATTAATAGGTTAACACACTGGGTCTATTCTATTAGTAATTAAAGAAAATGTGTCAAATTAAGTTACTGTAAAGAAAATTATACAATTATAGTTGTGTGTTATTGACCCTTGCATTTGTTTTCATTTTTTGTAAGAGGTAAGCCAGAGGCCTCTGCCCTACAACTGTGAATGTAATGCTATGAGATTTTGTAGAACAAGCAATACTGATCAATCATAAGAATAGAAAATGCAAAGTTAAGTGACCTACTTTGCGTTAGCTTATTACTAGGTCAAAAAGCACAGTCACATGAATTAATAAAAACAATGCAAAGCAGACAATAAGGCTTAGACTTTTATACAATTATTTTTTAACACATTTTTGTGTTTACCTTGGCTAAAGGAGAAGATCAAGAAAATCATTTTTGATGCAATTCAGTTCTGTTTAAATAAACCTTAGATTTGTATTCATTTAAAGGATAACTCCTGCAAAAGTTAAATTCAGGGTGACATGTTGTTTTTCACTGAATCAAAAATATAAGTCTGTCCACTTTAACAAATATTTATTTAGAGACAAAACACAGTAACATCCCATCACAAAATGCAACATATTTCCATGACTAACCTGAATCTTAGTTTTCAAAACAAAAGACCCAGCATAACTCAGCACAACACAGATTTTCCTTTTAACATGTATTTGGCTTGTGAAGTCAGTGGAGATGTGACCTCATTAACATATCCAAAGACACAGGTGATGCAGCATGAGTTCAACTGACAAAAACAACCTTTTGTATGCATGATATGTCACCACACCACACAGCTGGTATTATACAGTCAGGCCTGTTAAAATAGAGGTAAATAGCCCTCCTATTTTTAAATTGTTCTTACTTCACATTATCTCACATTGGTTTAGGCACTTATATCTGTGTTATTTTGCGTGTCAATAGTTTGTGACTTAATTGTGCAAACATTTTTATTGTAGTGATATTTTTTTATCTATATTAAATAAAAGTTACGTTTTACCAATACTATAGCCAGATTTGTAACCATTTATATTTGACCCATTATGGACAGATGCAATAATGGTACTGGTTTGTATTTCTAATAGGATGTTTGATATTATTTATTGTGGCTGATCCAGAAATCTGCAAGGTCAAAAATGTAAATGCATCTGCTGATCATGTTTCTTTACAGGATAACTTATTTTCAATTATGTCCTACACAGAAACAGTTTAGTCAAGGGCAAGGCATGATACAAAAAGTACTGAGCTATTGCAGCTGATAACCCAAAATAGGCATCCAAAAATGACAGTGGCCTGTCATTTACATAATGGACATGATAATTAGGTGAAGCAGGATTGTTTATTCCATTCTTTAATCATGTCATGGAAATGTTTTAAAATGTTCTAATTAAAATGCAATCAATCAATTAACTTCTGTATTTTACTAAAATATTAACTTGAAAGGCCTTGAGGATATAAATTGACAAACCTAGCCTAAAGGTTTGTCAAATGCAGGCACTTATGTCACAAATAAACAGAGGAGATGTGACATCTAATTAATCATTTTTCAAACAAGTGTAATGTGTACAAAACCCATCGACCGCAAACTTACAAAAATAATCATGCTTTGTGCGTTATACCTTTAAGGTACTTTATTTGTATCCTTTCATTATTCAGTGCTACGTAGTATTTAATTGTCAGTGTGTTCTTAGAAATGTGATGAGATTTTGTTTAGTAAAAGTCTAGCTATTGTGAAAGTTAAGTGCTAAATTAATGTACCGGCACAAATCATGTCAGGTGACCTGCTGCCTTGACGGGCGTTCTTCTATCTGTGCACTGTGGTATTCTATTTAAGTTACATAGTATATTTGTCAATATGTATTGTAAATTACATGTCCCTCAGCGCTTTATACCTGTAACAATAATATACAATGTTTACATTGTTTTGTTTATAAATGCCTCATTCTATCCACCATATAACAGAATAGCATTACATGGATATGTATTTCAAATATTTTAGTAAAATAAGTATTTTATACAATATATTTTCTGTTTCATGAAAGAAACGAGGAAGGGAATGAAAAAAAAAATTCTTAATACAAAGGCATTGTACTCAGATGCAATAATGGTAATAGGATGTTTCATATTATTTATTGAGGCTGATCGAGACATCTGCAAGGTCAAAACTTTTAATGCATTTTCTGTCCATGTTTATTTACAGGGTAGCTTATTTTAACTGTTGTCATACACAGAAATTATTTAGACAAGGGCAAGGCATGTTACAAAAAGTACTGAGCTTTTTCAGCTGATAATGCAATCAAAAGATCTTGCTAACAGACCATGCATCCACACGTCTGTTAGTCTAAAACTGAATAGCAAAGACTTGAAGCATCAGAAAAGAGATGGTCAAGGTTAACTTTACTCTGCGTATATACAGAGCATGTGACATACACAGATGTCACAAGCATAGAGCAGTATTGTTTCCCTTGCATCTCTGCACAAAGAATAACAGATACAGGATCAACAGAGAAAAAGTGCAAAATAAAGTGCATGGAGATATATTCCACACTGAAGTCCAGTAAATAGGTCAGTGATGGAAATGTGGGAATACCAAAGAAAATATAAGCCTTCTCGATTAGTTTTGCTGGATTAAATATTGTCTGATTACCTTGTTTTCAAAAACTAACACTGTTTTGCAGCACTGAAGCTTTAGATGGCATGATATAGCAAGTTTATGAATTTGCTGTTCTTTAGCATGATATACCAAGTTTATGCATTTACTGTTCTTTAGCATGATTTACCAAGTTTATGCATTTACTGTTCTTTAGCATGATATACCAAGTTTATGCATTTACTGATGATTGGAAGGACATTCAAAGTTTATGCATTTACTGTTCATGAGTGACTATGTAAATAAAGAAAAATGGACAATAATCGTTAATAAAATCAGTACCACCCAAGTATTTGCACAAGCCAATAACATAACATGCAAATAAACTATATCAGTAATAATGCGCTCAGCTAATAAAATATGAAAAATGTATAAACACCAATTATAGATATAACATAATATGACAATAATAATATTGATTGAAACAAGTAAAATACAGTAAAAACACCTTAGATGTATACTAATAGACAGTCACAGAGATTTACAGGAGTGCTAATAATAACAATAACTTGTCTGAATCAATAGAGTGCACAATTCACACAACCCAGGATGCATAGACTTAGAGCAATGTAGTGCCATCAGTACAAAGGCATCAGTAGGTTGGTGTCACCCGGTGTGGTAACTCATGGTGTCACCAGCCTGGATTTCCTCCTATACCATGCCAAACAGATTCCTTAGTAATGCCAGTGAAATGGTCCATTAAAATATGCCACATATAGGAGCCCCACAAATTATGTCACACACAGGAGCTCATCAACTATGACACACAAAATACCCCCATTAATAATGCTACCCAAAAGACCCCTTTTAATAAAGTCACACAAGAGCCCCGTTAATTAAGCCACAAACAGGAGCAAAATTAATTATGTCACACACAGGAGCTCCATTTATTTTCCCACACACAGGACATCTCTGATAAAAATGTTATTGAAAAATTGCATTTCTTGTTTTTATTCCCTCCTTCTACACCCACATTGCACAGCACCATACAGTACCTACAGCACTTGCCATGCACCTATATTGCCTCCACAGCACTTGGCTTGCACTAATATTGCACCCACAAAAGTTGGCATACCACAATGTCGATTTGTCCCACAGAACATGCCACAGGATCACTTTGCTAATTAAAATAAGCCACTTCCAAGTACCAATGAACATGCCACAGTCACTTTGACATTAACGTATACAACAGCCAGTTTCATGGATTTATTCCATAAGCCAGACTTATTAATATGTATACTGTTATTGTTTCTATACTTATTTATTAGCTTCCCCCATTTTTCCTTTTTTTATTTTTTTTAATGTTTTTTTATGGTTTCCCCTCCCCTTTTATTGTCACATTGTGGATTTATTGAATTCATTTTATTTCAAATCTGATATATAAGAACCCAACTAGGAGTACACTGGATCTCCCTGATGAAGTGAGCATGTTTCCTCAACATGTAGGAAAATCGAGTGTCCTGTTTTTTGGGCTTCTGAGGTTCCCATAATACCAGCACTCCAGGGATCTCCATGTCACATCGCCTTTCAGATCTTTATCACCGCACGCAGCTGTAGACGTCTTTCTTCATTTTCCCTTACATCGGACTTGTTTCACTTCTGTTGCGGACCCAGTAGTACCCAGGATTATCTCTGTCACCAGTTGTCATTTTGTCCTATCTCCTGTGAGTAGCCATTTGGGCTCTAGGGTTGTATTATCTTTCTCATTTAATACTGCACCAGAATCTTCCGGTTTGCGCTGTTCTTCTCTCATTTCAGCTACTACAACAGCAAGTTTACCCACTTAAATATTTCCGAGGCATTAAAATATGTCACTGTTAGTTTACCTATTAAAATATGCCTGTAACGGAACTCTCCGTACTCCGACCGAGTACCTTCCGTTGATGGACGCTTCCTAGCTTGCGCCGAGGACCACAAGCACCGCAACGGACACCACAACCACCGCAGACTCCACAACCGCCGTAGCTTAACTGGAGTCTACCCTGGATCAGCTTCTGTCCTCCAGGACCGTGTAGGGAAGACCTCTCCTCCAGGAGAGCGTATCAGGAACAAGCTCTTAAAAGAGCTAAGTGATTAAAGCTCAAGGGAGTGTGCAGAACATAGTAATCCCCGGTGTGAGTATAGCTGTCCCCTCCAATCACGAGATAGGACTACATGTTGAGGGTCAAGAAGATCTCAGGATTTTAATCAAACACTCTGCTTTAATGCCCATTTTCCACACATAGGACCACCCACAGGGTTTTGAGAACAACCAATCAATATGTACAATAGACTCAGAGACTCCCAGCAATTAAAGCAAAATCCCCCTCTCTGCCTGTGATACAATTATCTCCACACAATAGACTAACTTAATTATCACAGGCAGAAAATATACAGTTTTTACACAATATTAATAACTTTCAAAGTATGCATCACATTCACTGAAAAAAACCCATACATTTTTAGAATCAGCATACTTTAAATATGAACATAACATTTTCCTAGACTGGTGACTCTGGGGACACCGTCTTAAAGGGGAATTTTTCCGATTTTCACCATGCCCAAAAAATGTGCTTAAAGGGCCAGCACCAGTCCCATAAAAGTCCATAAGCCCCAATACAGCTTCTTAAAGGGCCATACACCCCAGGGCCTTAGTCACAGGGGAGGAGGCTGTCAAGCAGGCCTCTCCAGGACCAAGTGGCGAAGGGCACTTCGTCACAGTGCCACTGTTAGTTTATCCATTATTATGCTACTGTTAGTTTGTCTATTAACCCCTTAGTGACCGAGTGCTATGCTGCATTTGATGTGCCTTGAAGACCAGAATTCCATTATTTTTGTCATATGTTTACTGAACTGTGAATTTCTTTCTTTGTGTTCAGTACACCCACACACATTATATATCATTTTTTAAAGGACGGATAGGGCTTTCATTTGATACTATTATTTTCATCATATGATATCATTTACTATTAAAAAAAATATAAAATATGATGAAAATATGCCATGAAAAACACTTTTTCCAACTTTGACCTGATTTTTTTTTTTACACAATTACAAATGGTAAAAAATACCCCGTCTATATATTTCTACTATTTGTCCTGAGTTTAGTAATATCAATGTTTCCTTGTTTGTATATGTTTTATTTCACGTAATAGGGCAATAAACAATATTAGTGTTTTTTTTTTGTTTTCTAACCATTTTGTTCTACAGTGATTTTTTTAACCCAAACCCTAAATTTACCCCAACTCTAAATGTAATCTAACCCTAAATTGACCCCCACCCCTTAATCTAACCCTTGTAATCATCCGAACCCCCGTTTAACCCTAATTATGACCCTATTTGTGACCCTAACCCTAGATCTAGGTTCAGTAGATCAAGGGTTAGCTTTTTCCATTTATTTATTTATTTAATTTATTTATTTAATTAATTTTCTATTTTTTAACTGTAATACTGTCTAACTGCCTGTAGGGGCAGTCAAGTAGCGGTTTCAGAGCGATGGAAGAGATTTTTTTTTTCTCTCTTCCGTCGCTCTCCTCTGGGCACACTGTATCGGAGGAGCATGCTCCTCCGAAACAGCACACACCGATCGTGGTGCCTAGAGGGGCACAGAATGTGTTGCATGATGCCTCGATAGAGGCATCATTGCAACACTTTAACACACATAGGCAGTGATCAGCTTTCACTGCCTATGTGTGTTAACGCGCATACGATCACATTCGCGGTGATCATATGCGCGCGGGGGGGGGGGTCGAGGGGGGGCTGAAAGCCCTTTCAGAGGCTGCTTCGGATCCGAAGCAGCCTCTGAGAGTAGCTACAGACATGTAGTGTTGCGCTAAGGAGCGCAACACTACATGAAAACGGAGGACGTATATATACGTCCTCATGGTCCTTAAGGACCATGCTTTTCAGGACGTATATATACGTCCATATGCGTTAAGGGGTTAATACACCAATGTTTGGGCATTAATATGCCAATGTTAGTTTGTCCATTAACATGGTAATGTTAGTTTGTCCATTAATATGCCACCATTAATTTGTCCATTAAAATGCCACCATTAGTTTGTCCATTACTATGCCACTGCTACTTTGTCCACTAATATGCCAGTGTTAGATTGTCCACTAATATGCCAGTGTTAGATTGCCCATTAAAATGCCACCATTTGTTTGTCCATTACTATGCCACTGCTAGTTTGTCCACCAATATGCCAGTGTTGGTTTGGCAATTAATATGCCACTGTTAGTTAGCCCTTTAATATGCCACTGCCAATTTTCCCATTTATATGCCAATGTTAGTTTTCCATTAAAATGCCTGTGTTAATTTGCCCCCTTCCCTACTGCTCACCTGGCTGCTCCATGTCCCCGGCTGTTATCCTCCGCACAGTATTTCCTCTTTCACAGAGGAGGGAAATCCAGCTGCCGGATATGACTTGCTGGCAGAAAGGCAGGGCACATTCCCCACACCTCTTTTGTGATTCCACTGTACAGACAATCCAATGAATCAGAATAACCCACTGTATTGCAAAATTGGATATTCTACTTTAAATACACATATTGCAATAGGTATATAGCAATTTCTTGTAGTATTATATATGATAATGATTTAATGATAATGACTGCAATTTCTATCATAATTAGAGAATTAATAGGTTACTGGGTTATTAGATCATTGTTACATAGCTGAATCTTTATTAGTATAAAAATAATAAAACATTTATTTTTGATACACACAGTGACAGGGAACTAACTTCATAGTCTTGTACAGTGAGGACCTGGCAGTGTGTAGCACACAGTTAATGACATAACTAAAACAGGAAATCCAATTCAAATAAATGAAAATGTGATCCATTGGTTATTGTTGCAAAAAAAAGTAAATTGACTCATAGAGGGGGTATTCTAGAATAAGTGCAAACTGTTGTAATTTCACAAAACTGTTCATCTATGGGGTTTTTTTTTAAATATTTTAAGCAATTCAAAATATAAAATATGCATTTTAAAGTTCTTTAAAAGTACAGTAACATTTGAAAAATGCTTTTTTTTTTCACCGACAGGCCCCTTTAAAATGAGAACGTTTGTGATTATCTCTATATTGGAATAAATCTTGTTATAAACAAATTCTTGTTGGATCTTTTGAAGTATGATCTATGATGGTGTTGTGGATACAATGTCTCTTTTACTATTATATATTTGTGTTTATGTCTTATTTGGCACACTTCCCTAAAAGGTCATAATTTCTTACAGATGCTTACGTATAAGCATTGCATTCCTTTGTCTGTTTAATCTTTTACACATGTGTTCAAATAAGCTACTTCCTATGGAAACTCCTCCCATCCAAGCTACCCCTTCCCCCCTGCTAAGGAGCAAGTCTCATGTAACACATTCTTATAAAGACCAGCTTCCGGTACTAACTCCTCCCACTTTCTCTTGTACAAGTTATCACATGCCACGTGAATCACTGTTAAAGTAACAGTAAACTACTCACTCCTTCCCCTCCCATCGTGTAACCAAGATGGAGCTGGAATGTGGTGGGAGAACTCTATAAAGATGACATCACATTCTGTAGGGTGGGCTTAAAGAAGACCCCTCCAACTTTTAGCCAATTGCTGAATGTATATTGTATCTTTAAACTATGACTGTACTGTGACGTATTCCTGCTTTAAAAGGAATCCCCCACTCTGGAAAATAAAAGGTTTGCCTCAGGTTTTTCACTGATCAGAAACTTTGTCTCCGGTGTGAATTACTTCTAGGGGAGAGCGCATTAGTTGATCAATTTTAAGGAGTAGATAGACAATAAAGCAAAGTTTGCTTCGATCCAAATCAGCTGGCGCCCGAACAGGGACTTTTGGGTTCTGTTGCTACGGAAGCCGCATTGAGGACCGGAGAGGAGACCCCCAGAGACTGGAAACAAAGGAGCCTGATCACCTCTGCATATGGTAAATTACCTATATATTTTCCTGTCTCTGGACTTGGCCTGCAATCCGTGTCTGCGCCGGCTTCTCGTGGATAACTACTGAACAGGTATATAGTTTGCCCAAATGTCCCTTTTATTTGAATAGAACCTGTAAATTGTCTATCTACTGCCTTAGTCATTCCTGAGTGTGTGTTTTATGTGTGGAAGAATCTGCTTACTTGAGAATCTGTTATACCTCTGTTGCATACTTGCCTAACATTGTGGTGTCGTTTTGTTTTTTATTTTAGCCAGGCTGTCTTGACCGTGCTATTAGCCAGGGTGTCTTGACCGTGCTACAATTTTACTTAATTTTATGCTTTGCCTCGTTTGGAAAAACGTGGATTTTTGTTTATTGTTTTAAGTTGACTCTTAGTTTTAGAGTAACTAGATTTTAATTTCATTTTTATGATCTGCCTAGTTTAAAGGTGTTATTTGTGTTGTATGTTTAGTTAAGCTAGTTTGGTGAACAGAAATACAAACAGGCGTCTGTTTTAGTATACAGATATTGTATGTGACATTGAGTGCGTGTGTGACCTGAGTTTTTTTTTTTTTTTACTATTAGCCGGCATTTAGTTTAAGGTGTTTGTAATTTAATTACAGCTGTGTATTGTGTGTTTGTCTGTATATATGTCTTTTTGGGTACCATATATGTTGATTGTGAACTGTAAGTCTATGTCTTGTAGGTAAGTAAGCCTTTGTCCTCAGGAGAGCTGTGTCGGCAATCACATGGTTAAATCCTTTGTGCTTGCAAAACTTTTCTCCCCCTTCTGCTTTTTCACCCCTCCTTCTTTCTTGGTGTGCTACAGCAGTCACATGGTTAAAAATCCTTTGTGCTGGCTGAAACTTTCCTTCTCCCCCTCCTGCTGTTTCACCCCTCCTTCTTTCTTGATGTGTGGACAGTGGGAACCTTTGAGTGCACGCTTTGGTTCCTTTTGTTTATAAATTCCTCTAATCTGTTTCCTTTCATTTTCACTCCTTCTCCCTCAGTCTATTTTCATTTTCGGTTTGTTCAGTGGCAGTTTGCCATTTATTTCCAGTTTCTCTCTCTACAGTAATATTACAGTGTGCACATGGGTCAATCAAATGTTAGCTCCTTCCAAGGTCGGTTGGCCTGTGATCTTGTGAGGGAAAGAGCTGGGAAATTAGCTGTAGAAAAATTAGATAAAATTGTTAAGATTTGTGGAATTACTATGTGTCCTCAGGGCAGACTGCAGGCAGAGGAGTGGAGGAAACTTATAAACGATATGAATGGGATATTGTTGGATAATGGATTAATGAAAGCTGCAGATGCGTGGTATAAAGTTGCTAAAGGGATTAAGAAGGAGGGCTGGATTGAGGAGGAAATAGAGGTAAAGGGGCAGAAAGTCTTTGTATATCATGAGAAAGATGATTTTGTTAGAACTGTTACAAACATTTCCCATCCCCCTCCTTATGATGGAGCCTGGCACAAAGGGAAGATGGCTACCTCTAGAGCCCCCACTCAGCCCACACCTGTGAGCACACCCTCTCCAGTTCCTACCCCCTTGTACCCAGTCCTTGGGACAGACGGATCCTATTATTTCCCAGCCCCCATTCCTTCTCCAATTCAAACCCCAGTCACGCCTTCCCTTCCTGTTGCCTTGCATTCTTCTCTCTTGCCTGTCTCTGTGGATACACCCTCTCTTTCAGCTCCAGTTTCTTCTGTCCCCGCCCAATTCCTTCCACCTCTCCCTGTCACTTCCGCCCTTACCTCTCCTTTAGCTCCTTCCACTTCTGCCCATTCATTGCCACAATTTCCTGTATCTGCCACACCCATCCCTTCCATGATGGTCACTTCCTCCCTCACCCCTATCTCTTCTAGTCCTGCCCCTATCATGGCTGCCCCCAGTGTATCTTTCCCTATTATGACTGTTGGTTCACCTGTTCCTGCTGCAGCAGCCTGTCTTCCTTCCTCATCCCCCTTTGCATCAGGCCATTATCCCAATACCTCACACTTTGCTTCGCCCCAGTTTAATAATGCAGTTCCTCCCCTTGAGTCAGCAGTTCCAGGTTCCATTCGCTCTGAATTAGCCGGTTTCCACAATGATGGTAATATCCAGGAGGGACAGCCATCAGATAATCTCCCTTGTATGCCCCTAGCAGGTCCTGGCAGAACCCAGCAGGGTATGGGGGGAGCCCCTGTGATGTATGTTACCTTTAACCCATCCCAAGCTGCAACCCTGGTGAATTCACTTCCAGACCGAGAGAAACAGCCCATGCCCTTTTACAGACGGATTGTTCAGATCCGTAAAACATACTCTGCTGCATGGCGCGATTTGTTTAGTCTGTGTGAGATTAAGGCAGGGGATGCCTACTGGCCCATAATGGAAAGGAGCTTTGATGATGCCCGTCTCACTACTGACACAGATTTTCAGTCTGGTATCACATTTTGTGAACAGCTCCATGCATGGGCTCAAGATAAATTGGCTGATCAGGCTACTTCGATCAATGATATTGTTCAGGACAAATCAGAAACGGTTGAAAGATTTAATTCTAGGCTAACTCAAACCTTCTCAGATCTGGGATTCAATACGTGTAATAAGGCCCACACCCAGATGCTAGCAGCTGCTTTCGTTGCAGGCCTTAAAGAACCTATAAGGAAAGGCCTAATCCTATCCCGGCCCGAGTACAGGATTATTCCCCTGGATACTCTCCTCCTGGTTGCTAAAGGCCTGGAGTCAGCCCAATTGCCCCAGCACAAGAAATCCAATCCTTTAATGGTTTCTTTGTATAACCCTGCAATTCAGCCTGCCCCTGGTGGGTTCCCAATTCCTGCGCAGCCGGGCCCTTTCACTGCTCAGGTCGCAAGACCAAAAAATGTAACTTGTTTTCAATGTAAACAACCAGGTCATTTTAGAAATGAGTGTCCAAACCTTCCAGCACCTAAGCAGTACACACACGCTTCACGCCCACCATATCCTGCGGCCAGGTATCCTCCTGCCCAGGCGCAAGGTTATGACATACCTGGTTCTAATTATGCTAACTATGCTAATTATTATTCTGATGAACTAACCTCGGCCGGTTATCTGCCCGCTAACCATACTATGCCTAGGCACCGTCGTCCTGCTCAGCATGCGCAACAACCCCACTACTCAGCTGCACCTACACGTCCATATCCTGGTCCAGACCAGTCTCATATTGATCTTGTCCAATAGGTAACTGGCAAACCTGTGTCCAACGCCCCTGTTATGGCAGTGTTTTCAGGGGATAAAGGGGGGCCCCTAGCTACAGTGGTCCTACCTGTGGAAGGATGCCCAACCACCTTCTTAGTTGACACAGGTGCAGCCCGTAGTGTGCTTAGAGAACGAGACCTGCCTGACACCTCTTTCCTCTCTAATATCGATGTTTCCTGTATAGGTGTAGATGGTACCCCTCGTAGTAACCTATTAACCAAGCCCTTACGGGTGGGTACTTTCCCAGATCTCCTTACTCGGTTTGTAGTGTCTTCCTCTTGTCCTCTTAACCTGTTAGGAGCTGATGTCCTTTCCCGACTACAGGCCTCTATCTCCTTCACTTCAGATGGTAAGGTTAAGGTATTCACCCCTCTATCCAGTGATGATACCTCAGCCCTCTGTTCTTTGCCCCTCCTACTCCACATGGAGTCGCCCTATGGGAGTGCAAGGGTCCCAGACAATTCCCCCAGTGCCCTTGACAGAGTTCCTGTGAAACTGTGGTCTACTGGTCCAGATGATATTGGACGTCTTGAGGTCCCTCCAATACTGGTGCAATTGATCCAAGGAGTAAGTCCGCCCAGAAGACCTCAATATCCATTGACACCTGCTCAGGCCAGCGCTATCACAGCACAAGTTGAAAATCTACTTGCTACAGGTGCTCTGGTTAAATGTGTATCGCCATGTAACACTCCTTTGTTTCCAGTTAAGAAAAAGACAGAGAAAGGTGAACCGGACAAGTACAGGATGGTGCAAGACCTCAGAGCGGTAAATGATGTTACTATCCTGGAAACTCCCATTGTTCCGAATCCTCATACTCTTCTGTCCCAGGTGCCTCCTTCAGCTAAATTCTTGACAATAAAGCAAAGTTTGCTTCGATCCAAATCAATGGCAGTGGTAGTAACAGTAATGTGGATGGTTGGCACTAGGTAGGTTTGGCCAAAGAATAAAGGGACACTCCCACCAAAAAATGAAAAGGTTTTATTTTTTATTTTGCATTTTTTATTTCAGATATGTCTTTTGTTTTTCTTATGTGACTGCATTTAATAAAAGATGTAACGAAACAAGTGCAACTGGGCGCCGCCATTTTGTGAAATATATTGCTTTTGGGTGCCACCCCCTAGTGACTTTACAGAACAAAATTCTCGCTTTGGGGCTTGGGATACAGAATGCAGTCTATAAGTCAGAATTTTGTTCATAGATTTGCATTGAATGGGAGGGTAATGTAACTATTACATCACAAGGGGGCAGAGTTATGATCCTGTTTGACCAGGTTAATCTCCTCTCTTTGTGTTGGAAAGCAGGTAAAAAAAAGTAAAAAGTTGTACAAAGCCACTTAGTCCTGCCTACTATGATACACAGAAGCCAGTAAGAGAGTAGGGGAGTATCTTATGACATCATGATGTTGCATCATGGGTAAAATTCGCAAAATGGATGCTGGAGATAACCACCTAATTTTATTTTTCCTTTATATGCAATTCATTCAGTCATTAAAAAACAAACAATGGCATATGATTTATGTGTTTGTTTAAATTACCAGGTTATCTAGTTACATCTTATGTAAGTGCAGTAGTGTATCTTCCACAAGGCAAACAAGGCACTCGCCTAGGGCGGCACTTTGCCAGAGGGTGTAAAAGCACACTTCTGTTGCTTCAAACATTTTCGCTCCGTCCCCCACCATTCAGCAAGCTTTAGCTTTAATTGGGGTGATGGGGGCATGTAATGGATGTGTGGGGGTATGTAATGAGGGTGATGGTGGCATGTAATGGGGGCGATGATGGTGGCATGTAATGGGGGCGATGGGGCATTTAGTGTGTATGCAATGTGGGTGATGGGGCATGTAATGGGGTGATGGGGCATGGGTTGTAGGTGTGCAACGTGGGTGGGGCAGCACAAAACCAAGATACACCACTGTGTAAGTGGTGGTGTCTCTTTAGCTGTATGAGTTGTAAACTACCTGATACTAACAGTGATTGAGGACAACGAGAGCTAGGTGGGATTAGCTAGAGTGCTTTACAAATAATGACTTTTGCCTTTATTGGCCAAGTTTAAAACTAAAGTGCTCAGAGACAGCATAAACTAAAGTGAAAAAACTGAACAGTGATACCTAGATAGAGGGACTCCCCCAAGGGTCTAGGACACTTCCGCGTCGCATCTTCAGCACTGACAGTTCAGCTAGAACGCCGAACTGTCAGCAATGAAGAATAACGCCGCCGTTTCATCGCAGCCGCAGCTATGTAAGAGCTGACAGTAAAAAGAAAATATCCCCCCCCTAATACATGATTCCCAAACCCCAATACTAACACTAAACACTAAACCCCAATACTAACACTAAACACTAAACCCCAATACAAAAATTAACCCCCTATACCCTAATACTAACCCTAATACTAACCCCGAGCCCTAATACTAACCCCCGAGCCCTAATACTAAAATTAACCCCCTAAACCCTAATACTAACCCTAATATTAACCCCCGACCCCTAATACAAACCCCCGAGCCCTAATACTAAAACTAACCCCCTAATACTAACCCTAATACTAACCCCCGAGCCCTAATACTAAAATTAACCCCCTAAACCCTAATTCTAACCAAAGTAAAATAGCTAAAATACTTACCTTTAGCGATGAAATATCCCGCGATGAAATCTCCAGTGACGATCTGTCTTGCTTTGTAGAGTCGGCGGTGAAGCGGCTGCGCGAAGCAGCCGCGATGAAGAGTCCCATCCCCCTCCCCCAAGCCCTCTGACTCTATGAATACACAAAAAACTAAAAGGAAGACAGCACACCTACTCCTTTCTGTATTATATGTTATTAAACATGTTACGCTTAGTTAAATTCGAGTATGTCACAACACGTTTTAATGCGTATCTTAATTTTTCTATACTTAAATTATTTGTTTTATTTACATTTTTCTGATGTACATTGTATTGCATAAAATAATGCTTTTCAAACCTGTTTTACTGTCATGCATCCAAAGTACCTAAAATTTACATGAACTGTAGCTTTTTTTTTGTTTTATATATTGTACATTGCAATCACTTGTATTGTTCAACGAGACTGCTGAAAAATGCATACTCTGTGGGTCTGTCAGGATGTCAGGCAAGTATTTTTTTAGGTCACGACAGAAAACAAAATTAACATTATGTCCCAATAACTAAGACACCTGAGATTTTTACTATTTCTCTAAGACTAGCTATTTCTAAATCATCTGAAGAATGATCCTGGCTGTGATTTTCATAAAAATAAATGTTTTACAAATAAAAAGAAAATCTGTGGTCTAATGAAAAGTATAATGACGATGACAGCAATCTTTTGAGAATAAGAAAATGAAAGGAGAAGGCATATAATAAATCAACAGGGTTTGAAACATGCTATTTAAAATTTGGTGTTATAGTTTAGCTGAGATACAGACTGCAAATAATATATTCTGTAGACTGTTATATTTTGTGTCTTTTGTGAGTATCATTTTATAAATTTATAACTAATAGTTTTATATGACTCAGTTAAAGGGACTGTCTAGTGTCCAAAATGCCTCCGCAACTTTTGAATGCATATTAAAGTACTTTCAAAGTACTTTAAAATGTATGTTTTATGTTTTGCATCACATAAAACATAAAGATATTGTACTTACATGAAAATGCACATTTGCAGAGGTTCAGGACTTCCCACTTAATGAGCAGCTCACTTAGGCGTCTTAGGGAGTTTATTTTCCAAGCAGCAGCCATTAAGAATTGGAATATGATTTCCTGTTTAGTGATGTAATCAGGCAACGTGTTGCATTAGAGATCCTACTGTATACAAGAGCATTATAAGTTAGTGCCCTGTCACTTTATAATGTCAGTCATATCATCCAGCACTGCCTATCATGTCAGCTTGGCTGAGCATGATAGGCAGTGCAGTCCCCCCATAAATACCAGCTTGGATGAGCATGATAGGCAATGCAGCCCCCTCATAAATGCCAGCTTGGCTGTAATAGGCAATGCAGTCCCCCTCTAAATTGCAGCATTGCTGAGCATGAGAGGCAGTGTGCCCCCCCAATAAATGATGCCAGCTTGGCTGAGCATGATAGGCACTGCAGTCCCCATCATAAATGCCAGCTGGCTGATCATTGTAGGCACTGCAGTCCCCCCTAAATTCCAGCATGGCTAAGCATGATAGGCAGTGTGGTCCCCCCATAAATTATGCCAGCTTGGTGGAGCATGATAGGCACTGCAGTCCCCCATATTAGTACCACCACTCACATCACACATCACACCCAGTCATACATTCTCACACTGACTCACATCACACTCAGTCATACATTCTCACACAGATTCACATCACACATTGCACTCAGTCATACATTCTCACACAGACTCACATCACACTCATAATCACACCCACATCACTCACACCGCAACATGTCTCCTACCTGCTCCCAGTGCTGTATTTACCGCGAGGCATCCTAGGCGGATGCCTAGGGCGGCAAATTTTGGGGGGCGGCAGCGCCCCCCAGCACTGAAGAAAAAAAAATGTAAAAAAAAAAAAAAGTTTAAAAAAAAAAAAAGACCGCGCTGGCAGGCAGAGACAGAGGTGAGAGGGGATCGGAAACCTCCGTGCTGCCTGTTCGGCTCCCCGTGCAGTGTGCCGACACGGAAGTGCCGACAGTCACGTGACGGGCGCGCTGACGTCATACGCGCGCCCGGTCATGTGACCTGTCGGCACAATCGCCGGGAAGCCGTACAGGCAGCATGGAGGGACCATGCTGCCTGCCTGCCAGGGAAAGGTAAGTGCTGATGGGAGACTGTGTGTGTGTGATGGGAGACAGTGTGTGTGTGATGGGAGACAGTGTGTGTGTGATGGGAGACAGTGTGTGGGACTGAGTGTGATGGGAGACAGTGTGTGGGACTGAGTGTGATGGGAGTAGGAGTGTGTGACTGAGTGTGATGGGAGTAGGAGTGTGTGACTGAGTGTGATGGGAGTAGGAGTGTGTGACTGAGTGTGATGGGAGATGGGAGTCAGAGTGTGTGTGATGGGAGATGGGAGTCAGAGTGTGTGTGATGGGAGTAGGAGTGTGTGACTGAGTGTGATGGGAGTAGGAGTGTGTGACTGAGTGTGATGGGAGTAGGAGTGTGTGACTGAGTGTGATGGGAGTGTGTGTGTGATGGGAGTATGAGCTTGATGTGAGTCTGAATGATGGGGCATGTCTTAGGTGTGTAACGTGGGTGTGCAGCTTGGGTAGGGGGGTGCCTGGATTTTGTCTGCCTAGGGCAGCACAAAATCAAGATACACCACTGCCTGCTCCGGGTTTGTAGCAGCTTGGGTGGGCGGCAGGGGGTGGCTGAGGGGGATCCTTGCTCCCGGTACTTCACCCTTTCATGGGTGAAGAGGAGCAGAATCAGCATCAGTGAGGCGGGGAGTTCAGGAGGCACACTGACCTGTCAGCTCAGTGTGCCTGTTACCATAGAGACGAGCGTATACGTGCGTCTCCAACACAGACAGGGATAGCTAGCACAGGTGGTGCCGGGAGATATTAACAGATGCGGCGCGGGGGTTGGTGGGAAAAATGTTAACTGTGCTTGCGCAAGACCGATGCGGCCGAATGTCTGCAATAATGAGGGCTGACACTTGTGGAGAACTTCTATAGGTAAGTATTTTTTTAATTTTTAAGAAAAGAAAAAAGAAAAAAACGGAAGTCTAGTTCACTTTATGGTGCCCATAAGTTGCACCAAAGACATAAAGGTGACTAGACTGTCACTTGTATTTTATCATTGTCGAATTGTTATTGCTTCTAATTAGTCAAAATAAGGACAAATAATCTGCTTATTTTTTAACCAATGATCTAGCAGAGTTGTAACTATAAAGTGGTTTGCACCAGAATGTTTGAGACTGAGAGACTGAGAGAGGCATGTGCTAAAAAACAAACAAATATATTTTATATGCAAAACTATTTTTGCTCTTTACACCCTTTGCAAGGTACTAAACATGTAACACTCAAATAGTAAATGTAATCAAATTGTTAATAAAAAGAGCATATTTACAAATAAAAACAGGCAAGTTTGTGAATATGATTTTCTGGTGCAATTTTAACACGCAAAATACAAATTATGTATTTTGTAGAATCAAATTTTAAATACAACTGTAATTGGTATAAGCTTAATATTTTGTTATACATGGCTAGACATATTTATTTAAAGGTCCTGTGGATGTAGTTTTCATTTGGGGGTGGGAATATAGTTAGTAGGTTGACTGGTGTAAGGTCTAAATTTGAAGGTGAAGCCTATGAAGCAGATTACACAGTAATAATTATAAACGATGAGTAATCCAAGGATAGAGATATTTTATGTCAGTAGAACAATCCAGGTCAAAACCACGGGAGAGGAGTCTGCAGATGCAGTACTGCAAATAGGTGACCCAAGGTCATGGAGTACATAGACTGAGGCACCAGTATAACTGAGCACTATTGTCTTTTATCTATTCTCTTTTATAAAGGGAGTCTACAAATCTCCACAAAGCTCTGATGCATCAAACAGGTTGGTATTAAGACATGTGGAAATTAGGCAGATCAATAGCAAAGTCAGGAAGTGAATGTGAAAGTGACAGACAGTGCCACCATTGTTGATAGATGGAAAGCTGGTGCATCAGCTTGTAGGAATAAACTGGTTTCTGCTATTGTTTATATATATATATATACAATTTAAAACCATCCTAATTTCCAGTGTCCAAAAACTTGTAGAACAGCATAGAGCATCCTGACTAATCGCGGTTCCCTGCAATGAGCTGTGCTGCAATACCACTGAATGAATTAGCAGCGGGTTCCTCTATGTCAGATGAGGCCACTTTGTCCACAGTCTGACATAGAAAATGTAGCCAGCACTAGCGGGCCACATTTTACTAAAACACACCGTTCTGCCATACCTCTGTGATGTAACATGTGATGAAGCAAAGACTTGATACATTTCGGCAGAGACCCACTGGGTCTGTGTAAAGCCTGATCAGGTCTCTGCCTGGTACAACATTGACATTGTTTCTCTGTCACAAGAGCCCTATAATGTCATTACAGAAAAAACCTTGCAGAAAAAACTACTGAAACCATTTTTTCTTAGCATACATTAGTATTCACTGACTGATCCCTAACAAGTTTATTTGAATCAAAATAAATTACTCTATTTTATAAAACATTTAAGTACAATGATTTGTGGAATAACATTAATCACAAAGAAACATATTAGAGGATACTAATTATGTAACTATTTCAGTAGTTTTTTACATTTAATTTCTACACAGTTATTAAACACATCATTTACTGTTGTTAAAGGAAAACAGTTTTGATTTTACAATATTAAAAAATGTGTTGTTTTATGAGGTATATTAGAATGTATTCTGACTGGTGAAGGAGTCATGATACATTTTCATATTAAGACATATAGAGCAAGCCTCTCTAAGCATTTTCTCATATTACCTTGAATATTGACAGGATATTGTATGACTGCTCCAGTAAGGTGACCTCCTGTACCTATACATATCCTCATTTATTATCTCAGCAGTCAGTGTAATATGAGGAGACTAATGGGCATAGCCACTGTATCTTGTGCTATATATTGTGATAGACACAATGTCAAATTTTCTCACAACACAATAAACAAATGTTAGGAAAAATGTTCAAAATAGGAAAGCTGATTCACAAGTTCAGATATCTATTTGATATGGTTTCTTGAACTATCAAAAAAGTCTCAGAGCACAAAAGTGAAAAAGTAACAAAATACAATAAATTGGATGTATTTGAAAAGAGAGAGAAAAGGGGATGGGTTTTAACATTAAGTAAGTGAACTAAAACTATTAAAATTGAAGAAGAAATATAAATATAATGAAACTCTTTTACAGGTAGACAGTTGGAAAATGTCTTGGAATACACTAAAACTACACAAAACACAAAAGATATATTGAATATAAGATTCTTGAAATCTAAGAGCAAAGAGGAAAATTAAGTTTAAAAGGTTTTTGAAGTGGAAATTCAGGCAAAGGTTGCAGATCTTTCAGAGATATTGTATATGATTATGTGGGATGTGGAAAACGCCTGAAGCCAGGGTCAAATATAAAGAGCATTTAAAAAAGAAGAAATACAATATGTCATCGAATTGCTAATATCAATAGTATTGTGACAAAAAGCTAGAAAAGTGAAGTGAATTTTGTTGTTTTGCTTTCTATTTCATGTAACCAACATAGCTACATTGGCATCAATATAATTAACCTATATGGGTTATAAAAGAAAAGTTTTACTCAAAATGACTATACATGTTCAAATTTGTAGCAGTTTGTTGCTTTTCATTTATACAAAACAAATGGTTAAACCTGATTTTAATTTAAGAATAAGCTTTGAAGTATACACTGCACTAGAGAAACAAAAAGCAAATGCATAGATGCAATTGAATTGTTTAAAATCACACCATCTTCTCAAAAATTATGTTTTTCATAATGCCCAAAACAATTAAGTACTGTGTCATTTCTGTGTTAACATTTAAATATGATTTTATTATTTAGTTTTTGCCTCATCATAAAATATTTATGTTATATGTTCCAGCTGAAGTAGATAATTTTACAGGGTTTCTAAATACTTTACAAACCAACAGTAGTGTTATTACATTATCTTAACTGTCAACTATTGTAGGAATAATCAATAAAATTGTGGAACAATTCTGTAATTTTAAGGAACAAAATTATTATAACACAATTAAAACAAAAGCTGGTTATAGTGTAAAATATTTGATATTAGCAATAGCAGTTTAAGATTTATTCCATAGGCGACCTGAAAATGCATTATTATTATTACTATTATTATTATACTGAAATAAAACATTTCAAATTTTTTTTTACCCTATATTTTGGTTCCTTATTTTAATTTTAAACCAATATGAACACCCATCAGACTACATATATATTCAACTTTTAAATGCTAAAAATGCACATGCAATAAAAAGAATTAGGGATTGATTCACTAAAATTTGATTTGGCGAGAGGAGGTTTAGTTAGGAGGTCAAATTTGAATTGATATAAAAATAAAATTGGTCCTCTCAACTTAATCTCCTCTCCCTATTCACTAAACTAAATTAGATCCCCCCTCAACAAATCTCAACTCTGACTACAATCACAAAGTCACCTTCATGAAAAGCCCCAAAAATTAGCAAAATTGATTGTTTTTTAATGGATGCAGTACCCATCAGAAACCATTATATATTTTTTTCTTTTATTTAACATATAAAAATATACAAATATGCTTTATACAAAACAAAAATAGTCTTATGGTAGTAATTTAAATAAAGACAGTGATGACAAACTCATACTCATATAACATACTACAAAAATTACAGACAATATTACAACCACTGCTTGCCACCTGTGGGACCGCCCCGCTGGGGCCAAACGCTATCTATCTATGAGCCAGTCTACCAGTTTGAAATTAGAGAGGAAAACAAAGAGTTTGAAAAAGAGGGGTGGGGGGGGGAGCCCATTATATATTTAAATTTAATAAAACTGGGCTGGGGACTGCTGAAATGGCCCATACTCCCCTAATAAATATTGGTCAAGTGTCTTTAAAATAAAATGGGCCAGAGGCTAGCCAAGTGCCCCTACCCCTGAAATAATGCTTGGAACCATTGGGAGCCAAAAAGGCCCCCAGTACTCATAAAAGAAATACAAATTTAATTAAGTTTCTTGTTACCGCCAATACCTCTAACTAGACCAGATGAGGGGTAAATTCTGTACAAAAAAAAAACATAATTTGAGTTCCATGAGGGTGGGCTGTGAAAACTACTGCTTACTTCCCTGGTACACAATGTATGTAGGCATCGTGTCCTGACTTCAAAATTTATTAGGGGGTTGGAACCATTTTGCCTGCCCTCTCCACCGGTCCAAGGGGGGCACAATTTTTTTGCAGTAATGTTACCTGTTAACTTCTAGGGGAGGGAATGTTTTCTCCCAAGTCCCCCAAGTTGGAATTACCCTGAAAATCTTTTTTTCTTCTTCTGCCATTTAAATGAGTGAGGCGAGTTTAATCTTGCTCCACTCCATTTCAATTGACTTCACCCAATCTTGAACTCTAAAAATGCTTAGTGAATAGCATAATGCGAGATTGAGATGAAGTCATGCGATTGTGGCTGAATCTGTCTGACTCTGGAGTGTGAGATAAGATCTCAGATTTTAGTGACTAGACCACTTAATGATGCATTGCTGACAAGGGTTGAGGAAAAAAAGATTAAAAGAATTACCAAATGCAGGTATATAATTTTGTATTGCAAGGCTATTCTGGTTAAGCTAAACTGTATAGCTGAAAAGTATGAATGGGTCTGCACACTTACAAGTATCGGGTGCCACGAGGGAGCGTCATTCTCGAGACTTGAAAAAAGCTCAGTGCTGGGCTGAAACGTTGTTATTTTTTGGTGGATTAAACTCCCTTAAACGGTGTGCTGAGTCTCCTATATTTTCTTTAAACTGTATAGCTGTTGCAGATCAGATACATAGAATATTTGTACAGTATGTGGAAAGTAACTTAAATGGAGTACATTATATTATTTCATAAACATTAATTTTAACTAGATATACCAAAAAGTTAATAGAAGAAGAGATTGATTTTGATTACATCAAATCCACATAAACCTGTATGAGTAATGAGAGTCTGAATTTATGGCCATGTTTGTTTTCTGAATGCAACAAAAAAAAATCTTTATATACAACCTGCTTAGGGGAAGAAGCATTGACTTTTATATCAATTAATTAATACATTTTGGTGTCATTTTGCATTTACACATTTATGGCAAGACTTTTGACTCGTATATTTTGTGGTGATTGATACCCACTTGTTATGCATGGAATAAAGTGACATTTTTTTTTTTTTAAATCATGATGTCAAAGTTTTTTTTAATTTTTCTGTAAAAGGGAATAATGTGAAATCATGTATTTGTTTGCAAGCTCTTTGTTACCAGGTGACTTAGCACTTGTGTTGCTCAAATGTGATCTTTAAAGTATGGCTCTATGGCAACGGTGGCAAACATGTGTCATCATTTCCTCCCCTGAGTTTGCACTCAGGACTGAATATTTAATGGCCATCAAGTAAACATTACATGAGGGGTAAATGTTAATGAAATGAATGGGAGTTCATATGAAAAGGTTGATATTAAAAGAGAAAGGAGGAATAAGTATAGATGGAGGCGCTGCCAACTAATAAGATGGAGATTAGAAATTGAATAGAACTGGCTACTGAAATGAGAAGTGTGGGCGACACAGGGATAACCGAAACCGAAAGAAGAGATAACACATGATTTCCCTACTCGTTTATAAACCCAGACCAATATCTACTTAAATGTTGGGTGGTTGACTGAGATCGCTGAATGATGAAATATATTCCATACAGATTGTGTTGACTTGACTGATGAGAAAAATCTGGCATTAATAGCATATTTAGAAAGATAAGATCTGGATGCCCAAGACACATGCTCAGTATCGGCATTGTATGCATGTGTATTATGCATCTCCATGCTTCATGAAGCACCCCCAGCACGAAAAACAAGCATTCTGGGTGATTCCAGCATTATAAATAATGAGGGAATCAATGGGCAAGCGCACTTCTGAGTGTTTGAGATCTCAAAACCGAAAACTGTTAAAGCATTCACTTTTTGTTGTAACTCTAATATGTAAAAATAATGCATTTAAGAGCAAGCGACAAAGCCTATATGCTTTATGCAGCATGCTCCATCATTTGCAGCAATAAAAAAATTGATTTCAATTCTACTTGTTACACTTTAAAAATATAGAAATTACAATGTTGTTTCTTGCCAGACATGGCTCCCTACTTCTCATTCATTTTTTGATGTTATCCATATTAATGACTGACAATAAAACGGATAAATAAGAAAGGTAATATTTTTGGTAGAAGCTTTTAAAGTGTCATAACAAGAGCACTATTTTAAATACAATTTCATCAGAGAAAAACAAAAAATACATTTACCAGATTAAAACTTGACTGTTGCACTGCAATTTGCATTAATTGGTCAAAGGGATAGAACAAAACCCAAACAACTTTCTTATATACATCAATAGTGATAAACAAAATGGCCTTTTATGACCTGTAAACCAATGGATAAATCAATAATTTTAGTTGTCATTCATTAATTCTTTCTATGACAACAGCAGAACAGCAAAATGCAAGCAGTATAGTTTGTGTATATGGAGTGTTTAGGTATGTGGCATGATATGGTATTGGAAATGTTGTTATGACCGTGTGAAAGTAGATATTTTAAATAACTTTTTTTATTTAGATGATACAAAGGTAGAAGCGTTGACTAAGCTCCTGTTAGCTGATTTTATGGAACTGTTACAGCAAAAATGGGATTGGTTGAAAGAAGAAAAGGTGCTTTTGCAATTAAATACTGTTAGACATGACCTAGACAAGGAACTTAGTCTAATTCTAGTCAGACTGTTATTGTTGATCTTTAGGAATTCTTTCAGTTTGGTATAGTGCCAATAGATTGGCAGATTTGGTGCCCATATTTAAAAAAGGATCAACATTTTAGCCGGGCAATTACAGTTCAGTGAGCTTGATATCTGTAGTGGCAAAGTAATTTGAATGATTGCGAACATTATACATTCAAGAATATATATTGAATCTGAACATAATTAGTAAGAGTGCATGGTTTTGAGAAAGACAGATTTTGTAAAATGAACTTAATAGCATTCTATGAAGAAGTCAGTAAAAAAGATAGATTAGACTTTGGCAGAGGATGTGATCTATTTAGACTGCTTACACATTGAATATAGTTATGCACAAAAGGTTACTCTACAAACTGACAGAAATGGGCTTAGGGGCCAAAGTATGTATTTTGGAGTGAAAGTTGGCCAAACTATAGAATGCACAGCTTTATTGTAAATGGAAAATTCCAAAACTGAATACAAGTATTACCGTATTTGCTCGATTATAAGACGACCCTGATTATAAGACGACCCCCCAAACTTTGGATATTCCATTAGGAAAAAAACTAAAAGCCTGAATATAAGACTACCCTATAGGAAAAAAGTTCAACTTGTATATATTCATATGTAAATTGCTTTTTTAATAAAAAATTATGATATCAAAAAATGTATTTCTAGTTTTTATTTATTTTTATGTGCCAATGCTGCCTTTCTCTTTCCCTTGCCCCCATTTTTCTCTCTCTCCCCCCTCCCCTTGTCTGTCTCTTAACCCCCTCACTCCCCTTGTCTCTGTCTCTTAACCCCTTCCCTCCCCTTGTCTCTGTCTCTTAACCCCTTCCCTCCCCTTGTCTCTGTCTCTTAACCCCCTCACTCCCCTTGTCTCTGTCTCTTAACCCCTTCCCTCCCATTGTCTCTGTCTCTTAACCCCTTCCCTCCCCTTGTCTCTGTCTCTTAACCCCCTCACTCCTCTTGTCTGTCTCTTAACCCCTTCCCTCCCCTTGTCTGTCTCTTAACCCCCTCACTTCCCTTGTCTCTGTCTCTTAACCCCGTCCCTCCCCTTGTCTCTTAACCCCCTCCCTCCCCTTGACTCTGTCTCTGCCCCCCTCCCTCCCCCTGTCTCTCTGTCCCCCCCTGTCTCTCTGTCCCCCTCCCTCCCACCCCCTGTCTCTCTCCCCCCCCCCTCCCTCCCTTCCCCTTACCTTGATCCCTGGTGGCTAGTGGGGGCAGCCGGGGGATGTCTGCACGATACTTGCAGACATCCTCCATGCTGTCCGACACGGCAGTCTATTATGACGGACAGCTGTCCCTCATAATAGTCTGCCGTGTCGGGCAGCATGGAGGATATCTGCACGTATAGTGCAGACATCCCCCAGCTGCTCGATTGTCCCTGGTGCCTAGTGGGGCAGCAGAGAAAGTCTGCGCGATGAGCGCAGACCTCCCCTGCTGCCGCCCGGCACGCTCGCCGGGACTTCTGTGACGAAAGCGGAAGTACCCGGCTTCTTCTGCGCAGACATCCCCTGCTGCTAGAGAGGGGGATCCAGGTCCCCTGCAGCTCTGCTGGGGACCTGGATCCATGTCTTATAATCTGACCTCAATTTGAGGTCAGATTATAAGAAGACCTCGATT
The DNA here is from genome assembly GCA_036172795.1 of Pelodytes ibericus. Taxonomy (NCBI): domain Eukaryota; kingdom Metazoa; phylum Chordata; class Amphibia; order Anura; family Pelodytidae; genus Pelodytes; species Pelodytes ibericus. Next base: position 40,439,304 of record CM069858.1, on the reverse strand, counting down.
ATAAGACAAGTGGTAGTTTTCAGATTTTTTTTTTCTGAAAAAAACCTCGTCTTATAATCGAGCAAATACGGTAAGTTGAGTGCCTCAGGACCTGGGACCTCTTATCTTTAATTTGTTTATTAATTATTTCCCAAGTTACATTGAGATTCATCTGATGACACAAAAGGATAACATAGTTTAAAATTGCTGTTTTGTCTGCAGTCAATGCGATTCAAAGAAGACAAAATAAGAAATAAAAACAATTCAACATATATTTTAAATGCAATCTCTGTGACATACTACTAATGAGAAGGATTTTGGAATAATTGCAGCCAACAGATGTAGCAACAGTGTAGGGTTTTTCAGGAAGATATAATTGTATCACTTTAAATGTCAACTGTAAGATCTCACCTTAAATATGCAATGCAATTCTGGACACTGATCATTAAAAAACAGAGCAAGGCAAAAAAAATAAATGACACTCCTTAGAGCAGGGGTGTCCAAGTTTATTCTCCAAAGGGCCACTTCGCTAGAAATGTATGCGTGCGTGGGCCGCATTCATTTTTCATTCATTCATAGAATAATATATATAATTATATAAATGTGTGTGTATGTATGTATATATATATATATATATATATATATATATATATATATATAAATATATATCTATTTTACACTAATGTGTAGTGGTCACATTAACTACAAACACACACATACATACACAGTCACACTTACTTCCCCTTCCCACACACACAGTCACAATTACCCCACAGACACATACACATTTATACACCCATAGTCACATACATACACTTACCCCACACACACACTCACATACACTTACCCCACACACTAATACACATTTATACACACACACACACACACACACACACACACACTCACATACATACATACACTTACCCCACACACACATTGATACACACACTCACATACATCCATACACTTACCCCCACACACATACACATTTATACAGACACTCACAAACATACATACACTTACCCCACTCACACACATACACATTTATACACACACACTCACATACATACAGTTACCCCACACACACACTCACATACATACATACACTTACCCCACACACAAACTCAGATACACTTACCCCACACACTAATACACATTTATACACATACACACTCACATACAGACATACATACACTTACCCCACACACACATTGATACACACACTCACATACATATATACACTTACCCCCACACACATACACATTTATACAGACACTCACATACATACATACATACACTTACCCCCACACGCATACACATTTATACAGACACTCACATACATACACTTACCCCCACACAAATACACATTTATACAGACACTCACATACATACATACACTTACCCCCACACACATACACATTTATACAGACACTCACATACATATATACACTTACCCCCACACACATACACATTTATACAGACACTCACATACATACATACACTTACCCCCACACACATGGCTGTGGAGGTTGTGGGCTTCCGGTGCGCTTCTTCCCTCCCTCTGACCCTTGCGCATGACCTCACACGCAGGGTAGAGGAGGGGATATGCGCACGAGAGCAGCACCGCTGCTGCACACTGCACAGGAAGCTGTATCGGGGAACGAAGTTCCCTACACAGAGAGTGTATGGAACTTCGTTCCCCGACCCAGCTTCTCATGTGGTGTGCAGTTCGAGGTGCGGCTACCGGAGCAGAGCTCAGGCGGGCCGCACCTCGATGCCCACGGGCCACACGTTGGACGCCTCTGCTTTAGAGGGTAATGCAATAATTCCAGAGGACATCATAAGCCTAAGAAATCATACATTTACACACCATCCAGTTCAGACTAGCAACAAAGTCCTAAGCATTTCACTCTAAGATTAGCACCTACTCATAGATATAACATACAGATGGATAACCCTCTATAAATGATTCATGTCATTTGATGCAGATAGCCGTCTGTATGGAATTATTGATTGTATCAGCCCCATTAACCCCTTAATGCTTATGGACGTATATATATGCGTCCTGCAAAACATGGTCCGTGAGGACCATGAGGAGGTATATATATATGTCCTGAGTTTTCATGTAGCATTGCGCTCCTTAACGCAACGCTACATGCCTGCAGTCACTCTCAGAGACTGCTTCAGATCCAAAGCAGCCTCTGAGAGTTCCTTCGCCAAAACCCCCCCCCCGTGTGTGCATACTATCACCGCGAATGTGATCGTATGCGTTTTAAAACACACATAGGCAGTGATCAGCTTTCACTACCTATGTGTGAAAAGTGTTGCAATGATGCCTCAATCTCTGCCCCCCTGGGCACTGCAATCACCTGGTGATCGCAGCTGCTGTATTGGAGGATCATTCTCCTCCAATAACCATGCCCAGCAGAGAGCGACGGAAGTGAGAAAAATAAACTCTCTTTCATTGCTCTGAAACAGTTGCTTGACTGCCTCTAGAGGCAGTCAGCTACATTACAGTTAGAAAAACAATAAATAAATAAAAGTAAAAAGCTAACCCTAGATCTACTAATGTTAGATTCAGGGTTAGGGTTATAATTAGGGTTACAGGTGGGTTCGGGTTAGAATTAGGGTTAGTACAAGGGTTAGATTAAGGGGTGGGGGTATATTTATGGTTAGGGTAAATTTAGGGTTTGGATCAAAAGGTCACTGTAGATGAAAATGGTTAGGAAACAAAAAAAACACTAATATTGATTATTGCCCTATTACTTGAAATAAAACATAGAAAAACATGGAAACATTGGTATTTCTAAACTCAGGTTAAAACTCAGTAAAAAACGTGAAAATGATCCCTAAAATGTGTGAGCAAAACTGCAAGCAAATGTTTAAATCAGGAGTAGAGTTGAGCGGACACCTGGATGTTCGGGTTCGGCAAGTTCGACCGAACTTCGAAAAAATGTCCGGGTCCGTGCTTGAACTTGACCCCGAACTTGACCCCGAACCCCATTGAAGTCAATGGGGACACGGACTTTTGGCCAATAAAATGCCTCTAAAAAAGTCATGGAAAGGGCTAGAGGGCTGCAAAAGGAATTAAAATGTGGGTAAGAGTATGACAAGTGCCCTGCTAGCAAATGTGGATAGGGAAATAACTTAAATTAACATAAAATACATACAAATTACAAATACAGCTGAGCCATAAAATAGCACTAGATGGAATCTTTGATTTTAGCTTTGGAAGAACATAAATCTAAATCTAAAGCATGGCTGCCAGGAGGATCAAGAGAATTTCCATTTGAGAGAGGGTTGGAGTGCAGGGCAGTTTATACTAAGTGACCCATAGGTTGAGGAGGCGGTGACCATGGTGTGTAGGTGGAAGCGGCGCTGGAGGAGGAGGAAGAGGAGGTAGCCAGAATTTTTCAGTGCGCTGTAAGCACAGTATTTGACGGTTCTATTTGACTCTCAGATATGAAGTGCACCGCAAGACGCAAATGTACTATTTAGCACCCAAAACTATTAGAACTTTTCAAAGTGCGCTGTAAGAACAGTATTGGACTGTTCTATTTGACTCTCAGATATGAAGTGCACCGCAAGATGCAAATGTACTATTTAGCACCCAAAACATTTAGAATATTTCGAAGTGCGCTGTAAGCACAGTATTTCACTGTTCTGTTTGACTCTCAGATATGAAGTGCACCGCAAGACGCAAATGTACTATTTAGCACCCAAAACTATTAGAATTTTTCAAAGTGTGCTGTAAGCACATTATTTGACGGTTCTATTTGTCTCTCAGATGTAATACATGTAATGCTATTGCTATTCTATAAACCGAAATAGGGTCCCCATTCATAAGAATAGGTCAATTGACCTATTCCTTTGAATGGGGACTCTATTTCGGTTTATAGAATAGCAATAGCATTACATGTATTCCATAAACCGAAAGTCTATAAACCAAATGTCTTTCGGTTTATAGACTTTCGGCTTATAGAATACATGTAATGCTATTGGCTATTCTATAAACTGAAAGTCTATAAACCGAATGACTTTCGATTTAAAGACTTTCGGTTTATAGCCGAACCTCGAACTCCAACCTGAACATACAGTGAAATGTCCAGGTTTGGGTCCGGGGTACGGACACCGCAATGTTTGGTACGAACCCGAACAGTGCGGTTCAGGTTCGCTCAACACTTATCAGGAGAAAACATGTGTTTTAACCCCTTTGGCCTTGACTTTCCCTTGGTGACAAGGGCTGTTTTTACATTTCTGGGGTGTTTGTGTTTAGCTGTAACTTGTTTCTCTCTCACATACTGTACCCACACAAATTATATGTTTTTTTTTATCGTCATAAGAAGGGCTTTCATTAGATACCATTATGTTCATCATATCTTATAATTTACTGCAAAAAAATTGTAAAATATGATGAAAATTAATAAAAAACACTTTTTCTAACTTTGACCCAAAATATAATTTACAAAAATGCAATCAAAGACCCCATCTAAATAGTTTCAAAATGTTGTCCTGAGTCCAGAAATTTGCATTTTTCCATGTTTTTATGCAGTTTTTTGCAAGTTATGGGGCAAAAACCAAAAAGAGTGTTTTTTGGTTTATTCCTATATGGACCTTTTGACCCCAACCTGAACCCTAAATTTAACCCCAACTCTAAGCCTTATGCTTACTTTTAATATATTTTAATTTAATGTAATCCTATCCCGCATGCTAACCCTAATTTAATTTTAACCCTAACAGTTAATCGAACACTAATCCTAGATTTAAGCTAAATCTAAGTATTTTTTTCACTGCAGTGTTAACATATTCAGAGCAATGGAAGTGAATTTTTTTTTACTTCCAAAGCTCTGACTACAAGAGGGCACAGTCATATTGCTGGTGCATGCTGCTCCGGCAATATGGCGCCCACATTTGCTCTGAAGCAATAGACCAGCACCATCAGAGCAGTTTTTGCGATCTTTGATCAGGAACAGAGTTCCCGGCTGGACGTGCCTGACATGTCCATTGTTGCGAAGCGGTTAAATGTGTCTGTGGAGTCTCCAGTTTATGAAATCACCTGTGGTTTACTATGCAAATTACTCAATTCCAGTTGAAATGTAGCAAATCAAGCCTCAGGTAATGTCTTAAGCAGGACACTCCTTAGACACTTTTTTCTCCTAATTCATGCATTGCTTGCAATTTATTGATCATTTTCAATAATGTTTATTCTTTACGTTAACAGTAAAATTATTGTTTAGGTGATACAGTGCCTTTAAGATGTTTTGCCAATTTGATAGATTATTTCTTGATGCAATCCTATGTCTTTATTTATGTTTTAAAAAATTTTAATTGTTACTTAAGCACAGACCATCCTTATGAATTAACTGTACAGGTGAAAAACAGGACTCCAAGACAAGTAAAATATCAATGCTTTAAGAGTAGAGGGGCTCTTCAAAAAAAGTGCAACAGTAACAACAACAAAAAATAAACAAATAAATAAAATAAAACTACATGAGAGACCAACCTGCAGAATATGGAGTTAATGGCACAAGGAGAACAAACAAACAAACAAAAATATATATATAGCTTTTGTGGCTCTCAGATGAACAATAATTTCAAAGGGCTCAGTTCAGAAACAATTTTGCTGTGCAATCGGTCTCACAAAAAAGCGTTCTTTACTATATGCTTTCTTAGAGAAATGTTTGATTGCAGCACTCACAATGCAGGAAGCACATATTTGCAATCCTTTTTACTGTGAAGTGTTTTAAGAGCCTCAATAGAAAACTGTAGAATGTATCTTTTCAAGCAAATCATTGACAGCAATGTTGTTCTGACCACCTTTTTTTTTCACAAATTGCAAATACTCTATATTGTTTATCCAATTAAATTAGACACACAATCGAATAATATTTCAGGGAAGTGGATACTTTGCCTTAATATTCCATTAAGACAAAAAAAAATTGAAAAACATATATTTTAAAGTATTCCACAGTGGTAAAATACTATTCAATACCAAAACTGTGAAAACATTATAATACTTTTTCATTGATTTTGTCTGGGCATTTTAATCATGTCCAAACAACTGTAATAGCACCCAAAATATTTCTGTTTCTGAAAATTGTTAATATGAAATACTTTGATTACATAGTCTTTGTACAATCATTGACTGGTGTACTTACATGTTGATTACACTGTTTTTGACTTGGCATTTAATGATAGTGCATGTGCGTATTTGTCAGTCCTTCTGTTCTACTTTTCAAGGTTTACATAGTAATAGAAGATAGAGATTATAGTATATGGTTCTCATTTGTACAATGCTTTGCTTTGTGTTTTCTGGCAAACAAGCAAAACATGTTGCATTACATGATGAATTGTCTTTGTTTGAAATCCCTACTGTGTTTAACCCTTTGATTAATTCTCTAGAAGTCCATATGGTACCATGGGTGAGGATTAACTATTAGACATGTGCAAAACTAAAATTTTCGTTTCGTTTTCGTCCATTCGGACGAAAATGTTATTTATTTCGTCTAAAACGAATTTCGTTCATTAGTGCATTCGTTTCAGACGAAATTCGTTCATTATTTTCGTTTCGTTAATTTTTTTCGTTCGTTTTATAGAATACAATGTAATACTATTGGCTTTCTATAAACCGAACGAGAGCCCCATTCATAAGAAATTCTTATGAATGGGGCTCTCGTTCGGTTCATAGAAAGGCAATAGTATTACTTGTATTCTATAAGCCGAAAGTCTATAAACCGAACGACTTTCGGTTTATAGACTTTCGGCTTATGGAATACATGTAATCCTATTGCTATTCTATAAACCGAACGACTTTCGGTTTATAGAATAGCCATAGGTTTACATGTATTACATAAGCCGAAAGTCTATAAACCGAAAGTCGTTCGGTTTATAGGCTGTCGGCATTTAACTATACAGAGACAGAGTCTCCATTCATAAAATTATGAATGGAGACTTTGTCTCCGTGTAGTAAAATGCCGACAGCCTATAAACCGAACGTTCGGTTTATAGGCTGTGGGCATTTTACTACACGGAGACAAAGTCTCCATTCATAATTTTATGAATGGAGACTCTGTCTCCGTGTAGTAAAATGCCGACAGCCTATAAACCGAACGACTTTCGGTTTATAGGCTGTCGGCTTATGGAATACATGTATTCCTATTGCTATTCTATAAACCGAAAGTCGTTCGGTTTATAGAATAGCAATAGGAATACATGTATTCCATAAGCCGACAGCCTATAAACCGAACGTTCGGTTTATAGGCTGTCGGCATTTTACTACACGGAGACAGAGTCTCCATTCATAAAATTATGAATGGAGACTTTGTCTCCGTGTAGTAAAATGCCGACAGCCTATAAACCGAACGTTCGGTTTATAGGCTGTCGGCTTATGGAATACATGTATTCCTATTGCTATTCTATAAACCGAACGACTTTCGGTTTATAGAATAGCCATAGGATTACATGTATTATATAAGCCGAAAGTCTATAAACCGAAAGTCGTTCGGTTTATAGGCTGTCGGCATTTAACTATACAGAGACAGAGTCTCCATTCATAAAATTATGAATGGAGACTTTGTCTCCGTGTAGTAAAATGCCGAAAGCCTATAAACCGAACGATCCGTTTATAGACTTTCGGCTTATATAATACATGTAATCCTATGGCTATTCTATAAACCGAACGTTCGGTTTATAGAATAGCAATAGGAATACATGTATTCCATAAGCCGACAGCCTATAAACCGAACGTTCGGTTTATAGGCTGTGGGCATTTTACTACACGGAGACAAAGTCTCCATTCATAATTTTATGAATGGAGACTCTGTCTCCGTATAGTTAAATGCCGGCTTTTAACTATACGGAGACAAAGTCTCCATTTATAATTTTATGAATGGAGACTCTGTCTCCGTATAGTTAAATGCCGGTGTTCTGACAAATTTCTGGAGCAAATTCTCCTGCGCAATCGCAGGAGAATTTGCTCACTGCGCATGCGCATAAAGTTACAGCTGATAACTCAGCTGTAACTTTGTGACCACCGCGCATGCGCCAGCTGCGCAACCCACCTCCCGCCCCCTCACACCCCCTGCACACCCCTTCTTACCAGATCATCGACCACAGCGATACACAGCGCATGCGCACGCCTATCCAGCCGTTTGGGAATGTGCGCGTCCGTTGTTGTGTTCTTAAGGTGGTAAGTAACACGGGGCGTCGGGACATAAGGGGGCAAGCATCCTGGTGAGGGCTGCCTCATCTTGATGGGATTTGTGATCCTCCTGCTGCATCAATAATACAGCAGGAGGATCACAAATCCCATCAAGATGAGGCAGCCCTCACCAGGATGCTTGCCCCCTTATGTCCCGACGCCCCGTGTTACTTACCACCTTAAGAACACAACAACGGACGCGCGCATTCCCAAACGGCTGGATAGGCGTGCGCATGCGCTGTGTATCGCTGTGGTCGATGATCTGGTAAGAAGGGGTGTGCGGCGGGTGTGAGGGGGCGGGAGGTGGGTTGCGCAGCTGTCTCATGCACGGTGGTCACAAAGTTACAGCTGAGTTATCAGCTGTAACTTTATGCGCATGCGCAGTGAGCAAATTCTCCTGCGATTGCGCAGGAGAATTTGCTCCAGAAATTTGTCAGAACACCGGCTTTTAACTATACGGAGACAAAGTCTCCATTTATAATTTTATGAATGGAGACTCTGTCTCCGTATAGTTAAATGCCCACAGCCTATAAACCGAACGTTCGGTTTATAGGCTGTCGGCTTTTAACTATACGTTTGTCTCCATTCATAATTTTATGAATGGAGACTCTGTCTCCGTATAGTTAAATGCTATTGTATTCTATAAACCGACTCTATTTCGGCTTATAGAATGCAATAGTACTACGAATGGACGAATGAACGAATGATTTTCCTTTATTAACTATTCGTTCATTCGATTTAGTTAGCTTAGCATTTTCGTTCTTCGTTTTTCGGGCGAATGGACGAAAATGCAATTTTCGGACGAAAATGCATTCGTCCGAAAACGAATGCACATGTCTAGTATATATTCACATGTAAATTGCTTTTTTAATAAAAAATTATGATATAAATAAAATCATGTTTTTATTTCCTTTTATGTGACAATGCTGCCTCTCTCTTTCCCTTGCCCCCAGATTTGTCGCTCTCCCCCCCTTAGTGTTGTCTCTCTCTCACCCTCCCTTTGGCTCCCCCCTCGCTCCCCTTGTGTCTGTCTCTTCCCCCCTTCCCTCCCCTTGTTTCTCTCTGCCCCCCCCCCTTGTTATTCTGTCCCCCCCTCACCTGTTTCTTGCTCCCTGGTGGCTAGTGGGGGCAGCCGGGGGATGTATGCACTATACATAATAGACGGAAGTGTCGGGCAGCATGGAGGTTGTCTGCACGATTCGTGCAGACATCCCCCAGCTGCCCGATTCTCCCTGGTGGCTAGCGAGGCAGCGGTGGATGTCTGCGCGATGAGCGAGACCTCCCCTGCTGCCGCCCGGAACGACAGCCAGGACTTTTATGAGGAAGCCGGAAGTACCCAGCTTCATCATAGAAGTCCCGGCGGTCATGCCGGGCGGCAGCAGGAGAGGTCTCGCTCATCGCGCAGACATCCTCCGCTCCCTCGCTAGCCACCAGGGAGAATCGGGCAGCTGGGGGATGTCTGCACGAATCGTGCAGACAACCTCCATGATGCCCGACACTTCCGTCTATTATGTATAGTGCATACATCCCCCGGCTGCCCCCACAAGCCACCAGGGAGCAAGAAACAGGTGAGGGGGGGACAGAATAACAAGGGGGGGGGGGCAGAGAGAAACAAGGGGAGGGAAGGGGGGAAGAGACAGACACAAGGGGAGCGAGGGGGGAGCCAAAGGGAGGGTGAGAGAGAGACAACACTAAGGGGGGGAGAGCGACAAATCTGGGGGCAAGGGAAAGAGAGAGGCAGCATTGTCACATAAAAGGAAATAAAAACAAGATTTTTTTATATCATAATTTATTATTTAAAAAGCAATTTACATGTGAATATATACTAGACATGTGCATTCGTTTTCGGACGAATGCATTTTCGTCCGAAAATTGCATTTTCGTCCATTCGCCCGAAAAACGAAGAACGAAAATGCTAAGCTAACTAAAGCCGGATGAACGAATGGTTAATAAAGGAAAATCATTCGTTCATTCGTCCATTCGTAGTACTATTGCATTCTATAAGCCGAAATAGAGTCGGTTTATAGAATACAATAGCATTTAACTATACGGAGACAGAGTCTCCATTCATAAAATTATAAATGGAGACTTTGTCTCCGTATAGTTAAAAGCCGGCATTTAACTATACAGAGACAGAGTCTCCATTCATAAAATTATGAATGGAGACTTTGTCTCCGTATAGTTAAATGCCCACAGCCTATAAACCGAACGTTCGGTTTATAGGCTGTGGGCATTTAACTATACGGAGACAGAGTCTCCATTCATAAAATTATAAATGGAGACTTTGTCTCCGTATAGTTAAAAGCCGGCATTTAACTATACAGAGACAGAGTCTCCATTCATAAAATTATGAATGGAGACTTTGTCTCCGTATAGTTAAATGCCCACAGCCTATAAACCGAACGTTCGGTTTATAGGCTGTGGGCATTTAACTATACGGAGACAGAGTCTCCATTCATAAAATTATAAATGGAGACTTTGTCTCCGTATAGTTAAAAGCCGGCATTTAACTATACAGAGACAGAGTCTCCATTCATAAAATTATGAATGGAGACTTTGTCTCCGTATAGTTAAATGCCCACAGCCTATAAACCGAACGTTCGGTTTATAGGCTGTGGGCATTTAACTATACGGAGACAGAGTCTCCATTCATAAAATTATAAATGGAGACTTTGTCTCCGTATAGTTAAAAGCCGGCATTTAACTATACAGAGACAGAGTCTCCATTCATAAAATTATGAATGGAGACTTTGTCTCCGTGTAGTAAAATGCCCACAGCCTATAAACCGAACGTTCGGTTTATAGGCTGTCGGCTTATGGAATACATGTATTCCTATTGCTATTCTATAAACCGAACTTTCGGTTTATAGAATAGCCATAGGATTACATGTAGTGCATAAGCCGAAAGTCTATAAACCGAAAGTCGTTCGGTTTATAGACTTTCGGCATTTTACTACACGGAGACAAAGTCTCCATTCATAAAATTATGAATGGAGACTTTGTCTTCGTGTAGTAAAATGCCGACAGCCTATAAACCGAACGACTTTCGGTTTATAGACTTTCGGCTTATGCACTACATGTAATCCTATGGCTATTCTATAAACCGAAAGTCGTTCGGTTTATAGTTTAGCAATAGCATTACATGTATTCTATAAACCGAACGTCGTTCGTTTTAAAGACTTTCGGCTTATAGAATACTATTGGCTTTCTATAAACCGAACTAGAGTCGAGTCCCCATTCATAAGAAATTCTTATGAATGAGGAGGGACTCTAGTTAGGTTTATAGAATGCCAATAGTATTCTATAAGCCGAAAGTCTTTAAAACGAACGACGTTCGGTTTATAGAATGCATGTAATGCTATTGCTGTTCTATAAGCCGAATGTCTTTCGGCTTATAGAACAGCAATAGCATTACATGTATTCTATAAACCGAACGTCGTTTGTTTTAAAGACTTTCGGCTTATAGAATACATGCTGCTATTGGCTTTCTATAAACCGAAAGAGTCCCCATTCATACGAATAGGTCAATTGACCTATTCGTATGAATGGGAACTCAATTTCGGTTTATAGGAAGCTAATAGCATTACATGCATTCCATAAACCGAAAGTCATTCATGTCGGTTTATGGAATGTAGTACAATGCTATTGGTATTGTAAACCGACTCTATTTCGGTTTAGAATGCCAATAGCACGAATGGACGAATGGACGAATGAACGAATGATTTTCGTTTATTAACCATTCGTTCATTCGGATTTTGTTAGTTAAAATTTTCGTTATTCGTTTTTCGGACGAATGGACGAAAATGCTATTTTCGTCCGAAAATGCATTCGTCCGAAAACGAATGCACATGTCTATTAACTATAGCATATGTATTTCATTATAATTAATTATTGTTGCTAGTTTTAACTCAGTCTACTGATGTATTGTGTGTTTTTCAGATCCGATTTCAATGATATAGCTTCAAGATGGTCAGATCTAGATTAGTATCTTTGTTTCTTTTTAACCATTCTGAAAGTGAAATATTTATTAAAAGGGATAAACATAGCAAACCAATTTGTGTCAAACCTAAAATGGGTTATTTATTAAACAAATGGCAATTATGTAGTTAGTGAATCATCAACACACATACCTGCTTCATTTTATTTTTGTGAAAACGATAGGCTCGTTAGCAATAAATTGTAGATGCACTTATTATAAAAGAGTTTTATATACATTTTCTATAGCAGTGATTGTGAACCTATGGCACAGGTTCCACAAGTGCTACCTGGAGACCTCTGAGGTGGCACTCTGCATGTATCTACAGTATCACTATCAATTATGCATGGCCTAATAAATGTTTTGATTTAAGACTGATATGTTATGCACTTCAATGCACAGTTTATGCTTGAACACATTGTGGCAAGAGAAAATATAGCTACGGGAGAAGAACAAGATCGAGTAGCTGATAATGATGGGCAGAAAAATGCCTGAAATGAGAGAGCACTTTAAGAGATTGATCTTGACTTCCTGAAGAATATTAGGGAACTCAAGCTCAAAAATGTTTGCCTTCACTGGTCTATAGTAACACACAATGCATGTAGACTCTTACAGTAAATGCAAAAGCAGGGGTGGGCACCAACATTGTTCATGGTGGACAGTGTAATAATGTTCTACAGACCTTTACATATCTCACCCGAGACACTGATATTTGTGTATCCCTGCTAAAGCAAATATTAAGAACATAAAAAAAAACATAATACTATTTGTAATTGTAAATGGATGCTTCATTGGCAATAAGTACAAACTATGTGTGCTAGATTTTGTAACTGGCTGTTCTTTTTACTAGAAAACAATGTAGATATTTCAGTCCATGATCTAACACAACCAAAGATGAATACAAAAAAATTATACCGCAGAGCCATTTTGTCCCCACAAATAACTAAAACTATTTTAACATATTAAGTAAACAGTGTCAACTGCTGTTGTTGAAGAACTGTGTTGCACACCCATAAAGTGTAGTAAAGGTGAAAAAAATAATTTAATGTAGTATGTAAGGAAAGCATTTAGGAATACTCAAAGGAATATTTACATATATACACTGTTGCGGTCATGGCCTGCTGTAGGCTAAATTATGCTAAGTAATTATTAACAAAATAATGAATACGTATTCATTTACACAAACAAGACTAACAGTACAACAATACATTTGTTTGGTCGAGAATACAGATAAATTATGTAAAGATGAATACCAAAAGACGTTGTGATATATGTAATATACTTTATTTATACCTCTGGCGGTAAAAAAATATATATCTAAAAGAATATCACAAAAAAAGTTACAAATATACAACTATTATATTCTATACAACATTGTATTAATTAGATAAAAAAAATTCTTAACTTCAGAGAGGTTCAGCAAAGCACATAGCTGTGTCCAAAATGGCTCTTGATTACAGGTCGATAAGGACAGTTTGAAAGAGGTTCTACAGCAGTTACTTTCTACTTTTAGTTACAATACTAGGCATTAAACATTAGCTTCTTAACCCTAGCTTCTTGGCACTTATACTGAGCCCAGGATGAAAGCTTTACTTGTAACTAGAAATAGTTTCAAAGCTCTTCATTTCTCTGACCATGTTGTTTCCTGCTCCTTCCAGATGTGTTGTCTGTCTTTCCACTATTCCAGCAAATGTCCAGCCCCTCCTTCCTCCTCCAGGATTTACCTGGTTGAACAAAGCGTCATCACTCACTCCCTAGTGACCCCTGTTGGTAGGAGTAATGCACTTCTTACAATACTACATAGATCAGGTATCAAATGGATGCCACAGTCAAAGGAGTGGTTTATCTAAAGGGAGGTACTTCATATCATTATTATGCACTTATGATGCTTCTTCTGTGACGTGAATCACTAATAAATTACTTTTCAAGCATATCCAATACATACACCATTGACAACTCTTCTGTATTAATATATATATATTTACATGTATATTATGCAGAGAGGTAATGAGAATAAATCAACTAAGGCACTAGCCTTTGGTGCACATGTTTGAGGGGGCACAACATGATAACTACTAGATTACAGTCATCTCCTGCAATAGATCTGTGGGCCTCTGCCTCTTTGGGCCAGCTCTTGACTGTCAATCATGTCATGTGTAGGACTAATCAGACCAGATAATGTGAAATGAAACTGTATTGATGCACCCCAGCCCAGCTTGCAGCTGCAAAGACCAACAGCTCCCTCAACACCACTAATCACTAAGGAAGAGCCCGCAGGGACCAACACTGCAAACTGTATTGAACAGTGTGACAATTGTCTATTCTTGCCTCTGGCACAGAAAGAGCTAACAACAGCTGATTGTATGTTATGTCACTTAATGTGTCATGGTAAGTCCACTTGATTGTTACCCAACTTTATTTTATGGCATTTGCTGGTTCTTTTTTGTGTCATTTTGACACAATTGTATATATATATATAAAAAATCTTAACATAATTATACTCTTTTACATTTAAATATGCAGATCTACTTTTTTAGTTGTAGTAATGTATATTCTTCTCCTTAATACATTTTTCTCCTCAACTTTATTACTCTTTTATGCCAGAAGTAAAAATATATTTTATATATAGATAATGATTTCCCAAAAATCTGATAATGGAAAGGCTTTCAAAACAATATTTCAATCATCTCTTTGAAAAATTGAAAAGAACAGTTTAAATTCCCTTTTTTGTAAGGTATGAATGTGGTTGGAGTGGTTTTCTCAGTTTTATCATATAAAAGAGGTGGTCTGAATGATTTGGTTTGGCTTCTGACTCCAAATAAGATTGGCTGTGCAGAAGGTCGGTCTACAAGAAGGATTATTCAGCATTAATGTCATCCTCATTTTGACTTCCGTCATGGAAGACTGAACATTGACTGTTAAGCCTATGACCCACAGAGTTGATCATACAAAGACGCACATTAAGAAAAAAAAGATACATTTTAAAACTACATTTAACCCTTTTTTGATGGGCACTAATTCTTTACTTTGCTGCAGAAAAGGGAGATGTTCACAATATTAAAATTTCAAAATATATGGGTACTTTGTTAGATTGTGTCCACAAAACAAATTATATTTTAATATTGTAATAATCACATGAATGTTTTGCAAATAATATCTACTTTAAACATGTCTAACCAAATAAAAAAGAAATATATAAAATAAAACACATAAAAAAAAATAGTTGGTAATAAATTGAAATAAGAAAAAAACAGGTTTGGAGAGGCAAGGGTAATTATATGGCACTCTTTACAACGCAATAAAAATGTACACTTATTATTGAGATGCAATTAATGTATATGCACTGGTCCCATTACATTACATTCCTCAATAAATACACTTTTAAAAATGACTGCTTCAACCAACTTGTGCTTGATTATCATTTTATTGTGCAATTCATGTGTTTATTTATTTTTGGACATAGTTTTTTTTTTTTCAAAAGTACAATATTAAAAGCTTGATTGCCAAAAAAGTTTAGTACATACCTTTCTCAGATTAATCTTCAGTGTATTTGAAAACTAGCATAACACCATGTAGATTACAGTTTGCCCAAGGCATTGTAGAGATATGCAATCGATTTTGTTTTAAAGGATTCTGTAAACATATACATGTAGAATTTGTAATGCATCCAGAGGAAAAACTGACTGGACTGAATGGCTCAACAAAAGCTACAGAGATTAAAATACTTTAAATGTTGTAACGGATGGGTATTAAATTGAAACACACATAAAAATTAAGATTTTTTTTATTTTTTAATTGCTGCAGGTTGTTGTAGGAAAGAGAGAAAGAAAAAAAAGTGATAGAGAAAGACAAATGAGGGTGTATATAGGGTGTATGTGTATATATATAAATCCAATAGTAGGTGCACTCAACTGAGTGGTATAATGCCCAAAATGGACTCAGCCCAAGTGACGTGTGGCTCAAACATATAAATTTACGAAAGATGATCCAGTAAACACACACTCACGGGTCTTAAATAGAACCTTCAGTCTAAACTTTTATGTCACAAAAAAATTATCAAGACTGAGTCATGTAGTGAGTATTTGTCAAATAAGTACTGATTATTATTCCTTAGACTGTTGAAATCAGTCTTTCTGGGTTGTTCTGCATGCTACAAATGCCCTCCAGAGATGTGGAGGACTCTGGCAGTGGCCCCTTTCTAAATCTAGTAAGTTCTGTCAGAGGTGAGGTTGTTCTGTTATCGGGGTCCCATTTAAAGGGTTATTGTCCCTGCAGCAGTGTGGCTAAATCCTGGGATTTTTTAGTAAGTTGGAAACCTTCAGCCAGAAAATCCTCCTTTGTGAGGAACAGAACAAGAATATCTTTAAACATTTTGTAATAGAGAGTGGTCAGCCCACCTTTTGCCAATGGGTAATACTTTGATTATTTCAGTTATTTCCTCTGGCGTGATGGGGCTTTCTAGTTCCTCTCTCAGTCTAATTTTAAGGTTGCAATAGAGAACATCCTCCTTTTTGTCCTGTGCCCCCGGACATATATCTGAGAGAGTACTAGGTAGATTGGATAACAATTCATAGATATTTCTAAAGGACTCCACTATTTCTGGGTTATTGAGGGTAATCTTATTTAAGTTATTAATTTGGATGTTAATTGCTTTTTTGATGGTGGAGCCCAGCTTGAGGGCATCCCAGAGGATAGTGTGTTGTTCTTCCCCCATTATCACTGAACAATTCAAATAACTGGGATGCTACAATGGCAATGTGGTTCTGAAAGACATACTTATGGCATAATATAGTGGACAACCAATCTTGTTCAGTTTTGCCAGGAGGAATTCTGAGAAAGCAGATACATGAAGTGTTTATCCAATGCATAAAGCAGTGGGTGACCAATGGATATGTTTGAGAACCATCAAAGTCTTGTGCATTTCCAGAGGTTTAATGAAATACGCCTTAACACTCTGACATATGTGTTAAGCCATCTTTCTCTTAAAACCAACTTCTTTGGCCATAAAGTTACAGAGCAAACTCATGGACCTAATTATGGCTATAGCTGGCCCTCTGCTGCAATGCTTGTTCCCTAGGAAATAGTGTTCACTTTGTCACGGGGTGGAACAATCAGGGGTGAAATGCATATAGAATACATGTAATAATATTGGCTTTCTATAAACCGAAATAGAGTCCCCATTCATACGATTAGGTCAATTGACCTATTCGTATGAATGGGGACTCTATTTCGGTTTATATAATAGCAATAGCATAGCATTACATGCATTCCATAAACCGAAAGTCGTTCATTATGTCGGTTTATGGAATGTATGTAATGCTATTGGTATTCTATAAACCGACTCTATCTCAGATGAATGGATGAATGATTTTCGTTTATTAACCATTCGTTCATTCAGCTTTCGTTAGTTTAACATTTTCGTTATTCGTTTTTTGGACAAATGGGCGAAAATGCTATTTTCGGACGAAAATGCTATTTTCGGACGAAAATGCTATTTTCGGACGAAAATGCATTCATCCGAAAACGAATGCACATGTCTAATGTATTATACATGTTCAAACCATGGACAAACCATTCTGGGCACTAGACACTTGTATGGTATTTTATTTGAAGTATATTGAAAATTGTATTGCATAAGTTCAGTCCATTTGGTAAAAGCCAAGAACGTCCATTAGGCTTAGTGTTATTTTTTTCTGCTATTTAAGTTAATGATACATATGAACTTTCAGAATACAATAGACTGTTCTTCTGATTTCTTAGGTGAAACCGCCAACAAAGGGCCAATCTCACGGTTGAAAAGGATTTTGCTGTAGGTACTCTGACTTTTATAATTACATGCTGCTTTTCTGAATGGATATTTTAGGATCTCCTTCTTGGTGTAGAATGTGTTATATAAACTTTTTAAATGTAAGTTTCTGCTATATCTCTTGTTTCAGAACTAGTCCCCATTCCTTCTCCTGTCAGTGAGTTTATAAGAGTCTATATTGAAATAAGCAATTTTCCTATCTGTCCTGTTACTCCATTTCTAATAAACTCAGATGCCTCTCCTCTGTTTACTTCTGAGCATGGAAAAAAAGCAACATCTCACTATTCTTGGCAACCATTGAATTCTCTCTGACTTAGAACAAAAGTCTTCTTCCAATGGCTTAATGGAGCCCACTTGGGAATATACTGGCAGCAAAAAAAAAAGGGGCTTGGTGAATGCAAACATAAAAGCACATACGAGTTACTGTACAAAGTTTGGACAAGCCTATGTGACTAAATAAATAATCCAAATCTGAATCAGTCAAATATGTAAATGAATAATGATGCATGCCTATTCATAACAGTAATAATAATTATAATAAGTATGACATTGTAATTGTATTTTAAAATAGTTAATTTATTATTAACACTTTATCCCATTACATACACTAAAAAGCACCTTTTCACACAATTATTATTTTTGTTTGTAAGGCTTTTAGAGGTTTGTCTATTTTATTTTAGTAGTTATGTCCAAGATTATAATTCTAAAGCACTTTAATTTCATATGTAATACATTTCTTCAATTCAACATTTTAAATACTCTGGCATTTTCTCTCTTGGGGATCAGTGTTATTTAACTACAGCATACAACAATATGTTTGTTGTTGATTTTTTTTTAATATAAATTAACTTAAAACATTTGCTCTTTGACCTGCTGCCCAATTTCCCACCAACTTTATGTTCATAAACAAAAGTAGTAAATACAAGAAAGGAAGGTAAAAAATAATAATAATTATAGTCAGTAGATATACAATTATTGATTATCATGCACTGGAAACAGAGAATGGAAGTTTTGTTAAATAAATGCCTTTCCCAACAACAAACTATAGTAGGTGTGAAACAGATATGTGTCAATATCACAAATCTAAAATATAGTTGTGGTAATAATATACAGCATAGGTGTCAACTATAACACTGGGGGTCACAGATGTCAGGATGTGAAAAAAATTGGTTTGTAAGGTTTGTTACACATCTGATCTTCCTTTCTGTTGCATCTAGCACTAGTCCATGACATTTGGGTTACTATCACAGATTCTTAAGGTTGTATTGCCTTAGAGACCTTATTACATCCTATTATAAACTCTAAACCATTTTAGAAAATCTCTAGGGCTCTAGCCTTGGATACAAATGTTGCAGCTTATAGATAAGGTGCAAAGAAAATATATGATGTGATGTTACACAGTTACCTGCGAATGTTTCTAAAATAACATGTTA
This sequence comes from Pelodytes ibericus, assembly GCA_036172795.1. NCBI lineage: Eukaryota > Metazoa > Chordata > Amphibia > Anura > Pelodytidae > Pelodytes > Pelodytes ibericus. The sequence goes on along the minus strand of CM069858.1, from coordinate 40,419,910 downwards.
CTGAATTGTAACAGATTTTAGTGACGATGTATTAATGTGTGCCAAATAATTTAAACAAAGAAGAGTCTTAAACTTCAAAGCAAGAAAGGACCTGTTTAATATATTTTAACAAGACACTGTGTGAGTTTGTACATGGACATGTCATATCTTGCTATTTCTACCAACACATACTAATTTGATTTGTACAGTTTGCTATATATTGTACCATTTTATTTATTTTAGGTCATAAAATGTAGTTTTAAAATATATACGATGGAAACTTGGTTGGTTCAAAATATTCATATATATTATTGTGTATTTCTTATTTCATTGTATGGAGTATGAATAAAACCATCATGCAAATTTCCATTTTTACACATTCTGCCAATTTTCACATTTCTTTTATGTTTAAACATTTTTCCATTTCACAGGTGTCATCAGTAGAAAGTCATCAGGATAAAAAAAAAATTGCTAAATATGACAAGTGGCAAGAAAATATGAACTATCTATTGGGTAGCCCTATGTAAACAAGAATACGTAAATAAATACATCTGTATAAAAGTAACATCAATAAAAAGAAACATAAAATAACAAAACAAATATAATTTAATAAACATGTTTTTTTTTTTTTTTAAACCTGCCCTACAGTTATGTGCTTCTCAGGTTCAGCACTTGAATAGTTATAATGCATTGTGCCAGTGCTCAGAGCGCCAGAACAGCTAAGTAATGTGGGACCAGTGCACACAGTGCAACACTTGTTAACACCATATGGCACTATCCTTTTATGCACCTCTTTTATACAAACCCCTATAGTGTTTCATTTTTCCATCTTGTATCCATAACTTTCTATTTCAACTTAAAAAAAGGATCCCCCTGCAAGTCAATAGTTTGTGTTTATTAGAATAAGATTGTTTAAAAAGTTGTTGATGGCTTTTATAAAACTTTTTACCATGGTCGTGTCTAATATTTTACACAACTTAACTAAACATTTATATCTGGTAAGTAGGTTATCAGGCTATAACAAAGAACATCATGTAAAACATGATTTGCAATATTTATTAGTATTTGGCATTCATGAACATTTCTATTTCAAATAATACTAAGAGTGGTACAATGTGGACTTAATTCATGTTTTCTCGTGTTTTATCTGTTTTTAATAAAAGTAATGAATAACAGCTTTAATTTTAAAATGCATAAACTACCAACCATAAATACAGAAAGTGTAAATGTTATGTTTTTAAAAGCAATGTATGCTAAATAAAGAACGAACGAAGCAAATCCTTCATACTATTTTCAAAGCAAGAACGAGGGCTGCCATCTTGACTGCAAGAAAACACTTTGGGCCTTCAAGGCTGGTTTATAAACATATGGCCTCACAGCATGATCTGGCTATTTCATTTCTGGAAGATTTTACTGGGATTGTTGTAGCTATGTAAGAAAACGCCAAAAAACAGAATGATGCCAAAAATAAATAAATAACAGAGCAACATTATGTTTCAAAAAAGGGTCATGTGCTATTTTTATTTTTACAGGGAGTTTTTCCAATTCATATTCAAAAGTTTGTCTTAAAAAAGTATTAGTCTGTAATTTCATTTACTATTTATTTTAAGTTATTTTAATTCTTGCATTATATTTTGACACATCAGTATGTCTATATGTAAATATAAATGTAAATATAATACAGCAAGGAGTATAGAATTAAAGTGTTAAATCCTTTTGTGATTTGTTGTAAAATGTTATTTATTAGGTGACATTTGTTTAAAATGGCATCTATTTGTGTTTTGTGCAGGATGGTATTTTATTTTCACTTTTTAATATCTTATCATAGAGATAAATAACATCCGTAGGAAAGAGAAGATGGCGAGACAGTGACCACTTTAAAGTAACAATCACACTTTATTAATTTTGCATTTTGCACAGTGATACTGTCAGGACATTAGCCTAGATTTGTGTACTGTGTGCAGACTACACTAGAAGGAGAGACCACAACACAATGGATGCTGTTAGCCATGTTTATATTAGCTCAACTTGAGTTAAGTTGATATATTTGTACATGTATTCTCAGCATTCTTGTGAGAATGTTTTCTATATTATCTCACAAAGGAGAAATGTCTCCAGTGAACACTCCTGACAGGAATTATGGGTACTTTGTGATGTTAGCTAGCAAGGTATTTGAGCAAAAGTCATCTGTTCATTAGAATATAATATATATATACATAGAATATAAGTATAATATAGTTGTTAATGTTAAAATATTGAAATACATTGCTTTGAACTACAGACAGACATCTGTATATTCAGTTAAGTTAATACCAAGAAACATTGTTTCTTGTAGTCTAGTCAGTCCTTAACCTAGCTATCTTGAAATATACCATTGTACTAACTACAAATCTGTGAGAGCCAAACCACACCTTGATTCAACTGTGTTGTGTGTTATACATACTTTATCTTTTGATTTGCTAATTGTCAGTGGAAATGTGTCTTATTTAGTTATTTAAACAAGACACTAATTACTCATTCATGGAATACAATTGCTAATTGTTGTTGCTGGCATGATGGGTTTCTTTAATGCAGTGAAGCATCATAATGCTTAACTTGGGTATTTGTGCTGATGGTTACTTTGTGTATTGTTAGAAAGTGTCAAGGGTTAAGTGGTTTTGTTTCAATCAGTGTTTAATGGTAATATCTTAGGTCTGATTTGATTTTTTAAATTTCAATTTTTTTTTTATTGCTACCCCACATATTTGGTTATTTTTAACTTATTGCCTATGCATATTGCTGATAAATAAATTGTGTTATATTTTAAGACAATTACTAAATCTGTTGTTGGATCTTTAAAGCATCTTCTCCATGCACAAGATCGCAAATAACCTCTTTTATTTTAGATTTACTTATTTAACATTTTATGTTAAATACCCTCACAATACAAAATAAGATTGTTTCCTTTCCCAAACAGGCATATCCACCACATCAGTTTATATGCATAATTATATCATGTTTGAGTGCTATATAGAAGTCACCCTTACATCTTTCATTTTACTGATGCTCTAATAAATGAGCAATATCTTGTCTAGAAGTTTGTAAAGGAGACGTTGTCTTCATCTACATTCAATCCATTTACTTGACCAAATTGCACTATATTTTTTCTTCGTATTTCTTTCATGTACACAGATATGTGGTCATGAAGAATATTAGACTTCTTGTTTAAGAATATAAGTATATTTGCATTGTTTGTAGAGAGTGCTATTTGGAATTTCCCTATACACAGTGCAGGGTTATTTGCTCACATCTTTTAGCATATTTGTTACATGCTTATTTTCACCATGAACACCATGCACCTTAACAGTCTCAATTCTGTAAAATACTGAATACTAACATTTGTCTCTTTTCAGATTCCGGGAAATCTAATATTAACAATGCTTGATAATTAATAGTGATTCTGCAGTAGTCATTAGTTATTGTTAGTTTATGGTTTGTTGCCATAATAATAAAAAAATATGTGTATATACATATCTGTATATTGATGTCTAAATCAGTGGGTTGTCTACATTATAGATGTGACATGACCATGTAATACATGACAACTGATATTTTACAGTATGTTCCATGCATCTGTGTCTTTAACTTTGTCTGACCTAGGTATGTCAGGGAATGATGGCTGTACTATTAAGTTATTGAATACATTTTAACAATACATGTAGTCATCTGATTTACAACAATGGTTAGTTATTATCTATAATTTGATTATGGTAACAATTCTCAAAAGGAACATCCCTAATTTTATGGTTATGATGTAGTTTATGAAAGTCATACACATATACAGGGAGTGCAGAATTATTAGGCAAATGAGTATTTTGACCACATCATCCTCTTTATGCATGTTGTCTTACTCCAAGCTGTATAGGCTCGAAAGCCTACTACCAATTAAGCATATTAGGTGATGTGCATCTCTGTAATGAGAAGGGGTGTGGTCTAATGACATCAACACCCTATATCAGGTGTGCATAATTATTAGGCAACTTCCTTTCCTTTGGTAAAATGGGTCAAAAGAAGGACTTGACAGGCTCAGAAAAGTCAAAAATAGTGAGATATCTTGCAGAGGGATGCAGCACTCTTAAAATTGCAAAGCTTCTGAAGCATGATCATCGAACAATCAAGCGTTTCATTCAAAATAGTCAACAGGGTCGCAAGAAGCGTGTGGAAAAACCAAGGCGCAAAATAACTGCCCATGAACTGAGAAAAGTCAAGCGTGCAGCTGCCACGATGCCACTTGCCACCAGTTTGGCCATATTTCAGAGCTGCAACATCACTGGAGTGCCCAAAAGCACAAGGTGTGCAATACTCAGAGACATGGCCAAGGTAAGAAAGGCTGAAAGACGACCACCACTGAACAAGACACACAAGCTGAAACGTCAAGACTGGGCCAAGAAATATCTCAAGACTGATTTTTCTAAGGTTTTATGGACTGATGAAATGAGAGTGAGTCTTGATGGGCCAGATGGATGGGTCCGTGGCTGGACTGGTAAAGGGCAGAGAGCTCCAGTCTGACTCAGACGCCAGCAAGGTGGAGGTGGAGTACTGGTTTGGGCTGGTATCATCAAAGATGAGCTTGTGGGGCCTTTTCGGGTTGAGGATGGAGTCAAGCTCAACTCCCAGTCCTACTGCCAGTTCCTGGAAGACACCTTCTTCAAGCAGTGGTACAGGAAGAAGTCTGCATCCTTCAAAAAAAACATGATTTTCATGCAGGACAATGCTCCATCACACGCGTCCAAGTACTCCACAGCGTGGCTGGCAAGAAAGGGTATAAAAGAAGAAAATCTAATGACATGGCCTCCTTGTTCACCTGATCTGAACCCCATTGAGAACCTGTGGTCCATCATCAAATGTGAGATTTACAAGGAGGGAAAACAGTACACCTCTCTGAACAGTGTCTGGGAGGCTGTGGTTGCTGCTGCACGCAATGTTGATAGTGAACAGTTCAAAACACTGACAGAATCCATGGATGGCAGGCTTTTGAGTGTCCTTGCAAAGAAAGGTGGCTATATTGGTCACTGATTTGTTTTTGTTTTGTTTTTGAATGTCAGAAATGTATATTTGTGAATGTTGAGATGTTATAATGGTTTTACTGGTAAAAATACATAATTGAAATGGGTATATATTTGTTTTTTGTTAAGTTGCCTAATAATTATGCACAGTAATAGTCACCTGCACACACAGATATCCCCCTAAAATAGCTAAAACTAAAAACAAACTAAAAATTACTTCCAAAAATATTCAGCTTTGATATTAATGAGTTTTTTGGGTTCATTGAGAACATGGTTGTTGTTCAATAATAAAATTAATCCTCAAAAATACAACTTGCCTAATAATTCTGCACTCCCTGTATATATACCCACCATGTATTAAAGTTGAGATGGGGTAAACAATTTATACACCCTGGATTGTATATATAGTCATTTTGTAACTATTTTAAAAAAATATTTTTTTTATCTCTGATGTACTGTTATTTATATTTCCAGAAAAATTCTTGCATGAGCACTTTATTACTAATTAAATTATAATTAATTTTTATAAATGATATGTGAGTTGGGGATATATTTTAGAGTAATCACACAAAAATTTGTAAGACTTCACTGGATACATGTCTTATGTTTTCTGTTATATATATAATCTTTGTAATATTACATGTGTATTAGGTTATTGTGTTTTTGTCTGCCATGCATAAATAGAATTTGCACAAAAGGTGGTATTTAATTATATCACTGATACTGAGTTATAACCATGTTTGGAATCCGCTGAGTATAATCCGAGTAAGGGTTAAAGTGCACCCATAACCACTAGCTGAACCAAACATAGGAGGTCAGACCTTGAAGAAGTCCAGAGAGAAACTTGTAGGTGTACCATGAAGAGAAAGAAGAGCTACACTCACAGGAGTATGGAGACTTCCAAATGCCTGGAAACATGGTCCTCTGGTCCTACTAAACCTTATGGGTTTTTGTCAACAGGCAGCAACATATTGTATTTAATTAAAATTCTGTATATACATTTTGACAAGCAGTGCCTCTCCTGCTTTGTGAGGTCTCCTAATTCCTTTTCATCACAGCAATTGTATATAATACAAAATGATGTATAGGCGCTACTTAAAATAAACCACAAAAAAATGCACAGAATTATGATGATGGAAAGTGACCTCTATTTCCAACTAAACAAAAAGTGTAACACAAAGGAACAGGAGCGCAAATTATGAACTAAAAGAGTGAAAACAAATAAGTGAAAAATACTTGTGCGGATATTGTGAAAAACATTTAAAAAAAGTATCTTATTGATAAAATATCGGCAACGATCTCTTTAAATCTTGATTGAAGAGTTCAGGAATACCAAAAAAGTTAGAAGAAGATACAATAGTGTTTTCCGTTTTAAAAACAGGATTTTAATTTAAAAGGTGATAGGTATATTACTCACAAAGGAGATCCCTTTGATGTCTTCATGAAGACAAAACAAATAATGTTTTGTATGTGTCATACCTTGGTTTTAAATAATAATAATTAAAATAAAACTCTTTTTTTATCTGTAGGTAAATGTTCTACATCAGATACAATAGTATAGAAACATTCAAGAATACACTTTAAATGCAGTTGTAAGAATGTAACTGGACTACAAACTTCAAGTTCTTTATCGTAGTGAAAGGATATGTAGCTTGAAATTAATTCTTTTATTGGGTGTTTCAAATGAAACTGTTAGGACGGCATGAGAAACATGAAATAAAATATTCATTTTATAATCTGTCTTTATTCTTGTGAGACAACTGATTTGAAATTTATGAGGTGAGGATTGATACTTACCCTTTTTACTTATACCACTAAAAAAAGTAAATGTGCATATATTTAAAATAAAATGGATCAACTGGACAAAACAAGTGTAAGAATGCAACAAAGCTGTCGGTGTTGCATAGCAAAGATTCCCTGTATGGTATTTACAAGTCATATAAAACATGGCACTTAAACTGTTAAATACATTTTCTTATACAATACTTTTCATTGTGTATTAATACTGTATTTACTTCTTAACCAGGTTTGTCTGCTGTTAACTTGAAAAACAGCTATTTGATTTGTTTTCTAATTCTATTTTTACTACATAATTAAGCATGTTTTTGTGCTTGGCTTAGAAGCTGTAGGTGAGCTGTTTTTGAACATTTAATGCACTGCAAAAGGTCTGTGTACAACACAGATCTATGGTCATTTATATTGATGTTTTATAGTGTTTGCATAGTTAAATTCTGATGCAAAGTTCTATGCCAAAGATCAGTTCACAAACCATTTTCTGTGAAACTATTTGGTTGTGTTGCAACCTCAGGTAAATGTATCAAAGTAATTTCCACTACAACTGGCACAAAGAAACACTAAATATAGATCAGTAAAACCAGAGATGTTAAATAAATAGTGATAAGCGCTCTATAAGTGAAAAAAAATATATATTGTGTAAGTGCAGCAAACACCCGTGCCACTCCCCCAGAGGGGCACAGAAATAAGAAGATACAAAAATATAAATGAGTGTTGCGAAGTGGAAAAAAAAAAGGGAAATTTCAAATACTTATCTAAACAATTATTATTCTTTACGATGTATCAGTATACATTCTCCATAGAGATATGAAATAAAAATAAATAAAACAAAACAATGTGAACACCTGTATACACAATGTATGTGAATGGGTATTTCCCCCAAAAGAAAAGTACTCACACTTTCTAGAGCCAAATATAACTGGCTCTAGGTGTGAGAGGCAGATGCACTATAAGTCCCACAATCCTCCAGATGCCTGATGCTCCTCTCGGCTCCCTTGTCAGGGAATGATGTTATCTTCCGATATATAGTAAGGGCAACAGAGTGTGTAAGATTTTGGAGAATTTATTAATAGCTCCTTAAATATTTTTGGGGCTTCAATACAAGAAAAAAATCTACTCAGAACACACGAGTAGAAGATAAATGGAATAAAAATGGAATAAAAACAGTCACCGGTTAGTCGGTACAAGAAAGTCCGAGATGACGAGTAGCAGAGAAGGGTAGTCTTCTCTCAGGATCCCGCTGGTAAGCAAAAGTCTCTTCCGTAAACGTCACTAACTGCGACGCGTTTCGCCCACTCCGGGCTTCATCAGGGCAGTGACGTCCTTGGTGTAGAGACTCGCTTTATATCAATCCCGCCCTCGGTTACCATGGCCACCGGAGCACTTATTATTGAGATCGAAGAGTAAAAAGTTCAACAGGCGGTGCCAGAAAAAACATTAAGACCTTTACATATTACATAAATGATAAAACTTAGTATAAGATAGAAGGAAAAGAGGAACAGCTTTCACTTATATATGCTGAAAAAAATCCTCTTATAAGTGGTTCCTTTTTTCATATGTCCCCAATCAAGCATAATTTCACATGACCTGGAGTATTTCCCAAACATATTATATATACATAATTGAAATGTCCGCTTATAATACATAAAAACAGCGCAGAAATCAATATAAACCCAAAAAACATTAATAAAAAAATATATAGAATAAATAATAAAAAATACGTCACCATAAGGTTAATATCCTTTTATAACATATATATCTGTTTCCTTTGATTATGTCTATATCTCATCGACTCCTGACAGAAAAAAGACACAAGGAAAGATTGTGAGAAAAAATGTATATTGTTCAAACATCAGACAAAGATATACTATTGGCAACTTTAATACAGCAGAATGTTTTTAGAGAAAATGGTATAGTTCAAAATCAGCATTTAACCCTCTAGGGGCTAGGGTGTCCAGTTCGAAAATCCATTTAATTTCTGCTTGGCCCAGACCCTTGATCTTATCTTTTGGGGGAAATACCCATTCACATACATTGTGTATACAGGTGTTCACATTGTTTTGTTTTATTTATTTTTATTTCATATCTCTATGGAGAATGTATACTGATACATCGTAAAGAAGAATAATTGTTTAGATAAGTATTTGAAATTTCCCTTTTTTTTTTTCACTGCGCAACACTCATTTATATTTTTGTAAAACCAGAGATGCTCGGATTGTTTTCTGTAAATTACATATTTGATAATGTTTTGTGGCGTGTCACATGCAATACAGCACCTTTGGCTGTTGATGCGGGGTGCTTTGACACTCAACCAGTTAGGTAGATTGAAAACAATATGGGGATTCTTAGCAACTGTAATACCAAACATAATCCACCACAATTAAATCTCGACAAAACATGGAGGCCAATAGTTGGGTTATGTACCTGAAAAAGGTAGCACTAAAACATTTTTCATACACATGTTCAATGCAGTGTAATATGAAGTTTTAATTCAATTTATTAAACCTATTTGATACACATGGTGCAAGTGCTGTAGATGGAATTGGTTCAACACCCCTTTTCAGAGAACAATTTAAGCTTGAAGGCAATACACCACACCATTCCTAATCCTGAGATTTGGTTGTATTTTTCTGTAGCTTGTTTTCTGTTTTTATATCAGTATTGAGGTATTTTGATTACTGTGATGATATTTGTTCACAACATGACTCATTGCACATTACTGTTTTCAGGGAAAAGAAAAATGTCGGTGTGCTAAGCTAGTTACAGGCTCAAATAATATAAATGTAAAAATGATGCTTACCAAACAGGTGTGAGCATGCAGCAAAAACAGTGTGATTGGCTGTACAATGTATACAAAAATCAAAAACTGTCTGCGCTTCTCAACCTAATAAAGTTGGCAACAAATACATAAATATAAATGAGAGGTTTTGGTTATATGAATTGGCCAAAGCATAATTAAGCTCACCCGCCACTTCAAGTACAACTTGGAGGGAGGGTGGGGGAGAGAGAAAGACAACACTGGGCGGAGGGAGGGGTGGAGAGACAGACACCATTGGGGAGCATTGGGTAAATCTGGGGGGTAGGGGTAGCACTGGCACATAAAAGTTAAATAAAAACAAGAAATGCATTTTTTTACATCATAAGTTTTTATTAAATATGAAAAAGCAATTTACATGTGAATATATAAACTTGTTTCCTCTAGGGAAGACTCATATTCAGGCTTCTAGTTTTTTTAATGAAGGAATATCCATAGTTTTGGGTGTCGTCTTATATTCGAGCAAATACAGTAATTATAAATTACCATGTACATCCTTGGGACTCAGTATTATACAATGTCTATGTATATGAAGGGAAATAAGGAAAATTAATAATATATTTATATGAAATGGTGCATTTGATTATATATCTGGATAATGTATTTTGGATTTTTCAATAAAAAAAGAAAAAAAAGAAAAGTAAATTAAGGTTTTTGTATCTCCTTATTGATGCTCATTCTCCATTTCTAAGGAAGGATTTCCTCCATGGTTTATTGCTAGAGTAATATATTACAATGCATCTCATTTGTTCATTTGGATGTTCATATAGAGAAATTTAACTCTTCAGTGCAGTGGGCTCTGCAAAGCACGGTGACAAAGCAATTGCCTGATATATTACTTGGACTTCCCTGAGGTGTGCATGTTGTAGGGAGTTGAATGAGCAATGTATTAGGAAGTCATCTTGTCAGATTATTAAAAATGTATCCCACAGGGTTCCGGTCGGAGGACAAAACGTGTACTCTGCTCTCTCCTCTGAGGCCTTTTACCATCCAGCAAAAATCATAATTTTCTACTACCCATCGGGGCACAAGAAGGCTCAGGACTACTCCACACAGCAAGGGCTATTGATCTATGTCCTTTAGATGATCATCCATTGCCGGCCAGGGGTCTCAGGTACCAACCAGGCCGGAAACTGAGGGAAATAAGGCCCCAAAACTGCCTCACTGCAATCCTCTCCCTTCACCTCTCCATCAGCCAAAGGCTCCAAGGGTCACAAGCAAGCAAGGCACTCAGGTATCTTTAAAACTGATCACTCGGTTGAAAATCCTGACTACCGCGCACACACTACCCCGATTGCGGGGTGCGCGATCTAGGAAAGTCCCCGGCTTTTGAGGCCTACCCGCTAAAAAGTATCCGATTTTCTTCAAACTGCCTGCTTCTGTTCCCATACGGGCAGCCCTAGCCCTGAGAGACACTGCATCACACTGACCCCCCTTCCACACTGGAGAGTGTTTGGCCCTGGAGAGCACACATATCAGGAGCTTTCAACTCCAAGCCTTGAGAGAACACACTCTCTACCTTGGACAGACTACTTACCTAGGAGCGTTTCAAACCACTAACTGCCTTGAAAAAGTGGCCTTGCTGAGAGGGTCTTATCTTTCAAGAGACTGTACTCACCATGGGGAAGAAGTCCAGAAAGCCTAAACCAGGCCCAGAGTCTCATGACATAGGGGTACTGCTAACCAGACCCCCCCAGGTCTCTGAATCAACATATGCTCCCACCCAGCTACACACCGGACGTCTCAGAAGACTCCGACTATGAGGACTCTCCTTTACTGGAGACTGGACCACGCCATTACTCACCTCCAGCACCAGTTGCGGCTAAGGCAGATTCCCCAATCACAAGAAAGGACTTTCAACTGCTTATCACTGAAGTAAAGCAAATAATTGATCGCGGAGTGGCGTACATTCAATGTAACATTAAAGCTTTGGGCTTTGGAGACCAAAGTGACACACCTGGAAACTGAGAAAAAGATCTCTGACTCTAAACTGGGGAAACACTACAGAGCCCTCGACAAGCAACAGGATTCGCTTCACCTTAAACTTGAGGAACTAGAAAATAGATCACGTATGAGGCTGCGTGGTGTTGGCGAAGGAATTGACCTACAAGAAGTACCGAATCTCATAAGACGGCTATTAGCACAACTTTCCCCCACTACTCAAGGCAGGCCACTGCGTTTCGATGACATGTTCCGAGTGGCGAAAGCCTAAGCTGCGCCGCCAGACTACCCTAGGGACATTATAATCCAATTCCAAAGTTTTACAGACAAGTCCTTTTTCCTGGCAAAGTTCCAGGGCCCCAACCCAGTCAAGTTTGAGTCCCACAACTTGCAAGCATTCCCGGACCTGACCCATCCAACGGTTGCCTGGAGACGTTCACTACGTCCCCTAACCACTTATCTCCGTACCCTGCAGGTACAATACCAATGGGGCCCGGCTCGCTCTCTTTTGGTCCGCAAAGATGGATTGACGCACCGCCTAACCGATGTTCGAGAGACTCGGTCCTTCCTCTCGGATCTCTCCTTGCCTCCTATGCCTACCCTCCCGGCAAGACCTTTAAATCAACATGCTCCACCCTTTGCGCCCCCCTCTTCATGGAACCCAGGCGGCAGCAGTGCAGATGAATCCATTGAAGCACCCCAGAAGACAAAGAAAGTACCCCCGGGCAGCAGAATTCCATCTCAGGGACTGATCAAGGAGAGAGGACTTTGAAATTCCCATTTTTTCTTCCCCAAATTCACCACGAACATAATGCTATGCCCCGCATTTTTGCCCCCTTTATCTACCCCTTCTCTTGCATCCTGAGTAATTGCAGCCCCTTTTCTGCTGTCTGCTCTAGCTTCTTCTTTTTCTTTCTCACATTGCTCTCCTCCTAAACCTACTATCTTCCTGTCTCCCCCTAACCACTGTTCTTAACAATAGCCGTTCATATTATATATGTTGCTCATGTTCTTGTGGATTCAGAGCGGTGACACTATACTTACTCTGAGATCCTACTGATAGAAGGTCACTCTCTGAACCCACAACAGTTATGTTTTGATGTTATGCATCTGTTGGTAGACATTCCAACTCTCGCTACAAGGGCCAGCCCAATGTTAGATATCACTATATTAAATGGTCACCTACCAGATATACTGATCACCCTATAGGATGTTTGATATCTTAGTAATCTGACAATACAATAATATTGGGAGAGGAGGTACAAGTTCACTTGGTGTGTATGCCCCCACGAATATGTCCTCAAGTAATTTAACTCACGAATAGCCCCTAGTTTTTAATGTCAGATTGGGCTCATACGACAGTATATATAATGGAATATATAGGCTGTACATTTATGTTTCTAGGTTTTATCTCTGCCGTATGGAACATTAATCATTTTAGTTTATTCTGATGTGAGATACTTGCGTTGTTTTTTGTTGTTTTTTTTTTTATTTTTTTAAACAAAACAAAACAAAAACAGTACTAAATATTTTGATTATATTTCTAATGGATCCGGAGAGTTGGCTATTTACTTTTTTAGGGAGATATCCTTTGTGGATGGTCCCTCTCTCGACCCACAATAATTGATTGGCTTGAATGTATGGAATTTGTTATATCGGTGTCCCTACCCCTGTTAAGAGGGCTAAGTTTGGGGAAGAAGAAAGTTATACGTGACTTCTTACTGTTGAAACCGGCTTAGATGTCAGCATATTCATCAGTATACATAAGCTGCACACCTGTTCTCCTAAGTCAGTTCATGTTTTATTTCTGTCATATGAAAAATAATATTTTAGGTCTATTTTTATGAAACGTATTAATACTGTCATGAAAATAAAAAATCAATAAAAATATAATTTAAAAAAAAAAACAAAAAAAACAAACAGATGACAAAACGTATATAACAAAGTGATACATACAGTAGCAACTGTAAAATACCTACAATTTGCATTGTAAAAATTGATATGTAAATGTAAACGTGTTAATATTATATGCAACTATTTTCATTTCACATTCAACTATATGTAATAAAAATGCTATTGAAAAGTTTAAAAAAAAAGAAAATGTATCCCACAAAAGACAAAACTGTTTTTTTGATGTGCATGTGTGTCAGATGCCTCAGTTGTCTTCTTATATGTATATTTCTGATGTCTCTGTGGAGGTGTTGCACATATATTTCACTATTCATGCATTTGTTAGTTCAGATATTTCAGACATCTTAGTTTCTCCTTTGGTGTTTGGGGCTGGATGGATCTTATTGAGACTATTTGAATGTGGATAGGGTAATAATGAGAGAAAACAAAACTCCAATGTCTTGCCTTAAGGTAATGAATCAAACATCACCATGAGGCCTGTAGCTGTTAAGATTGCAAGCAACTGAAGTAATCTTATATATAATTTCACCTCTGGCCTCCTGTTCATATATACTTTGATGTAAGCTAAAGAGTGGAGAATCTCCTGAATCAGAAGCTGTATGAATTTGGATTCATACAATGGTGTAAACAGTGATCGGCGCTAATCAAACCAAAAATACAACAACAATAACCAGTGCAGCAAACACTGGTGTGGCTCCTCCAAAACACACACAGCAAATTGTGAAGAAACAAACAAATAAAGTGTTGCGCAAATCTAAAAATATAATTATCTTAAACAGAATGTATCTCAGCAAGAGTGCATGTAAATATATAAAAAACAGAAAACAGAACACAATGTGTTGCACAGAAAAAATGGATGAGATATATTATCCCCAATAGAAATTTACTCACAAAGTGCACAGCCTACAAACTGGCTCTGAGTATGAATGCAGAAAGAACTCTAAGTGCTATCATCCATAGCAGCATGCAGATAAAGTGCAGTGGAAGTGATGGTCAGCAGATATCCCAGAGCTCCAATCGATAGTATTAAACAAACAGCAACCGGGAAAATAAGAATAACCAGATGTAGTACAAATATGAACAAAATATTTAATATCCCTACAAAACTGAGGCTTACATAAAAAAGATTAAAAACAACAACGGAATCGTCACCAGTTTTTACGCTAAAGAGTCCTTTGTAGTCAAATCCTATGGCAATCTCTAGGCAGATCGAGGCTTTCAAACAGCAGGTGAACAGGTTCCGATCACAGAAGCCCGCTTTCGGGTACAAGTCTCGTACAGCGTCACCAAACTCTCTCGACGCGTTTCGCCCAATAGGGCTTCTTCAAGGCAGTCTCTGCCCTTCTACTGCACTTTATCTGCATGCTGCTATGGATGATAGGACTTAGATTCTTTGCGTTCATACTCAGAACCAGTTTGTAGGCTCTGCACTTTGTGAGTAAATTTCTATTGGGGAATAATATATCTCATCCATTTTTTCTGTTCTACACATTGTGTTCTGTTTTCTGTTTTTTATATATTTACATGCACTCTTGCTGAGATACATTCTGTTTAAGATAAGTACATTTTTAGATTTGCGCAACACTAAATTTGGATTCATGTATGCCAGTCAGTATAGGTACTGTTCTCCCAAGGAAATGGTTACATAGTTACATAGTAGTTTAGATTGAAAAAAGACTTGTGTCCATAAAGTCCAACTCTTTTCCTATCCCATGTTTATCGCTGTTGATCCAAAAGAAGGCAAATAAAAACCCCTTCAGCAATTTCGAATTCTGCTTTCAGTGGGGAAAGAAAATTCCTTCTTGACTCGGAATGGCAATCAGATTTCTCCTTGGATCAAAAGCACTAAATAAATATTAATGCCTATACTAACATGCATAGCCATCTTTGCTCCAGCTCATTAAAAAAAAAAATTCCAAGCCACATTTAAATGCATCTAAGGTATTTGCAAGAACCACTTCTTCAGGCACTGAATTCCATATATTAATTATCCTTACTGTAAAAAATCCCTTCCAGGTTGTAGATTAAATCTCCTTTCTTCAATTCTTAGTGGGTGATCTTTTGTCCTTTGTACCATTCTGTTACTGGACAGGTCTTTAGAAAGCTCTTTGTATGGGCCCTGTACATATTATATATCATATCCCCCTCTAAGCCGCCATTTCTCTAGTGTGTACAGATTTTACTTTTCCAGCCTTCTTCTTAACTAAAAGTTGCCATTCCCCTGATTAGTTTTGTAGCCCTCCTCTGCACTTTCTCTAGTTCCATTATGTCTTTTTTTTTTTTAAAAGGGGCCCAGAATTGAACCGCATATTCTAGGCGAGGTCTTACCATGGACCTATAAAGAAGCAAAATAACATCTTCCCCCCTAAAGGCAATACCCCTTTTAATATACTCCAATATCTGATTGGACTTTGCAACTTCCAGCAAACACCATTTAAACTATATGTTGCATTTTTATTATTGTACCCAAAATGCATAATTTTACACTTGTCTACATTGAATCGCATTTATCTGCCCAATTACCCAATTTGTCCAAATCTGCTTGCAGCGAAGATACATCTAGTTCAGACTGTATTACCCTACTTAATTTTGTCATCGTCAATCACCGAAACATGGCTCCCTATGCCCTGTGGGAGATCACTAATAAACAAATTAAAAAGAAGAGGACCCAGAATAGAACCCTGAGGCACTCCACTTATCATATGTGTCCAATTTGAGAACTCTCCATTTACACCCACCCTTTGTATTCTGTCTTTCTAACTAATTGCCAATCCACAAACAAAACTCTGGCCTTAAGCCTATTTCAGTCAATTTGTACAGTAACCTTTTATGTGGAACTGTATCAAATTCCTTAGCAAAGTCTAAATATATCACATCCACCCATATCTATATTTTACACCCCTCCTCAAAGAATGTAATTAAGTTAGTTTGACAAGATCTGTCTTTCACAAAGCCATGTTGGCTCCTGCTAATGAGATTCATGTTCAGTATGAAATCTTGAATATATTCCTTTAGCAACCCTTCAAACAGTTTCCCCATACAGATGTCAAGCTTACATGTTAGTAATTGCCCGGCTGGGATTTTGATCCCTTTCTAAATATGGGCACCACATCAGCTTTACGCCAATCTGTGGGCACCATGCCTGATATAAAAGAATCCATGACAATAAAAAATAACTGTCTGGCCAGGACCTGGCTTAGCTCTTTAACCCCTTCGCGACCTTATGAGAAGTTAACTCGTCACAAGAGCCACAGCATTAGAGACCTTATGACAAGTTAACTCGTCATGCAGTCTAGCCGGCGGTGCGCTCCGTGGGCACCGCCAGCTAGTCTGCAATGGGTCCAGGACTAAGCCTCGCATCCAAGGCAAAGCTCGATCGGTGCATTTCCGGGCATGTGATTGCGGTGATTGAATGATCACCGCGATAATATGCAAATTAGATGCAAAGTCAGTGTGTTCACACACTGACTTTGCCTCCAATTCCCTCTCTGTGCTTCACGTTCTTATAGTGAAGCACAGAGAGTGACCTGTAAGTAAAAATAAATTAATAACATACACAGAGTTAAAAAAAAAAAATTAGCCCTTTCATTGCTGATCACAGTTTTTAACTGTGATCAGTTTCCTTCCACTTTATGGCCCTCATTTAGTTTTTTTTAACAGATTTTTTTATTTTTACAATTTATAAAGTTTTTTTTAATAAATAAAGGTAATTTTTATATATTTATTTAATAAAATGTAACCCCTGCATGCCGGTTGCATGATTTTTACGGGAACCAATATTTTTCTTTTTTATTAGTTAGTTAATTAGGGGGGATAAGTGGGTTAGTGTTGCACTAGTTGTGTAGCTTATTATTGGGAAAATAATGGGGAAAAACTTTTTTTTCCTCAAAAATGTCCTCTTTTAAATGCTACTTTTTGAATTTATTTTATTTCCTGATTTACCTTACTGGCTTGCCACATTGGTTTTAGTTTGCCTCTTTTATATTCGTTACCAAAGTGTATAAATTTATATGTATATTTTTGTAGCATTAGTTTGAAGGCATTCCACTAACCTTCTGTGTTTTTCCTCAAAAATAATCCATCCCATTCAACTAGACTAAAGGATGCATTAAACCTACTAAAGTAATATAGTATCCATGGACAAAGGCTAAAGTTCTTATCTTAGAAGCTGGATATTTTTGGACTAGGAGGTCAACCAACCCAGGTCTGCAAAAGAAGAGCAGTTATGATAAAAGCAGGGTCAGGAACAGGTGAGTAGGGTAATTAGACTAGTTAGTTAACCCTGACATGGCAACACAAAAACAGAGCAAATTATAAAACTTAAAGGGCAACTGTAGGCAAAAATGTAACATAATTTTAATTGAAGTATACACGTTTGAAATAAACATTCTTTATTGAAAGACTACAAATAAAGTACCTTAATAAGCCCTCTTTGCTCTGTATGACTCTATCAGGTGGCAGACATGTTGGCACAAATTTAGCTTATCTATAAGTTTAAACTACAGAATTAAATTTGATACCGAGCAAGTACCCTGGAGTAACTACTACCGTATTTGCTCGAATATAAGACAGGGTTTTTTCAGAGCAAATGCTCTGAAAAAGACCCATTGTCTTATATTTCGAGGTCATCTTATAATCTGACCTCAAATCGAGGTCAGATTATAAGACTGGGATCCAGGTCCCCAGCAGAGCTGCATGGGATCTGGATCCCCCTTGCTAACAGCCGGTGGGACTTCTATGATGAAGCCGAGTCCTTCCGGCTTAATCATAAA
The DNA here is from genome assembly GCA_036172795.1 of Pelodytes ibericus. Classification (NCBI taxonomy): domain Eukaryota; kingdom Metazoa; phylum Chordata; class Amphibia; order Anura; family Pelodytidae; genus Pelodytes; species Pelodytes ibericus. The sequence continues at coordinate 40,401,653 of CM069858.1, read as the reverse complement.
AGTCCTGGCAGAAGTGCCGGGCAGCAGTGGAGGATGTCTGTGGGTATCATGCAGACATCCTCTGGCTGCCTCCACTAGGCACCAGGGAGATTTGGGCATCCTCCATGCTGCCCAACACTTCCGTCTATTATGACAGACCAGCTGTCCGCTAGTGGCTGCCCCCACTAGCCACCAGGGAGGCTACATTGAGGGGAGGGAGGGGAGAGACAGACAACATTGGGGGGAGGGTGGGGGGAGACAGACAACATCAGGTTGAGATTGGGGGAGAGAGGCTGACAACTTGGGGGAGGGTAGGGGAGAGAGACAGACCATGCTGGGGGGAGGGAGGGGTGGAGAGACAGACAACATTAGGGGGAGGGTGGGGGAGAGAGACAGACACTGTTGGTGGAAGCATTGGGTAAGTCTGGGGGGTAGGGGCAGCATTGGCACATAAAAGGTAAATAAAAACAAGAAATGCATTTTTTTACATCATACGTTTTTATTAAATATAAAAAAGCAATTTACATGTGAATATATAAACTTTTTTCCTATAGGGTAGTCTTATATTCAGGCTTTTATTTTTTTTCCTAAAGTAATATCCATAGTTTGGGGGGTCGTCTTATAATATGGGTCATCTTATATTCGAGCAAATACGGTACATCTGAAGCTGAACTTCAGTGACAACATGGCAAAACCTTGGAGAGAAGATATCCAAATTAGTGACACTAACTCTTTCTTCTTCTTATAACTGTCTGTAGGATTAAATAGTTTATAGTGTAAAAACATTAAATATGATATTTTATTATGCTAAAAATTATATCAAGTACAAATCAAGTGGAATTAACATATTTAATAAAAGTTTATTTATTCATACATGTTCCGTTTAAGGCAAGGGGGGAAAAAAAAATCACAATTTTGCTCTGTTCTATTCCTTCGACTTTTATATTTTATTATTTTTCAGATTGCACTGGACCTGTATGTTTAATAACCATGTAAGCAAATAAATACTGACATTTCACTTTGGATCTAAATTACACAAATGTTATTATGCACTGTTGGTATTCCCACTTTTATATTTAGTATGAAAATACAGAGAATAAGTCAACAAGATGAGGAATTTTTGTGAAATAATACATAAAATTACATTATTGGATTAAAAACTATAATTTAGATATATTCTGTAGGGTGCAATGTGTTTGTTTTAATGGGCGAATGCTAATTACCTTGGCAAAATACCAGTGCATATAAGTATTTGGCTCAGTTATCTGGTTGCTTTTGTTCTTGGAAAATATATATATGCAGTTCACACATTAAGTTACTCATGTGTGAATTCTGTATTACTTTTAACATGAACATTTAAAATGAGATACATCATATCAATACAACATGTTTTAGGTAACACTGTGAATAATGATACAAAATGAACAAAACAGATTTGCATAAAATGGTCTAATAGAATTAAAATTAAAATTTCAAAACATATTTTATTTACAGAGTACAAACACAGTAATTAAATGAATCTTACTTCTACACATTTGTATGCATAGCCATTTAAACATTTCAATGGAATAAATAATATTTAAAAGTGAAAATACAACAAAAATATGACACACAAACAAGTTGTGATTTTAAATATCATACACATGGGATATTCTACATATAGAGGGACATTTTTTTTTCAACTTAGACTAATTTTTATTGGTTTGCATGGCATATTTCACATGTCAAGTACAAGTGGTGTAATTTTCATGAGGAAACAGGTTACATTGTTTTTACAAACTGTGTTTTGGGTGCTTTAGCAATATCCCCTCCACCCCCTTTGAGTTTCTCTTTTTTCCTTTTTCTTTTTGCACACAATTATCTGGTTGCTTTTAAACTTGCAACATGAGCAATAGTAGGTCATTTTTTTAAATTATTTAATAAAGATACAGTTTATGTAAATAAGTGTACACGTTATCTATTTTTTGAGTGCTACACACATTTTGTTTGGTAGTGTATATCAGTTTAATGTGGCTGGGTGCTTATAGAATGAAACGCATCAAGCATGCGGGTCTCAGTGCTTCATGGTGTTCTCTTCTTCTCTTTCTCATGGTATTCATATGCACTGTGTAGAAGCTGGTAGAAGTGTTCAGGTCGGAACACTCCCGCCCCATCCTGTAAAGTTACACAGCAGGGAGACACGGGCAGCATTGGCTCTGTGTGTTGAACACACACAAAGCTCAATCAGTGCTGCTTGCGCATAGTGAAGATTCAGAACATCTGAAATACTATGCTCTGCATCATTACTATTAGACATGTGCAAAACTAAAATTTTCCTTTCGTTTTCGTCCATTCGGACGAAAATGTTATTTATTTCGTCTAAAACGAATTTAGTTCATTACTGCATTCGTTTCAGACGAAATTCGTTCATTATTTTCGTTTCGTTAATTTTTCTTCGTTCGTTTTATAGAATACATGTAATACTATTGGCTTTCTATAAACTGAACGAGAGCCCCATTCATAAGAAATTCTTATGAATGGGGCTCTCGTTCGGTTCATAGAAAGGCAATAGTACCACATGTTTTCTATAAGCCGAAAGTCTATGAACCGAACGTTTGGTTTATAGACTTTCAGCTTATGGAATACATGTAATCCTATTGCTATTCTATAAACCGAACGTTCGGTTTATAGAATAGCCATAGGATTACATGTATTACATAAGCCGACAGCCTATAAACCGAACGTTCGGTTTATAGGCTGTCGGCATTTCACTACACGGAGACAGAGTCTCCATTCATTGAATTATGAATGGAAACTTTGTCTCCGTGTAGTAAAATGCCGACAGCCTATAAACCGAACGTTCGGTTTATTGGCTGTCTGCTTATGGAATACATGTATTCCTATTGCTATTTTATAAACCGAACGTTCGGTTTATAGAATAGCAATAGAATTACATGTATTACATAAGCCGACAGCCTATAAACCGAATGTTCGGTTTATAGGCTGTCGCATTTCACTACACGGAGACAGAGTCTCCATTCATACATTTTTTGACTCAGGGTCAGATTCCCATTTCCTGGACAGGGTCACAATACAAATGGGCTTTAAGCAGAGGATCAGGAACAGAAGCAGCAGCTCTCAGAAATCAGGCATCCAACTTCAATGCAAAAGCACTGTTTGCCAGAAACTGTTTGCCAGAAACTGCAGCTATTTAACCTGGGTGTGAGCAAAAGGTAACGAGCCCACCTGACACCAAACAGAAGGGAAGGAATACAAGCAAAGTAATGTAGGGAGGCCTCTAGAGGAGGCAGGAGGAATATAAGCACATAAATAATGACTTTAAATGCATGAGTCAGAAGGTCAGTGTTGAACCCTGACAGGTAACTATGCAAGAAAGCCTGAGAGAGGTCGACTAAGCAGGGACACCCGAGAGAGGGTGAGGTCAGAGAAGGGTAAATAAGCAGGAACACCCTAGAGAGGGTGAGGTCTGAGAAGGGTAACTAAGCAGGAACACCCTAGAGAGGGTGAGTAAGCAGGAACACCCAAGAGAGAGTGGCTAAGCAGGAACACCCTAGAGAGGGTGAGGTCTGAGAAGAGTAACTAAGCAGGAACACCCTAGAGAGGGTGACTAAGCAGGAACACCCGAGAGAGGGTAACTGAGCAGGAACACCCAAGAGATGGTGACTAAGCAGGAACACCCGAGAGAGGGTGACTAAGCAGGAACAGTCAGGAGAAGTTGACTAAGCAGGAACACCCTAGAGAAGTTGACTAGGCAGGAACACCTGAGAGAGGGTGACTAAGCAGGAACACCTGAGAAAGGGTGTCAGGAACTGACCGTGCCTGGACTTGAACACTGACTTCCATGTTCCTAGCTCTCTTCTTTACCGGTTCGCTAGCCTGTCTTTTACATTTTAGCCTATGTTCTAGTTACAATGAATATACCAAGTCTTGTTATTATCATCAACTCTCCTCACCTGTGTCAAGTCATGTGCTCACTCTCAGCCTATAAAAGCCTCTTCCTGTGAATCTACCTTTGCCAGATTATTGTGGTTCCTGCCTGCAGTATATCAAGCTTTCTATTGATTGTTATTTACCTGTTACCGATTTTGGACCGTCTCACTACTCTGCCTTCTCCTACCCACTGACCTTGGCTTCCCTGACTACGTTTATACTCTTTGTTCCAGCCTCACAGCTCTGCTAAAAGACCAGATTGTCACTCAAAGCTCAGGGGCTCAACCACCTGGGTAACGAGTGGCTACTTCTGGCAGAAGACCTTGCTGATCTGGCTGCTGGACTCCAAACCTGCTAACATCAGTATCATTACAAAGGGTGTCTAAACAGGAGTGACTTAGCTGAAGAAATATTGCTATAGCCAAAGGGTCTCAGGAGATGCTTAAAAACATCCCCTGGGCTGGTTGAGCCTCCTTGGTTCAGTCTCCCAGTTCCTGGAGAGGATAGCAATTCAAATTAGCTTTAGCAGGGGATCAGGAACAGAAGAAACACCCCTCAGAAGTCAGGAGGCCAGGGTAGAACCCTGACAACAGCTCAGTTCGCAGTTTGCCTTATGTACAAGAACAGGACTTTGTGATCAACATCTCTGTGTAAGACACTTATTACCATTAATATGTGCATGACACTTATTAACATTCTTTTATGTGACTATTTTTTCCCAATTTGATACATAGCAAACAGACTGAGCTTTAATAGTTCAGGGAACGTTAGAAAAAACATCTAATTTTCTGTGATTTCTTGCTAAGGAAGTGTTACTTCTTACTGTTACTAAATGGCTTTAAACTGTTTTTATGGATATAGAAAATAGGATTGAAAGGACAAATTAGTCTCCAATGTACTTAGCTTTCTTTTTTTAGATTGCAGAGCACTGTGCTACTAGTAAAGCAGGTTTGGATGGTTGCCAGATGTGGACTGAGAGGTAACAAAAAGGCTTCTTAATTCTCAAGCAATTTTGCTTAAATTAAAATAATGTGCTCAGAATGTTTATTTTTAAGAAAAAAAATTGAATCAAACAAAACAAATTATGGCAGGATACAATTAGAAAAACATTTTAAAAATGATTTTCACATTAAATTAACTTTAAAATTAAATACTTTGGTGTGTAACCATACTTCTTTTTTTAGTGTGCACGTGAAGGGTGGTATAATATTGAGTCAAACTCATTCAATCAAAAATGATTTTTGGGGCATCTTCAATGCTTTGAACTGGATATTTTATCATAGGTTATTGCAATTCTAAGTAGATGCCTTGAAAAATGCACAGGCTACAGGCCTACAGCTCAGCTACAGTATAAACAGAATATTACAATTTTGTTTAACAACATAAACCCTTGTGTAAACTTTGAGTCTACATAGACCCTATGTCACATCAGTGCCGTCGCGCTGCAAGACACGTCCTTCTTACCTTAGCCGCCGCTTGACACGCGCTTCTTCTGCGCGTGTAACACTTACCACAAGGTCCTGTCCCGGATCCTCTGCTATGATTCCAGAAAATGTACGCATGCGCTTACGCAGTGCAGCGCATACTCCTCCACACTATACGCTGCCTAAGAATTAGCTATTGCCATAGAAGTCCCTTCCACACGGCGGCGCCATCTTGGTTTTTATGCAACTTCCTAGTTTGCTTTCCAAGCCTCATTTTCATCCCAGAGGCGGAGACTTCTTGGTTTTATATGCTACTTCCTAGTTTGCTTTCCAAGCCTCATTTTCATCCCAGAGGCGGAGACTTGCCTTGGAGGGATATTTAAAGGCTCAGTCTGCATTCAACCTTTGCCTGTGATAGTGCCTTGAGCCTTTACTAGCGTTTTTGTACTTCCTATTCTATATCACTGTTGCCGAACTTTGCTACCTGACCTTGCCTGTTTGCCGCCTGTCCTGACCTGTTGCCTGTTTTGACTTCGCCTGAACTCTGCCAGCCTCGACTTATCGCCTGCCTGACTACTCTTTTGCCTGTGTCCCTGTTACCTTCACCTCGGTCCTGTTTCAGCATCCTATCCTGCACCTCGGCTTCGGTCCTGTTACAGCTTCCAGTCCAGTACCTTGGTTTCAGCTTCGATACTCTGGTAGTAGTACAGAGTGCAAAAGACCAGGGGGAACGAAACCTGAGGCTCAACCATAAGGTGGACTTTCTTCAGGCGGAAGAATTCTGTTCTATTACCGGGGTTCGTTGCACTAACCTCTATCTCTCTGCAAAGCGGTTCCAACCTCGCTCCTGAACGTGACAGTTATCACAGGCCAGACTATGGAACCCGCAGATTTAGCCCGAGTGTCTTCTAGACAAGACCATCAGGACCAGATCTTGGCTTCCCATGCATCACAGCTCCAGAGTCTTGATCAGAAACTAGACACTGTCACTGAATTACTAAGACCACTGACGACGGCCCCTCCAGCAGAAGCCCGTTCGGTAGCAGCTCCAGAACCATCTGACTTAGGTGCCCATGGAGCTGCTAAACCTCCAAAAATGCCGGTCCCAGATAAATATGCAGGAGCTCCCAAGGAATGTAGAGGGTTTCTCAATCAATGCCTCCTACACTTTCGGACTCAACCTCAGACCTTTGCCTCAAACTCATCTCGGGTGGCCTTCATTATTAATTTACTTAGGGGCGAAGCTCTGGCCTGGGCCTCTCCATTACTCGAAAGAAACTCCCCACTCCTGGATAATGCTGAATCTTTCATTTCAGCATTCCGGGCTGTCTTCGATGCACCCGGTAGACGAGAATCCGCTGAATCTAGTCTCATGGAATTAACCCAGGGTAGGAAGACGGTAGCTCAGTATGCTATAGAATTCAGGACTCTTGCTTATGAGACCGACTGGAACGCAAGTGCACTCAGAGCTGCCTTCAGAAGAGGCCTTAATGACTCCCTTAAAGATGCTCTCACGTACCGTGACTTACCAGATGATCTAGAAAGTTTAATTGCACTCTGCTTAAGACTTGATGCTCGCAATCAAGAAAGGCGTAATGAGAGAGAGAGAGATCGGGACAGGAACCCCAGGTTTTTCAAACTTCAGCCCACCTATTTCCCTCAGAATCCCAGTCAAGAAACCTCTAGCCCTCCAGCAGAACCTATGGAGATTGGGCCCGTGTTATGCTTGTCTGAGGAGGAAAAACAAAGGAGAAGGTCCAAGGGTCTTTGTTTATATTGTGGTGAAAAAGGACACATGGCCCGGTACTGTCCTCAGAAACAGGGACTTCCGTGCTTAGTGGAAAAAAGGGGCAATCCACTGAGCATTTCTGTCCTTATGCCTCCTTCTCATCCTAGAATGTTAATACCAATCACGCTCCGGTGGAAAGGTCACCAAGTGACCACACAAGCCTTCATTGATTCTGGAGCTGCTGGAAATTTTATTGACAAGAATTGGGCTATGCAACAAGGGATTCTCTTCACTTACAAAAAACAAAGTAGTCCCATTGCTTCCTTAGACGGCTCTCCACTCGGTACTGGATTCATTTCTGAAGAGTCTATTTTATTAGAAGCTAAGATTGGGATATTCCACTCTGAGGAGATCACCTTTGACGCTCTATGTAGTCCTCTTCTTCCAGTCATATTGGGTATGCCATGGCTACAGAAACACAACCCCATCATCGATTGGTCTCAAGGTGAGATTACTGCCTGGAGTGATCATTGCAAGAATACGTGTTGTCATCAGCCTATCAAGGTCTACTCGGTTCTTGAACTTACCCCTGAAGATCCTCGATCTATAGTTCCTGCTCATTATTGGGAATTTCTAGATGTCTTTTCTAAAGAACGTGCTGAAACTCTCCCTCCTCATAGAAGCTATGATTGTGCTATCGAACTCTTGCCCGGCACTTCGCCTCCTTCTGGACGTACTTATCCCCTCTCTGAACCAGAAAATCAAGCATTAGCACAATACATTGATGAAAGCCTTAAAAGGGGCTTTATAAGACCATCCTCCTCTCCTGCGGGGGCAGGGTTTTTCTTCGTAGCTAAAAAGGAAGGCTCACTCAGACCATGTATCGACTATCGAGGATTAAACAAAATCACTGTAAAAAATAGATACCCTCTACCTTTGATAGCTGAATTACATGATCAACTCAAGGAAGCTACGGTGTTTACCAAATTAGACCTGCGTGGGGCATACAATCTCATCCGTATCCGCGAGAATGACGAATGGAAGACGGCATTCAATACCAGATATGGCCACTACGAATACTTAGTGATGCCCTTCGGCCTATGTAATGCCCCCGCAGTGTTTCAGAATTTCATGAATGATATCTTCCGTGATATGTTATTGTCCCATGTCATGATATACTTGGACGATATTCTAATCTACTCCCGAGATATCCAAGAACACAGGATTCAAGTAAGACAAGTACTCCAACGCTTGAGAGAACATACGTTATTCGCCAAAGCTGAGAAATGCGAATTTGAAAAGAATAAAATCAAGTTTCTGGGCTACATCATTACAGAAAACGGCCTCGAGATGGACCCTGACAAAGTTCGGGCTATTGAAGACTGGCCACCTCCCACCAACCTAAAAGGCATCCAACGCTTTTTAGGGTTCGCCAACTACTGCAGAAAATGTATCAGAGACTTCTCTAAAATAGTATCACCCATAACAGCTCTCACCAGAAAAGGTGCTAATCCTAAGACCTGGCCTCTCCAAGCCACCAAAGCCTTCAAAAAACTCAAAAAAGCTTTTATTACAGCTCCTATACTTCATCGCCCAGATCCTAAATTACCTTTTATTTTGGAGGTTGATGCATCAGAATTCGGTGCTGGAGCTATTTTGTCACAGAGAGATCAAACAACCAATCGTATTCATCCTTGCTCTTATTTTTCTAAAATGTTCACATCTGCTGAATGTAATTATGATGTCGGTAATAGGGAACTACTAGCCATTAAAATGGCCCTGGAAGAATGGAGACATTTATTGGAAGGCACAATTATTCCTATTACCATTCTGACCGATCACAAGAATCTCCTTTACATTGAGAAGGCTAAAAGACTTAATCCCCGACAGGCCAGATGGGCATTATTTTTTACCCGATTCAATTTCATACTGACCTACCGTCCCGGCTCCAAAAATAAAAAAGCAGATGCCTTGTCACGAATACATGAACGGGCTACCTACATTCCCAAAGAGGACACGATTCTCCCTTCCACTCAGATCATTGCGGTAGTCTCTCCAGTACTGTTACAACGGATTTCCAGAACTCAATATCCTAGACCGAAGGGCCTGCGATGCCCCCCTGGCCGTTATTTTGTCCAACCTAGATTCAGAACGGCTGTACTGTCCTGGGCGCATGACTCTCCCATCGCCGGACATAGGGGAGTCGCCAACACTAAATTTCTTCTCCATAGATATTTTTGGTGGCCTACCCTCTCCCGTGATTCCCGTGATTACGTTACTGCTTGTGCTAAATGTGCTCGATGTAAGACACTCAGAACCAAGCCCTATGGTTTCTTATGTCCATTGCCTGTTCCTAAACAACCCTGGTCCCATATAGCTATGGATTTCATTACCGACCTCCCGCAGTCTCGGGGTCATACTACTATCCTCGTAGTTGTGGATCTCTTTTCTAAATTGTCCCACTTCATTGCGTTAAAGAAATTACCCTCCGCAGCTACCCTTGCTCAAGTCTTTTTAAAAGAGGTAGTGTGGATCCACGGGGTTCCTCAATCCATTGTCTCTGATCGTGGTACTCAATTTGTCTCTAGATTTTGGAGAACACTTTGTCGGCTGCTTGGTATTTCTCTGAAATTCTCCTCTGCGTACCATCCCCAAACCAATGGACAAACTGAGAGAACGAACCAGGTTTTGAAGCAATATCTCAGGTCTTATGTTGACAACGACCAGTCTGATTGGGTTTATTTTTTATACCTTGCAGAACTCTCTTACAATTGTGCATATCATAGTTCCTTGAAAATGTCACCCTTCCGTGCCATGTACGGAGTTGAGCCCTCCCTTTGGCCTCTGGAACCTAGTCCATCGAACATCCCGGCCGCGGACCACGCTATTGCTGATCTCACTTCTCATTGGACTGCCTTATCCAGACAATTGCTTGCTGTGAAGCAAACACAGAAATCCTTTGCCGATAGGAAGAGGTCTCGTATTTCCTCTTTCAAGCCTGGTGATTTGGTTTGGTTGTCCACTAAGAATCTCCATCTTCGACAATCCTCCTATACTCTCGGTCCTAAATATATTGGACCTTATAAGATTCGCTCTTGTGTCAACGATGTCTCGTATTCGCTTGAACTGCCTCCTTCCATGCGCATCCATGATACCTTCCATGTCTCCTTGCTTAAACCTGTGGTTTCTAATCAGTTCTCCCCTCCTGTTCGTCCTCCTGCTCCTGTTCTGGTGCAAGGTCAAGAAGAATATTTGGTGTCCTCTATCCTCGATTCTAGACATTACAGGGGTCGTTTGCAGTATCTTGTTCACTGGCAGGGTTATGGCCCTGAAGAGAGATCATGGGTTGATTCTACTGATGTCCATGCTCCTTCTAGGGTGCGCTCTTTTCATGCTCGTTTTCCTGATAAACCGGGTTCCGGGCGCCCGTACTGCGCCCGTCGGGAGGGGGGTAGTGTCACATCAGTGCCGTCGCGCTGCAGGACACGTCCTGCTTACATTAGCCGCCGCTTGACACGCGCTTCTTCTGCGCGTGTAACACTTACCACAAGGTCCTGTCCCGGATCCGCTGCTATGATTCCAGAAAATGTACGCATGCGCTTACGCAGTGCAGCGCATACTCCTCCACACTATGCGCTGCCTAAGAATTAGCTATTGCCATAGAAGTCCCTTCCACACGGCGGCGCCATCTTGGTTTTTATGCAACTTCCTAGTTTGCTTTCCAAGCCTCATTTTCATCCCAGAGGCGGAGACTTCTTGGTTTTATATGCTACTTCCTAGTTTGCTTTCCAAGCCTCATTTTCATCCCAGAGGCGGAGACTTCTTGGTTTTATATGCTACTTCCTAGTTTGCTTTCCAAGCCTCATTTTCATCCCAGAGGCGGAGACTTGCCTTGGATGGATATTTAAAGGCTCAGTCTGCATTCAACCTTTGCCTGTGATAGTGCCTTGAGCCTTTACTAGCGTTTTTGTACTTCCTATTCTATATCACTGTTGCCGAACTTTGCTACCTGACCTTGCCTGTTTGCCGCCTGTTGTCTGTTTTGACTTCGCCTGAACTCTGCCAGCCTCGACTTATCGCCTGCCTGACTACTCTTTTGCCTGTGTCCCTGTTACCTTCGCCTCTGTCCTGTTTCAGCATCCTATCCTGCACCTCGGCTTCGGTCCTGTTACAGCTTCCAGTCCAGTACCTTGGTTTCAGCTTCGATACTCTGGTAGTAGTACAGAGTGCAAAAGACCAGGGGGAACGAAACCTGAGGCTCAACCATAAGGTGGACTTCCTTCAGGCGGAAGAATTCTGTTCTATTACCGGGGTTCGTTGCACTAACCTCTATCTCTCTGCAAAGCGGTTCCAACCTCGCTCCTGAACGTGACACCCTATAGTTGCCTCTTTTTGCTGGCAAAGTGGCTTTACAAATAAACTCTACTGAGTAATAGCTTGGCTGCTCTTCTAGGATCTGCTTTCAAAGAGTGTAGTTGGAGATATTCTGGAGACAGTAAGATTAATTTAGTCAAGTTATTGTGTGGTGGTTTGTACTGATTTCCTGCTTCAAATTGGTAAGAAATATGAATGGAATACTTAGGTGTTTGTCATTGTTTGGTTTCTAATTGGCCCACTAAGGTGTTAAAACCTTCCATGGGGCATGTGCTTTTAGGTGTGTTTTTGTATATAAGCATTAGTGAAAATTAGTTTGGCTAATTTAATAGATTGGCTGCTCTTCTAAGAGCTGCTTTCAAAGAGTATAGTTGGAGATATTATTTCAAAGAGTATAGTTGGAGATATTCATTCAAAGAGTATAGTTGGGGATATACTGGATATACTCAGGAGGTAGTCTGAGGTATACAAGAGGTGAGAAAAACAAAACGATCTGTTTGAATTAAATTCTTAAAATGGCAGATTTGGTTCATTGTAATAACTGTAATGCATTTGTTTCACGTTCCATTTTTTGGAGGTTTGGATGCTGTCTAATCTGTAGACAGTTATCTATATTGCAGCAGGAGATTGCATTTTTAAAGTCCACGATTTGAAAATTATCTGTAAAATAAACTAGGCTGAGACTGTTGCAAAGTCACTGCCACAGAGACCATTGCCACAGAGGCTTCCTAGGAATAGCAGGTGGGTTACTGTTGGATCTGGTAGACTTAGAGTTGTGGATAAAAGGCATGTCCCACAGTCTGTGGTTCTCCATAATTAATTTTAAGCACTTTCAGAGTGCAGTGGTGTTCTGGAGGCAGGCTCAGAAACAGAGTTTGAGGAACCACCCTTCTCCATGTCTAAGGTGTGCAAGGAGAAGGTGAGGCCTGGCAGAAAGCAGTTGTTGTTGGGTGATTCTATCATAAGAGGTGTGGAGTTGGGCAGTAGTGGCACAGTGAGAAGTCTTCCTGGAGCAACTGCTCACAGAGACAGGAGGAGTATTTCTAATATTGTTAAGCAAGCAAATCAGGAAGGAGAACTGGATGTACTGGTTCACCTAGGGACAAATGATTTGGTTCGCAATGAGGTTTCAAAGGTGAAGGAAGTTTTTCGTGTTCTTGCCAATGATATATGACAAGTTGTGTCCACACTGTCATTTTTTTAAGTTCTGCCTGTGCATAACATTTAACTTGTGGCTTGGGGAATGGTGTCAGGAGCAAGGATTTGGCTTTGTTTCTCATGGTAGTTCTCTTTGGGATAGAGATGAACTGTACACAAAAAGATGATTTGCGTCTTTCTCAAAAGGGAACAAATGTTCTCATTGAGCATTTCAGAGGTTTTGCTAGGAGTTTTTTAAATGAAAAGAGGGCAAAATGGCAATACAACATCAATCCAATTGCCCGCCAAAACAGGGCCTGTAGTCAGTGTGCTGAAAAATGATAAGCTTAGGCTCATGTCTACAAATGCTTGCAGTTTAAGAGAATAAGATCCATGAACTTGTAGCAATATTGGTAACTGAGAATGTAGATTTAGTGGCTGTTACTGAGACATGGTATAATGAAATACATGACTGAGACATATCAATATCAAAGAGGCAAAAAAGCTTTAAGAGCTTCCAAAGCACATGCATAAGAGAAAATAGCATAGTCAGCGAAAAAGGGGGAATAAAACATTTTTAAATACGTAAATGAGAAAAGATGCTATGTAGAAGAGGATAAAGGCCTAGCAGACTGCCTTAATGAATGTTTTTGTTCAGTTTTTACAAATGAAAATAAGGTTAAGGGACCTCGTTAATGGGAAAAAGACTAATAAGTCTTTTGATGCATGGAAGTTTACAGAGGAAGAGGTTTTACTTCAGATGTGTGAAGTAAAGACAAATAAGTTGATGGCTCCTGATGGGATACAAAGTGGGATGGGATGGCAAAGTTATTAACAGAACTTAATGGTGTACTAGCAAAACGGTTAACAGATTTGTTTAACCAATCATTGTTAATGGGAGATTGGAAATTAGCAAATGTTGTGCCCATTCACAAGAAAGGTAGTAGGGAGGAGGCAACTATAGACTCAAGGATCTGTACTTGGACCCATTCTCTTTAATATATTATTAGTGATATTTCAGAAGGTCTTGTTGGCAAAGTATGTCTTTTTGCTGATGATACAAAGATTTCCAGCAGGGTTGATGTTAGTGGAGGGGGTAAGCCAGTTGCCAAATGATTTAGCTAAACTAGAAAAATGGTCAGAGATGTGGCAACTCTCTCCCTTTTACTTACCTGGAAAGGTTAAAGCATCTTAACATGTATAGCTTGGAGGAAAAACGTAACACAGTCTTAAATTAGAGGGGCAATGATTTAAAAGTAATATCAGGAAATATTACTTTACTGAGAGGGTGGTGGATGTATGGAATAGCCTTCCAGCAGAAGTAGTAGAGGTAAACACAGTCAAGGATTTTAAGCATGCGTGGTATAGGCAAAGACTATCCTAGATATAAGATATGGAACTGGGGACTAATAAAAGTAGTTAGAAAATTGGGCAGACTAGAATGACTGAATGGTTCTTATCTGCCGACACATTCTATGTTTCTATAAATAAAAATAAAAAAAGTATTTGTGTTTCTCTGCTAATTTAAAAAAAGCCTCCATATTTCAAACATACAACTGCCTTTTCCTCTTTCATCAAAATCAACTCCCTTGCCACCATGTTCTAAAGCCACCATATAAATGTTTCCTCTATTAAGCTCAACACTCCTTCTTGCATGCATTTCCTTAACTATACACCACCCACTGCACATATTGCAATCAAATTTGAATTTACCTTTTTAATCATAATCTTCCTAATGCCTGGCAACCACATCTTTGCACCAGCATCTCTCTCTACCTATTTGTATCCCTGTCACTCAGTTCCCTTTCTCTTTTCTGATACTTGCATCTACCTTTGCATCACTTTCTCTCCTGCATTAATTTTTGTCCATCTTTGCTTCATTTGTACCACTTTTGGTCTATTTGTGCACCCCTTCTCCATGCTTTTACTATTTTGTCTAAAAAAGTTTTTGTATTTATTTTTATATAAAATAGTCTTGCCCCAGCAAGGGTATTGTGCTTACCTAGCAGTCCAGCACCCAGATTGTAGCATGCACAGAGGGGAAATCTGCAGGAGGACCCAAGAAGCTGACGATAGGGCAATTATTGATTCCTAAGCTAGAGGAGACGGAGGCGCGTGCGAGATGGTGGAGCCTGGTGCTGGACTCCCGCTGATGTGCCTGATTCCACACACACTTACACTCAGTTAATATAAAAATATTAGGTGAAAGAGCTGAGCACAAGGGGGCAGAGCCTAGTGCTGGACTCCTTTTGATGCCCTTGTCAGGCTGCCCAGGATTTTGCCCTGACAATATATCTTGCACCCATGCTTGCATTATCTTGGGTCTTGCTGTAAATAAACTGAGATGTTCCTTTCGGCATAAAGGACAGCTGTTACAGAATCCTGTGAGTGCTAGATTCCCCTTTCAACCTGTGGTAAAGACAGCACTGTCAGTGATGCCACATTAGACATTTACTGGGCTGTGGGACCAGCAAATCATGTTTTATGGATTTTTACAGACTTTGCTATGGACATTTGTGTAATTATAAGGACATTTTGATTATCCAGGCATATTCCCCACGGAAAAAAAAATATATACCCTCTCACTGACTCTTATAATGTAATATCCACAATGAAAACTGAAGAAATATTAGCTAAAAATGTAACCTGTAATTTTTTCTCATCTAAAACAAAAGTCATTTCATTAGCCTGCTCTTTGAATTGTTTGATCACTTGAAATATGCTGAAATCTCTATTGAGTTGAGCCTCTTGGGAGCAGGCAATTAAAATTATATAAAAATAAAAGATATAAAAAAATCTTCAAGTGGGCACTGTAACATCTTTAATCAACCACTAAGCTTTTCAAATAACTTTTTTGATTCTTTAAGAGAAGCAAACTTTGTTTATAAGATGCCCAACATTAGAGTGAAGCTCATTGTAATTTTGGAGATACAATCCTCTTGACAAACAGCACCCAGAAGCTCTCTGTAAATGACCCACAGCCAGTAGACCCAGGTGTAAGTGTTTGTTTTATGATGTGGATGCCATCTGTCTCTTTCTGCTAGCATAAAGGTTTTAAATATAAACTATGTCCACTGTAATGATTTATTGCAGAAACAATGGTCTCTTCCAGCTCTTAAAAAGATAATCAAATCCAGCAGCCTCTATACTATACTGTGAAGCATATAGGCATACCTGGTTTGTTGACTGCCTCTGTGCTGAGCCTGAAATGCAGAATTGAATATAAACCACGGTGTATCCAAAAAAAACAAGTCATGTTAATGTATGTAAAACAACTTCTGCTTCATTAGCTAAATAAGTCATCTTCATATCTAGATGGGTGTGGTTGTCTGACAGACTTTTTATGAAGATAACGTTTGCATACTTTTAAGTTCTTGAGACACAGGTGCCTCCATGTGATATAATATAATGTTGCTTAATACCACGAGATTGAAGTATTTGTAGTAGTTATACATCTCTCTAGAGGTCCACTTCTACAATGGATTTTGTATTCAATCAATGGCAATATCCACAGCTAACAGAATTGTTCACACCAACACCAGTTAAAATATATGCTCTCCAACAGATACACTACCTGAAGTGATGAATGTCCACTCCAAGATACAATCAAGATTGCTTTTGCTGTTACTTATGATCCGTGCTTGGATATTGGATAGAGCTTTTACCCTTTTATGGTTAACATTTGGGCCATATTATCCCTGTTTTAAATATTGAGGGGAAAACAGTTGTATTTCCTTACTAAAGTTGTGGTTAACAAAAAACCTGATACTCTAAGCAGTCATTCAAGAGGGAACACAAAAAGGCAGGCCAGAAATGGTGCAGAGAGAGAGGAGTCATAAAAGGGAGATACAATGGTTAGTAGGGAGAGTGTACCTCAAGGGAAATGTATAGACAGAGCAAGGGAGGCTGTACAAAAAGACAGGCTGTCGGTTCACCATTCTGGTGGCTGGAGTGACACCGCTCGCTCAAAAAAAAAAAAAAACATACGATTTTGAAAAAGAGAGCCGCGGGAATGCCCTGGGGGGGGAAAGGGTAGCCCCAGCCACAGTCCTATGCAGAATACAACAAAGTTAAAGTAATTCTGGGTTCAGAGATTAATTTGGTGACTCTTCCAATTAAGAACCAAGTGACTGAGTCAGTGGGAAGCAATGGATGTGTTGGGGAGCTCACCTCCCATCATTGGATTGTCCGCAGCCAATCGAGAAAGTGAAACTTCTAAAATAGTATCAGTTGATAAATGCTAAGATGTATAGACCACTTGATTAAGCCAGTATTAGTTTTAGAGAAATCCAGTGGGCTATAAAGATCCTTAAGTATGATGCCGTACTATATCGAGTTCTATTTGCAGCGTCTATAGGAGTAAACCAGTGATTTTCCCAAATATTATCTGGAGATGTATTGATTATATGATTTCTATAATTCTGTACCTGTTGATACGTTTTGGGTGTCATGTCTATGCCGGGGAATCTACTCTCGAGTGTATCTAGTTTGGAAATATTTACAAATGGTTGTATGGAGGTAATTCCTTTCTTTGCCCACTGTATGTAGGGGTATTCTGCCTTTTTGTTCAAAAATTGTGTTTTTTTAAGGAATGGAGGGTAGATAGATTTAGTAAAATCCTGGTGATTCTGAAGAATTACAAGTTGCCAAGCTCGGATTGGACCAAATAATACTATGTTGTTTTTGACCTCCTTTGGAAGGTGTATGTACTGGAGTATATAAAGGGCTGTGAGATTTATGGATGGGTAGGTATTTTGATCTAGAATTGGGTCAGTAAATCTTTTTTTTTCTAAGATCCAGTGAATGTGAAGCACAGGTGGACAGCCCATTATGCTCTTTAAGGTTAGGTGCATTAAGTCCACCCCTATTTCATGGTTGCTGTTGTTTTAGCCAGCTAATTTGGGGATGTTTATTTGTCCATATGAAATTACTGAGCATGGAGTTTATATGTTTGAGGTCTAAAGAGTAAGGGTAGATGTTGTAAAGGATATAGTAATCTCGGAAAAGTTACCATCTTAATTAGTGCTACTCGACCAATATATGGCAATAATAAATGTTTCCATGGTTTTAATTCCTCTGAGATTTAAGTAAAAATTGGTGTATAGTTTAGCGAGAATGTCTTGTGTGGGAATTTTGGTAAATTAATCCCCAAGTATGTTAACACAAGAGGTAACCATTGAAGGGGGTTTGTCAGCATTTTTGCTGGTACCACTGTTTATTGAAAATACATTGATTCTGATTTTAAGTAATTTATAGTGAATCCACTAGGTTTGCCAAATCTCATTTTGTGGTTTGGCTAGGAAAAGTAACATGTCATCTGTGAAGGCAGTGACCTTTTTATGGATGTCCCTACTCTGATTCCTTTCAAATTCTGGTTGTTATAAAGGATCCAGAGTAAGGGATCTACAATATTAAAAAGTTGTGGTGATAGTGGGCATACTTGTCGAATGCCTCTTGCTATAGGAACTGAGTCTGAAAAATGGGATAAAATTTGCTCCGGAGAATTTAAACTTAAGAATCCTTACTACATGTTCCCATGATGATATGAGATGCTGTTATATGCTGTACAATCATCTAATCTTAGTAATTAATAAGTGTGTGAGGGTCCTTTTATTTTTGCCTGCTGTATGGCTATGAGTGATTTTCTTATTCCTACAGTAGGTGAGTGGTTTGTGAGCCCATTTGTGCCTCATGCAATGGTTCAGGAAGAATATTTGGAAGTCTTTTGGTCATTATTTTGAAAGGATTATAATATAAAGTGGTTTGTGAACCCATTTGTTCTCCATCTTTTCCAGGCTTCAGTATTAGGGTTGTCATGGAACCCAGTAAAGATGAAGATGAAATAAACATATTTATTATATACGTTGGTCAAGGTTTGTGAGATATCTTGTTTTGATGTTTAAAAAATTCTGCAGTATAGCCGCCTGGCCTTGGTGATTTGTGATTTGTTAGAGCGGATATGGTTAATTTGACTTCTTCCAGGATGGAGGCATTAAGTATGATTCCTTGGTATTCGTTAGTGTTTGAAGCTTTGTGTTTGATGTTAGTAATACCGTATTTTCCGGCGTATAAGACGACTGGGTGTAGAAGACGACCCCCCAACTAAGTCGTCTTATAAGCCGGAAAAATCGCATCTATATTTTAACCTTTTAGGTTAAAATATAGAGTTTGCCACCCTCTTCCCCCTTTCCCCAATCCCCAATCCCCAGTACTTACCTATTTTCTGCTCTGTCTCCCGCTGTTAAGCCGGTCCGTGGCTGTGAGGGAAGCGTTGTGAGCTCCCCTCCAGCCGCGCGGTCAATAAAGTTTTGTTTAAAAAGAAAATGTAAACAGACTTTATTGAAGCCGCGCGGCCTGAGGGGAGCTCACAACGCTTCCCTCACAGCCATGGACCGGCTTAACAGCGCGAGCGTAGACAGAGCAGAAAATAGGTGAGTAAATCCCAGTACCCAGCGTATAAGACGACCCCCAAACTTTTGAGAAGATTTTCAGGGGTTAAAAAGTCGTCTTATACGCCGGAAAATACGGTATATGTAATGGGACTCATATTTTTAGCAATGTTAGGCAGAAGCCTTCCCGATTTCCCCCCACTAGAGTTGAGCGGACACCTGGATGTTCGGGTTCGGAGGGTTCGGACAAACTTCGGAAAAAAGTCCGTGTTCGGGCTCGAACTTGACCCCGAACTTGACCCCGAACTTGACCCCGAACCCAAACCCCATTGAAGTCAATGGGGACCCGAACTTTTGGGCACTAAAATGCCTCTAAAAAAGTCCTGGAAAGGGTTAGAGGGCTACAAAAGAAAGTAAAATGGGGGTAAGAGTAGGACAAGTGGCCTGCAAACAAATATGGATAGGGAAATAACTTCAAATAACATAAAATACATACAAATAAAAATACAGCTGAGCCATAAAATAGCACTAGATGGAATCTTTGATTTTAGTTTTGGAAGAACATAAATCTAAATCTAAAGCATGGCTGCCAGGAGGATCAACAGAATTATCCATTTGAGAGAGGGTTGGAGTGCAGGGTATTCTCTTTCAGTTTATACTAAGTGACCCATAGGTTGAGGAGGTGGCGGTGACCTTGGCGGTGTAGGTGGAAGCGGCGCTGGAGGAAGAGGAGGAGGGGGAGGTAGCCAGAATTTTTCAAAGTGCGCTGTAAGCACAGTATTGGACTGTTCTAGTTGACTCTCAGATATGAAGTGCCCCGCAAGACGCAAATGTACTATTTAGCACCCAAAACAATAAGAATTTTTCAAAGTGCGCTGTAAGCACAGTATTGGACTGTTCTATTTGACTCTCAGATATGAAGTGCAGGACGCAAATGTAATATTTAACACCAACAAATTGCAGTATTTAAAAATGCCTAGATGTTGCCCACTGAGCTAACAGAACAGGATTAAAGTCATGTGCCTGGCACACATGCAGTTGCAAGTGCACTGCACTCTCTGTGGCACTGGGCTCAGGGCAGGGTACAAATATGTAGTATAGCACCAGCTAAAATAATCACTGTAATTTGAATAATCGCTGTAGTTTGAATAATAGCTGTAGTTTGCAGATTCAACACCATCATTTTTTTTAATCTGTCCCTCACAGCTGCAGCATCCTCTCCCTACACTAAGAATAGCTTATCTGATGTGCGGTGACTCCAGCTTATATATACTAGACATGTGCATTCGTTTTCGGACTAATGCATTTTCGTCCGAAAATAGCATTTTCGTCCATTCGTCCGAAAAACGAATAACAAAAATGATAACCTAACGAAAGCCGAATGAACGAATGGTTAATAAATCAAAATCATTCGTCCATTCGTCCGAAATAGAGTCGGTTTATAGAATACCAATAGCATTACATGTATTCCATAAACCGACATAATGAACGACTTTCGGTTAATGGAATGCATGTAATGCTATTGGTATTCTATAAACCGACTCTATTTCGGTTTATAGAAAGCCAATAGCATGAATGGACAAATGATTTTCGTTTATTAACCATTCGTTCATTCGTTCATAGCATTACATGCATTCCATAAACCGAAAGTCCATAAACCAAAAGAGAGTCGGTTTATAGACTTTCGGTTTATGTAATACATGTAATGGTATTGCTATTCAATAAACCGAAATAGAGTCCCCATTCATATGAATAGGTCAATTCGTATGAATGGGGACTCTATTTCGGTTTATAGAAAGCCCATAGCATTACATGAATTCTATAAACCGAAAGAGATTCGGTTTATAGACTTTAGGTTTATAGAAAGCCCATAGCATTACATACAATGTATATGTATGTAATGCTAGGGGCTTTCTATAAACCGAAAGTCTATAAACCGAATTTCTTTCGGTTTATAGACTTTAGTTTTATAGAATGCATGTAATGCTATGGGCTTTCTATAATCCGAAAGTCTATAAACCAAAAGAGATTCGGTTTATAGACTTTCGTCTATAATTAAGTAACTTTGAAACATACATTTAAACCTTCAGGTTACACGAATGTAACCATTCGTATTACAACAGTGCCATCTACTGGCCAAACGTAACATTAACTGCCATTGAACATACTTTTGTTTTATAGAATGCATTTAATGCTATGGGCTTTCTATAATCCGAAAGTCTATTAACCGAAAGATATTTGGTTTATAGACTTTCTGTTTATAGAAAGCCCATAGCATTACATACAATGTATATGTATGTAATGCTATGGGCTTTCTGATTGGCTGCCCTGCAGCCTTTCAAAACACGCCATTAAATCGCCGAACCCCGAACTCCAACTTGAACATACAGTGAAATGTCCATGTTCGGGTCCGGGGTCCAAAGACCGTAATGTTCGGTACGAACCCGAACAGTGCGGTTTGGGTTCGCTCAACACTACCCCCCACCCATCAAAAAAAAATTCGGTCTGGAGTGTTCAATAGGTCTGGTTGCTTTTTCAGTGAAAAGGGTTTCCAGTAATTGCTTAACTGTTTGATATTATCATTTGTTGTT
This sequence comes from Pelodytes ibericus, assembly GCA_036172795.1. Classification (NCBI taxonomy): domain Eukaryota; kingdom Metazoa; phylum Chordata; class Amphibia; order Anura; family Pelodytidae; genus Pelodytes; species Pelodytes ibericus. Next base: position 40,380,100 of record CM069858.1, on the reverse strand, counting down.
TTTGTCAAGGTTGTTTAACAGAGTAGTTTGTCCTTGGGTAACTGAGTGAAATAGATCATGGTATCCCTTTTCCCATGTTCTATTGCAATTTGCCATGTATGCAATGAGATTTCCTCTTTAGCTGTGTTCCACAAAAACATGGGGTCTTCCACATGGGCCAAGTGATCATCAACAAAATTTGCCATGTCGAAGACAGAAAGGTCCCAAAATCAGCATTTACCTTTAGATAATTAGGAAATCACAAGGAATTCAATGGTTTGTTACTTCTTCATATTTCCAAGGCCAGTGTTATAGGTGAATTATCTGATATGACTTTGGTTAGTGTATGAGTTTGTGGTATTTGCCGTAAGTAGATGTGGAGAGACTTACATGTAATCAATTTTTCCTTGACTATCATGCATTTAAAAATGATGTGTGTATTTTGTAGCAGAGCTATTTGAAAGGCACCATATGTCTATTAATTTCAGTTGTGCCATCAGGAAATGTATACTCTCTGAGGGGTGTAAAGTAGTGTGTATGTGTCCTAATGAGGAGTCTAAGGCTGGGTCACTTACAGAAATGAAATCTCCTCCCATGATGAGTGTGAATTATGGCATTTTGGATAACTTTTCAAAAACTGAGAGGATGAAGGATTGACTTGGTGTGTCCTTCAGAGGTGTCCTTCAATGGAGATTAAAAATCTACCTTTTGGATCAACTATTTTACTATGAATATCATACGTGATGTGTTTGCTGAATACAATGGCTACCCCCCTGTGCCTCTTTTTGGATCATGCAGGTAAACATTCTGCTATCCAGTAATCATGTAGTGATGTAAAACAAGATTTACACCGATGTGTTTCTTGTAATAGTATGACGTTAGGTTTCTTTAACATTTTTTTTACACATTAATGATTTCCTGCACTAAATATTAGATTTTATATTGTGTTCAAAAATAGAAACTGAAATGGAGCTTGGGTCAAAGCATATGGGTGTGATCCTTAGCAAGAACTACAATCTCTTCAATTTTTAAAAGGGGTTCTTCTTGATAGTGTTTGTTTAAGAATCTATCGCTAAGCTGGTGAGTTGCTCCTGCAAGAAGAAGTTTTGAGACATTAAACTAGTCATTATTCATGGTCAGCTGAGCTTGTGGACCTGCACTCTGTATAGTTAAGTCAGTGACTCACTTTAACTCACCCTTTAGTAAATGGAGCCCATATTGGTCCTGACTTCCCTTTGTTATCTAAAACTTTGAGTTGTGTAAATAAAGATGCCAATGTAAGTCAACAGAGATTGCTTATAATACATTCTGGGTTAATCCATTGATGGATTAACCCAGAAAGTTGGCAGTTAATGAATGCTTTATCCTTATGTGTCTAGCAAACTCAAATGTTATTGTCTATCTTTTGAATCTTCCACAAAAAGAGTTTGTCTTGCTCAAAAGAGTGGGAGATAAAACCATTCAAGTGAAGCCGTAAGTAAGTTTAAAACATTGCTTTCCTTTTAAAAGAAAACATTCATTTAATTGTAATAAACATCCACCATAGCTATCTACCAACTTTAATAGTAAAGGTTAAAAATCACCTCATATTTAAAAATAGCTAACAATTATCCAACTACCGCAAAATATAATTTAGGAATGCCTGAAAATATTAAAATACTGCTTTAATCGATATGTTTAGTTTTCATAAAGATATTCTTCCCCAGTGCTCTCTCATTCTAAAGACTCCACATTTTCCATTCCTGATTAACACTTTGAAATGCAAATGCAGTGGCACTATAAATATTATTATGCAGTAATTATTTAAATTTTCTTTCTAATGCTAAATATTTTCAAACATTAATACTCATTATTTAAAAATGAATCCAGGAAGGAAATGATAATAAGAAAATGATGAGTAATTTTATACATATATATTTTTTAAATATTCTGATTTTAAATTCTTAATCTACAAGTAAATTCATGCTAATTTACAGCTGTTTCTTTTTAGCTAATATTCAAGTTTCAAAAATCAAGATTTTTTTTGACATTAAGAAGTGTAAAATTTGAAATCACAAAAAAGCTTGTGGGAAGTAATTGTATGCTTATGTTGTAATTAGTATATAAACACAGTGCTAGATGTTCGTGTAAAAAAGAAATTTCATTTATGAAAGGTATACATTCATAAGAATATATTTTTTACTTTCAATATATTGTTTCTGACAGAGTACATACAGAAGCAATATGCACTTTCCTTGATTTAAATAGAACATTTCAAATGTATATGTATTTATCCTTGAAAACTAAATCTTACATTGAATCATATTTTATTCACTACAAGTACTGTTGGATTATTAAGGTTTATTTTTTTTAAGCTATGCTTCTAGAATCTAGGGCTAAAATAAGTCTCTTGGACACTAAGGGTTTGATTACCTGTTGTAAAACCAACCATAAATACTATGTTTTTCTGCGGTATTATATTGCTCATACCAACATAAAGCGGAGCATGGGTTGGCAGATAAGAACCATTTAGACCATGTACTCTGCCTAGTTTCTGCCAAAAAATAAAAAATCGGAATATCTTCATTAGTTTTATCTTATATCTAAGATAGATCTCATGCCTGCTTCCATTTCTTCCCTGTATTAAAACCACTTCAGCTAAAAGTCTATTCTATGCTTCCACTACCCTCTCAGCATTAGCATTTTTCAAGGTTGAGATGGGAGCATGCAGGAAAGATTGACTCTGTCCATTTTTGGTCATAAAGATGAATTCTCTATTCTATGCTTTTAGTGATATGAGACAAAATAAAGCAAAATAATCGCAGCTCCGCATGCACTTGCAGTATGATCTCACCTGTCAGTTGAGGCCACTTTGAATGGCCTCAGACTGACAGGAAATGTTGATGTCTTAAATTTTTTTGGCAGATACCCGCAGGGTCTCTGCAGTTGTGTCCCTGACTACCAGTCACCTTGTAATATGTACAGTGTAGCTTACGCCGCTGTTGTCTGATAAGAGAGATTTACGTTTACTTGCATGGGGATCTTTAGTTAATTGGTACAGTATGTTAGATTAATGCAAGGATGCTTTGTAGCTTAGCTCTTTGGGGGTGTGAGCATGTGATGTCCTAAATGGGTGAGAGTCCAATCTGAGTGTAAGGTTCCCTTGAGCCAAATCTCTGTGTCTGATGTCAGAATGCTTGCAAATATTGGCACTGCCATAGGCAGGTCTACTTAGGGCTGGTTGCATTTTAGACATTTGTCGGCATTTGCTCTTCCCATTTTGTAAATTTGGTTTGGGGATATAAATGAAGCTTGAGTATTCTATAAAATATTTAAGCATATTTAAGTGGACAGGGTCCAAAGTTAGACAGTATTTAGGTTCTGTATGGAGTGATTCAAAATTATTTAATTAGTTACCAGAAATCCAATCCATAGCCTGTCTATAGGACCACTAAAGGACCACTATAGAACTCTCTAAAGATGGGGAGATTCAGACACAAACCAACTAGGGGTTTATGAGAGTTCTAGTCCTCCAAAAGCAGCTAGCTGCAGTATGAAACCCATCCTCTAGCAACCCTTACTCTGTGTGTAAACATAAAAAAAATACATGGTCTGCAAAAAAAAAAGTTAATGCACCTATATTTTTAAAATAGGAGTTGGAAAATTTGCCCTTGGAATATGTTTTCAAGATGTAAGTGTATCTGGGAAAAAAGCTGGTCAACATTCAGTAGAGATAAGTGATGATTAGAAACTTGAAATTTTGTGCTTAAAAAATGCCCACAGAATACTTGGTAACCAGCCTCAATGTGTATCTTAGTACATATGGAGGCAAGTTGTAAGTCAATAAGCATTTAATAAATCTTGCATGTAGCAGACAATGTGCTCTCCTCAATGAACTGAGTTATCCCTAATTAGCACTATTTTGATCAAAATATTTTTTCGCAGTCTATGGTATTCAATGACCAGAGATAATTTAACTCAGGTAACATAGAAACATAGAATGTGTCGGCAGATAAGAACCATTCGGTCCATCTAGTCTGCCCAATATTTCTGAATACTTTTATTAGTCCCCCGTTCCCGGTCTTACGAGGGACTAATAAAAATATTCAGAAAAATTGGGCAGACTAGATGGACCGAATGGTTCTTATCTGCTGACACATTCTATGTTTCTATGTTTCTAACTAAATAAAGAATATTCTAGTCTATTCTCATCTTAATTTAGTGTGTGGTTAGTGTGTATTTAACCATGTTATTCAAAAAGAGATTTTTACTGGGTGAGATTTAATTTTATCAATGTAGCCTACATTGGGGTGCCAATCAGTTTGTTAAAATAATTATTGTATAAGCACAAGCAGAGCAGGACACTGAACTGCAAGGGCAATCTTGGTAACTTACTTAAATAGGTAATGTTGGTCCCAGAATGAAGATTGGTCACAAAGAAGGTAACACAAACAATGTTGAAACCTGCAGTGTGAAATAACTAAACCCTACTGCTTTCTTGCAGAATAATTTGTTTTTCTCATCAATATCAATCAATATCATCAATATGCGTTAATAAAATTCTGTGCTTACTAACCACTTTTGGAACTGATTTGATTGCAGTTGCCAAACATCTGCACACAAGTAGAAGTAGCTAATCAGAGGGGCATTAAGTAATTTTGTAACCTCTCACTCTGACCTACTGACTCCCATTGATACTGAGCTTGGAAAATCAACTTCTTTTTACCAAAAACATATGAGCCAAAACTAATGTAGCCCAGTAGTGAACAACTCTTTCTTGAAATAAGCAAAAACTACTTGAATGATAACTGCTCTATAAGACCAATATTGCAACAATACTGATAGTTTGTGTTCAACCTTAAAACATTGGAATGTGTAGAAATTAGTATTTAATCTTTAAACATAGAATAGATAGGTTTCTTTTGAAACCAAATTTGTGAAAACCGGTAGTATATTTTTTTCTCTTTCTGCCATAAAATGTTAAACGTGATGGAATTTGTGAGCAAGGGATAGATACCAGCATCGTTCATGGAGGACATTTTATCTATGGACAACATAGTGATGTTCCATGGACATTCAAGTGCCTTGCTATAGATGTTAGTGAACTTGTATGAACACTTTACCTACCTCTGTTTGATAGATTATTTTTATTTAATTAACAGAGACAACTGGGTTGCAGCAATACATTACAAAACACCAATCATGTTTTGCTCTAATAAAATACATAGTTACTTAAAATGTTGTGTTTTGGGAAATTGCATTATACTCCTCGTCTTCCCAATCTCCAGGTTCTACAGAGAATCTTTATTCTGTAGTCTGTCTTTTTTTAAATCTTTATTTATGGTGGTTTTTCACAGTTTTTCAGAGGTATAACATCAGTTGAACAGAAATTGTATGAGTCATGAAATAAAGTATGACTACATTATACAATTATGTAAGATATAACCACAAACAAATCTCGCTTAAGAAGGAGAAAAATACATAATTGTAACTATAACAGCTAACAATAGCAGAGGTAGTCAATTGTAAACAATAGAATACACCAAAAAGAAAAGAAAAAGACAAAGGAGGGTAGATAGGGAAGTGGGAAAGGTGGGGTGGGGGGGTCCTCATCTCTTTTTATGGTAGGAAATGATGCTGGGAAGGCATATTCACATATTCAGGTGTGTATGGATGATGGAGGGTATGACAGTTAAACTGAGGCTGTAAGGAATGACAAGAGCTTCTATCATGGAAAACACTTCTTCCAGGGACCCCAAGGAAGAGGGTGTTTGATGGATGGATGCCGTGAGTTTGTCCAGGTCTATAATGTCCTAAATCATTGCTTGTACAGTGCCAAAGTTGTGCAAGAGCTCTACGGGCTGCCAAGGCTATCTGAAAGATTAATTAAGTGCACATGTTATGGTATGTGCCCACTACTCCACATTGTTTCCAGATAGAGGGGAGGTTAAGGTTTGCATCTTGGAGAGCCTTGTGGATGTGATGTACCATCGTATTTTATTTTGTTCCTAGTGCATGGTGCAAATAGAGATTTTTGCTGTTGCTTCCTCGTTCTCCAATAGGTGGCCAAAGTTATTTTCCAAGGCTGTAATGTATGTTAGGGTGGAGTTGTAAAGAGAAAAATAGGGTTCCCCACACAGTTGGGAGATTTACTCTTTTCTCCTCAGTGAGTCCATACAGTGGCGTTCATATGTAGTCTGTCTTGTAAATGCTTTCTGTACTTTCTGTATCCCATGTGGATGGTTTATTAGCATAGCTGCTCTTAATTTCCCTGTATTTTGAGCATTGGGGAATCTATGGAGACCTCACAATAGGATTTGTTTGAAAATAAATAAATAAATATATATATATATATATATATATATATATATGTCTGTGTGTGTGTGTGTGTGTGTGTGTGTGTGTGTGTGTGTGTAAAAAGTGCGCACTGCCTTCACTCAGCTCACAAGATAAAAAGATAATCTTAGTGTCCAGGTGCTGCTCACATTAAAATACATATAATACACATTATGTGTAAAATACACTATGTGACTCCCCACAGAGTGTTTGTGTGACATTATAAAGCTGAAGAAGTTTTCCAAAATGCATACTGTGGCACTAGTCTTGCCAGGCACAAGTGTAAGGTCTTTTCTTTCATTACATTTAGTTTTTGGAATTGTTTTTATAGTGATTTTATATTCATTCCCTCCATTGCAGGGTTTATGTCACATATTTAATACAATTTTATATTAGTCCCCCACCACTTGGTGTATAGTGTCTGAAGGATCTTCCCCAAGGTGCAATACAACCTTAAATATGCCAGATGTTGAATATTCACTTGGCCTTCTCTTGCCTCAATAGGATTATATATACATAAGGGATTAAGTAAACACAATTGTGTAGTATTAAACTTCATTATGCCCCACTCTGTTCTCCTATGTACTCACAAATGATAAGGAACTAACATTGTTTATTTTATTTTTATTGAAGTGCACCTATACAATTTTTTGGTGTATGCATGTATTACTTGTTATGGGGTATCACCGGATCGTTGCAGGATCACCTAAATTCAGCGCTGTGGTCACTCATTTGTCCTTTTGGAATATTTGTTATCTATACTCCGTGTATATGTATAATACAATTTTTTGCATGTGTCTTATTTGTGGATATTTCTATTTGTAGTATTATTTTTACTATATTAAACATTATACTTGGTTATTACAATATAGGGTTGTCTGTTGAGTTAATAATTTCATAAATGCGTAATAGTTTGAATTGTCCATTTTAATGCCATTTACCATCTGTTGAATGTTGGGGTTACAATATCACATTACAATATTCGTTACTTATAATTAGAGTTATCGCGAACATAACATTTTCCGTTCACGAACGCGAACGCTAATTTCCGCAAATGTGCGCGAACGGGCGAACCGGGCGAACCGCCATAGACTTCAATAGGCAGGCGAATTTTAAAACCCACAGGGACTCTTTCTGGCCACAATAGTGATGGAAAAGTTGTTGCAAGGGGACTAACACCTGGACTGTGGCATGCCGGAGGGGGATCCATGGCAAAACTCCCATGGAAAATAACATAGTTGATGCAGAGTCTGGTTTTAATCCATAAAGGGCATAAATCACCTAACATTCCTAAATTGTTTGAAATAACGTGCTTTAAAACATCAGGTATGATGTTGTATAGATCAGGTAGTGTAAGGGTTTCGTCCGCTTCACAGTGACAGACCAAACTCCCCATTTGCACAACCGCAAACTCCTCATTTGCACAAGGTTGGATACCAAGCTAGCCATGTCCCGTTCCTTGTCCTCACTGATGTCATTGAAGGTCTCTTCCTCCACCCAGCCACGTACAACACCAAGGGTCCCCGAAAGGTGACAACAAGCCCCCTGGGACGCCTGCTGTGTTTGGTCTTCCACCTCCTCAAAGCTACCTTCTGACTCCTCTTCTTCAGACTCCTCTCTCTGCGTTGCCTCTCTCTGCGTTATTATAAAATGTGTTAAGTAGTACTATTCCTATCAGTTTAATCCCTGTTAAATCCCCTATCAGGGGACGTGTATATGGCATCGATTTTAGGAACCGGGAGATGGAAAAAGATGCTTGGTCGGTCCTCTTACTTCAAGTTTGGGGCACTGCGCGTGCAATCTAATGTGCCACCAGATAGGAATGGTGTGTTAAGTAGTACTATTCTTATCAGTTTAATCCCTGTTACGTCCCCCTCATCAGGCCTTTTTTAGTCGAATGTATCGCCCACTGTCAGTCCCTTCGGGATCCATCCCTCATTCATCTTAATAAAGGTGAGATAATCTAGACTTTTTTGACCTAGGCGACTTCTCTTCTCAGTGACAATACCTCCTGCTGCACTGAAGGTCCTTTCTGACAGGACACTTGAAGCGGGGCAGGCCAGAAGTTCTATCGCAAATTGGGATAGCTCAGGCCGGAGGTCAAGCCTGCACACCCAGTAGTCAAGGGGTTCATCGCTCCTCAGAGTGTCGATATCTGCAGTTAAGGCGAGGTAGTCTGCTACCTGTCGGTCGAGTCGTTCTCTGAGGGTGGACCCCGAAGGGCTGTGGTGATGTGTAGGACTTAAAAAGCTCTGCATGTCCTCCATCAACAACACGTCTGTAAAGCGTTCTGTCCTTGCCGGCGTGGTCGTGGGAGGAGGAGGATTACTTTCACCTTTTCCCCTGTTAGATTCCCGTTGTGCTGTGACATCACCCTTATACGCTGTGTAAAGCATACTTTTTAATTTATTTTGGAACTGCTGCATCCTTTCCGACTTGCGGTAATTCGGTAACATTTCAGGCACTTTCTGCTTATACCGGGGGTCTAGTAGCATGGACACCCAGTACAGGTCGTTCTCCTTCAGCCTTTTTATACGAGGGTCCCTCAACAGGCACAACAGCATGAAAGACCCCATTTGCACAAGGTTGGATGCCGAGCTACTCATGTCCCGTTCCTCATCCTCAGTGATCTCACTGAAGGTATGTTCTTCCCCCCAGCCACGTACAACACCACGGGTACCAGATAGGTGACAACGAGCACCCTGGGATGCCTGTTGTGGTTGGTCTTCCTCCTCCTCCTCAAAGCCACATTCCTCCTCTGACTCCTCTTCCTCACAATCCTCTTCCAGCATTGCCGCAGGTCCAGCAAGCGATGCTGATAAGGCTGTTTCTGGTGGTGATGGTGACCACAACTCTTCCTCTTCATGCTCATCTACGGCCTGATCCAGCACTCTTCAAAAGGACGCATGAGCCTACAGGCATTGCGCATGAGCGTCCAGTAACGTGGCAAAAAAATTCCCAGCTCCGCAGAGGCTGTCCTATCACCCTGGTCATACAAATAGTCGTTAACGGCTTTTTCTTGTTGGAGCAGGCGGTCGAACATTAGGAGTGTTGAATTCCAACGTGTCGGGCTGTCGCAAATCAAGCGCCTCACTGGCCTGTTGTTTTGCCGCTGGATATCTGAAAAGTGCGCCATGGCGGTGTAGGAATGCCTGAAATGGCCAAACACCTTCCTGGCCTGCTTCAGGACGTCCTGTAAGCCTGGGTACTTATGCACAAAGCGCTGTACGATCAGATTACACACATGTGCCATGCACGGCACATGTGTCAACTTGCCCAAATTCAATGCCGCCAACAAATTTCTTCGTTGTCACAAACCACTTTGCTGATCTCCAGTTGGTGCAGAGTCAGCCACTGATCCACCTGTGCGTTCAGGGCGGACAGGAGTGCTGGTCTGGTGTGACTCTCTGCTTTCAGGCAAGTCAACCCCAAGACGGCGTGACACTGCCGTATCCGGGATGTGGAATAGTACCTGGGGAGCTGGGGGGGTGCCGTTGATGTGGAGCAAGATGCAGCAGCAGAAGAGGACTCAGTCGAGGAGGTTATGGAAGAGGATGCAGTAGGAGGAGTAGAGGAGGTGGCAGCAGGCCTGCCTGCAAGTCGTGGCGCTGTCACCAACTCACTCATGCTTGGCATCCGTCAGCAGGTTTACCCAATGTGCAGTGTAGGTGATATACCTGCCCTGACCATGCTTTGCAGACCAGGTATCAGTGGTCAGATGGACCCTTGCCCCAACACTATGTGCCAGACATGCCATGACTTCCTTTTGCACAATCGAGTACAGGTTGGGGATTGCCTGTTGTGCAAAGACATTTCGGCCGGGTACCTTCCACTGCGGTGTCCCAATAGCTAAAAATTTTTGGAACGCCTCAGACTCCACCAGCTTGTATGGTAAAAGCTGGCGGGCTAAGAGTTCAGACAAGCCAGCTGTCAGATGCCGGACAAGGGGGTGACTTTGGGACATTGGCTTCTTACGCTCAAACATGTCCTTGACAGACACCTGACTGTGGGCAGATGAGCAGGAACTGCTCAAGGCGAGAGACGGAGTGGCGGATGGTTGAGAGGGGGCAAGGAGGACAGCAGTGGTTGACGTGGCTGAAGATGCTGGACCAGGAGGAGGATGGTGGCTTTGAGTTTGTGTGCTGCTTGTACTCATGTGTTGATCCCATAGGCGTTTGTGATGTTCGATCATGTGCCTTCGCAAAGCAGTTGTACCTAGGTGGGTGTTGGACTTCCCACGACTCAGTTTCTTTTGGCACAGGTTGCAAATGGCATCGCTGTTGTCAGAGGCAGACACACGAAAAAAATGCCACACTGCTGAGCTCTGCAATGACGGCATTCTGGTGGTGGCAACAGCATGCGTTGATTGGCATTGATTGGTGTGCTGTCTGGCTGACCCCGGGTGCCGATGCATGCTGTCTGACTGTGCCACTAGCTCGTTGCGACGACCTCCCCCTGCTTCCAACTCGTCTCCTCCTCCTCTCTGTCTCCCCATCTGAACTTTCCCCCTGTTCTTCTTCTCTTCTAGCGGGCACCCACGTGACATCCACGGACTCATCGTCATCATCAACTGCTTCACTTGTATCTGACAACTCCTCAAAGGAAGCAGCAGCGGGTACAACATCATCATCATCACACCGAACGTCCGTGTGTGTAATGCTGCCTTACTGAGACATATCCCTGTTATCTACATCCTCTGGCAATAATCGTTGCGCATCACTAATTTCTTCCAACTGATGTGTAAATAACTCCTCTGACAGATCAAGTGAAGCGGCTGTGGTGCTAGTGTTGGTGGTGGCGGCAGGCGGGTGAGTGGTAAGCTGTAGAAAATTGGGTGTCCTGTGTTAGCCAGTCAACTATGTCCTCAGAACTTTTCGAGTTCAGGGTACGTGGCCTCTGAACACTGAGCATTATTCTAGGGCCAAAGGGAATCACAGCACCACGACCATGACGGCCCCTGCGGGGTGGCCTGCCTCTGCCTGTCGATTAGTGGTACTATGCGTGCAAGCTACTGTGACAACAGATATGAGTGGCACTGTGCACTGGCAGAAGTTGGCAGAGTAGACGCTGTAGGCCTGACACACACGCTTGTAGACAACTAACTGCTATTCAATCTATTACAGTCAAAAAAGTACATTTTTTAAATGTAGACTACTGTTACACCAGATATGAGTTGCACTGGTGTGACACTGTGCCCTGGCAGGCCCTGAAACGCACACGTGTGAAGGAAACTGACTGCTATTATTTCACAGTCAAAAAAGTGTTTTTTTTTTTAAATGTACACTACTGTTACACCAGATATGAGTTGCACTGGTGTGACACTGTGCCCTGGCAGGCCCTGAAACGCACACGTGTGAAGGAAACTGACTGCTATTATTTCACAGTCAAATTTCTAGTTTTTTTTTTTAAATGTACACTACTGTTACACCAGATATGAATTGCACTGGTGTGACACTATGCCCTGGCAGGCCCTGAAACGCACACGCGTGAAGGAAACTGACTGCTATTATTTCACAGTCAAAAAAGTGTTTTTTTTTTAAAATGTACACTACTGTTACACCAGATATGAGTTGCACTGGTGTGACACTGTGCCCTGGCAGGCCCTGAAACGCACACGTGTGAAGGAAACTGACTGCTATTATTTCACAGTCAAATTTCTAGTTTTTTTTTTAATGTTCACTACTGTTACACCAGATATGAGTTGCACTGGTGTGACACTGTGCCCTGGCAGGCCCTGAAACGCACACGTGTGAAGGAAACTGACTGCTATTATTTCACAGTTAAATTTCGAGTTTTTTTTTTTTAATGTACACTACTGTTACACCAGATATGAGTTGCACTGGTGTGACATTGTGCCCTGGCAGGACCTGAAATGCACCCGTGTGAAGGAAAGTGACTGCTATTATTTCACAGTCAAAAAAGTGTTGTTTTTTTTAAATGTACACTACTGTTACACCAGATATGAGTTGCACTGGTGTGACACTGTGCCCTGGCAGGCCCTGAAACGCACACGTGTGAAGGAAACTGACTGCTATTATTTCACAGTCAAATTTCTAGTTTTTTTTTTAATGTTCACTACTGTTACACAAGATATGAGTTGCACTGGTGTGACATTGTGCCCTGGCAGGACCTGAAATGCACACGTGTGAAGGAAAGTGACTGCTATTATTTCACAGTCAAATTTCTAGTTTTTTTTTTAAATGTACATTACTGTTACACCAGATATGAATTGCACTGGTGTGACACTATGCCCTGGCAGGCCCTGAAATGCACACGCGTGAAGGAAACTGACTGCTATTATTTCACAGTCAAAAAAGTGTTGTTTTTTTAAATGTACACTACTGTTACACCAGATATGAGTTGCACTGGTGTGACACTGTGCCCTGGCAGGCCCTGAAACGCACACGTGTGAAGGAAACTGACTGCTATTATTTCACAGTCAAATTTCTAGTTTTTTTTTATGTACACTACTGTTACACCAGATATGAGTTACACTGGTGTGACACTGTGCCCTGGCAGGCCCTGAAAAGCACACGTGTGAAGGAAACTGACTGCTATTATATTACAGTCAAAAAAGTTTGTTTTTTTTAAATGCAAGCTATTGTGACACCAGATATGAGTGGTGGCACTGGGCAAGTGGGCACAGTATACGCTGTGAGCCTGACACACACGCTGGCAGGCAGGCAACTGCAATTAGATTACACAGGAAAAAAAAAAAAAGCAGACTGATGTTCTAGCCCTAAAAAGGGCTTTTTGGAGTGCTGTCCTTACAGCAGAGATCAGATGAGTCCTTCAGGACTGTAGTGGAAACTGAATACACTAGCCTAGCTATCGATTTCTCTATTAAATCAGCAGCAGCAGCTTCCGAATGAATCTAAAATGGATGCTGTCCAGGAGTTGGGAGGGTCTGGGAGGGAGGGTCTGCTGCTGATTGGCTGGAATGTGTCTGCTGACTGTGAGGTACAGGGTCAAAGTTGACTCAATGATGAGGAATAGGAGGCGGACCGAACATCGCATATGTTCGCCCGTCGCGGCAAACGCGAACAAGCTATGTTCTCCGGGAACTATTCGCCGGCGAACTATTCGGGACATCTCTACTTATAATCCCCTCATGAATTTAATGGATGCATCTTCCCATAATACCTAAGAGTGACTACTTGTTATGCCTCACATGATTGGCTATCTGAGCAGACAAGTTTGATTCTATGATACAATCTCTTCCTTATCTAAAAGGTTCAGGGCATTATAGAACATGGTGCATCTCTTTTAGAGTAAGTGTTAAGTATTCAGAGACAGAGTTCAGTCTAGACTGCCAGCTACATAGAGATATGGTAGTAGACTCCCTGGCTTGGGCTGACGGTAGTTTGTTTATATCCCCTTTTCTGTGTAATGGGAAGAGCATGATCACCTTGGAGTTAGGGATAACAGGATCCTGACATCCTTCTTACCACTGCACCACACAGACAGGGAAGTCCCCAGTTGGCCCTCTACCACTATTATGCCAAAAAATACTTCACCTTGAGAGCTAAGTAATCTCAGGTGTTAACAAAATGGATAACTTAGCGGATACCCTGAAGATGGAAGGAGATGAGGTCCAGACAAAGTTAGCGGTTTTGTTTTTGCGCAGAAACCCACAGCATACCTGCTAAATGAAAAGATTAGTCTCTAAAATACACTTACAATATATACATTGGACAAGTGAGTTAAATATCTGTGTACTCGCTGTATTATTAATAAATGATGGAAATCCCAAAATTGTTTCTGTAGTTTCCTCAGTATTTCAAATGTATAATATATAAATTAAAATGAAACTAACACTTACAAAATCTGTTTGTATGGGACAGAAGAAACAAACTTTTCCTTAAAGGTAGGTAAACATAGTAATATAACAGAAGGAAATGCTAGCAGGGTGTATGGGGAGAGACATTAGCAGTAGAAAGAGGGAAGTGTTCATTCTATTGTACAGAGCACTGGTGAGACTTCACTTGAAGTATTGTATGCAGTACTGGAGACCGTATCTCCAGAAGGATATTGATACTTTGGAGAGAGTTCAGAGAGAGGCTATTAAACTGATTCATGGATTGTAAGATAAATGTTACCAGGAAAGGTTAATTTATCTTAACATGTATATATTGGAAAAAAGACATGACAGGGGGCATATGATAGAAATATTTAAATACATGAAGGGAATCAACACAGTAAAGGAGTAGAGTATATTTGAAAGAAGAAAAACTACCACAATAAGAGTCCTAGTCTTAAATTAGAGGGGCAAAGGTTTAAAAGTAATACCATGAAGTAATACTTTATTGACAAGGTAAATAATGCATGCATTAGCCTTCCAGCAGACATGGTACAGGTTAACACAATGAAGGAGTTTTTGCATGCACGGGATTTACAAAGGCTATCCTAGATATAAGATATGACAAGGGACCAAAGGACGTATTCAGAAAATTAGGCAGACTTCATGGACCAAATGGTTCTTATCTTCCATGTTTCTACTTGCAACTAGGCATGAGTATAAATTTTATACATAACAGAATTTACACTGTACAAATCTTGGCTATTTTTTTTTGCAGACGTGTGATAGACAATATAATAACATGGAAGCTTTTGTTTTAAGCGTTATTCTCTATAATCAGTATGTCATACGAGGTGGGCAGGAAGTCTCTGAGCTTTTAAGTTTGACAAGGTCATGAGAAGGCATACTAAACTATTGTTTTGAAATGCCATAGCCATTATTAAATGTATCAGTAAGGACAGGAAAAAATATGTATTACAATTTATGTTTTAAAGCAAAGTGTATAATTTATTTGTGAATATTGAAGTGAATTTGAATATTCATATTGATTTCACTGTATACATTAATGATAATCTTTGTGGCAAATGGTTTATATAATACACCTTCAACTAAAGATGTATGAAATAGAACATATTATTTTACATACAGTTACATAGTAATTTAGCCTGCAAATAGACTTGCATCCATCACATTTAACCCTTTTCCTATTTCTTGTTTTTCTCTGTTGATGCAAAAGTATTCCTCTTGCAATGGGGAAAAATTATTTCTTGACTCCTTGAATCAAAAAGTACCAAATACGTATTAATTCTTTTACTAACCTTCGATGTTTTGGTTCATTAAAAAGTACACTGAGAACAGGAGATGGCACAGAAACACTGAAATATAATAAAATCACCACCATGGTTTAGTAAATAAAACCACTATTGTGGATGTGCAAAGTGAATAAACTCACAAGCATAGGTGAGAACAGCACCTTAAAAATGAAAATAGTCTTTAATGCTGTAATGAAAAAAATATGAAACACATGGTGCATTATATCATACACAGGAAGAGAGCCTTGCATGGACTTACAGGAACTCTGCAAAGAATGAGTATAGCAACAAGAGAAAATGACAGGATGCTCAAAATGAGTGTCAAAATTCACAGTGGAGTGCCAGCATTAGACACATTTACTGGAACAAGTCACCTTTTCCTGAAGAAGGTGTGATATGTAGCTGCCTGGCTGGGATTTTGATCCCTTTTTAAATATGGGCACATCATTGGCATTACACCAGTCTGTGTGCACCATGCCTCAAATAAAAAATGCCTGAAAATCAAAAACTAAGGTGTGGCCAGATCTGTGGCTTAGCTCTTTAAGTACCTATGGGTGTATACTATCAGGCCCCAAAGCTTTGCCTACCCTAAAACCATTTTGTTGTTTAACAGCTTTTCTTGTGTCAGCTAATCTCATGCCTTCTGTAACTGTTCTGTAAATGTAGCTTGTAGGTTCTTGGCCGTCCTTGGTGAAAACAGTAGAAAATATATATTTTTAAATATCTGCTTTCCCTCTGTCCCCACTGACCACAACCCAACATTATCAGCCTTTCATTTTTTGCCATTTATATATTTAAATATTTTTTTAGGGATTCCTCTTGCTCTTCTTAGCAAGTATTTTTTCATTCTTGAATGTAGATAATTGAATTGCCTTTTTTAAAGTTTGTAATGGCATCATTTTGCAAATGTCTCTGCTGATCCTCAGCTTCATAATGTTTAAAATGCTACTTTCCATTTATTTCCTGATTTACCTTATTGGTTACATTGGTTTTAGTTTACTTATTTTATAGTTGTTTCCAAAGGGTATACATTTATTTTTGTAGCATTAGTTTGAAGATAGGGGACACTTAAATCCTATTTTAACAGTAACAGAAAATAGCATTCAATAATTCAATGATAAAACAGGCCAACAAGCACAAAAAGGGCAATGTAAAGTCTGAACACCTTTCCCTTTGCAATATTAAATTGCAAATCAGAAATGTGTTTTCTGCGTGCCCATATTGTACCCCTTCCCAGATTAGGGCCATAGTCTGTGGCTTCAGCATCCTCTAGGAGTCGCAGTAATGGAGGGTTCCGTCGCAAGTTCTATTTTTTATTACTGATTTCTTATTTTGTGCAAGGTATCACATAAACAGGTGTTTAAAATGTAGAAGATCTAAGACTTTGTTTTAGAACTTTACTTCTATAATGTATGCATAATTCCATCAGATCTGTGTTGCACACATTATCTATTCTCCGGAAATACTTGAATTTATATAAACAGAGTTCATTTAGAAAATAAATATATTATATTACTTTATTACTATGTTTATATGGTTTTACATACTGTGCACGGTTCCTTATAATCAAAATGGATCAGAAAAACAGCAATGCTGACATATTTAAAAGAACAAAAATGCATATACTTTGACTTCTAGAAATTGCCTTGATTGTATGACAGATAAGACAGTTAAAATGGATAGTACATGCTGCAATGTCATTTTCTTGTCTTTGAAGTCAAGGCTGAAGCCTGTCTTCTTGTGTTTAGTTTTAAAAGTATTTTGCAAAAGTCAAATAACCCTAAAAATATCAAAATCTTTAAAGATTAGATGTCAAGAATAATGAAAAAATGTTTTCCTAAAATGGGTGACATGGAGTTTGATCTTGTGAGCACCATTACAAAATAATAGATTTCGGAAATGACTTGTACAAAGGACAGGTTCAACTTTGTTTCAACTTGGAATACTTTTTTACAGCAAAAGTTTACAAGGCAAAGTTTAGGATGACATGATATGTTAAGAGGGTACAACTATAAGATAATGAAAGATTACATCAGCAACAAAAATTGTTACTGTATGTTGTCATTAGTATTCATTGAGGATAGACAGATTTCACATTACTGTACAATGTGCAGATGCAAGTTTAAAGGCACTCTATCACCGAAACATTGCTTATATTGTGAATTTAGAGAATAATAAAAATACTGAAATTAATCTATACATTGTGTTAGCAAAACTGCAAGCAAATGCCTAAATTAGAAGATATATGTGTTTTTAATGTGTCTGTAGAGTCTCCTGCTCATGGCATCACCTGTGGTTTGATATACAAATTACACATTTCCCACTGAAAACTAGTTTATTTGCATATCAAGCCACATGTGATGTCATAAGCAGACAACACCACAGACACATTTGAAACATATTTGTTTCCTAATTTAGGCATTTGCTTGCAATTTCCCTAGCACAATCTGTAGATCAATATTTGTTTATTCTCTACATTCTCAGTAAAAACAATGTCCTGGTGATACAGTCTCTTTGAAGAAGCACTAAATGATGTATGATGTTTTAATCACAAAGAAGGTATCTAACATGTGATTAAAAAGGCTCATTAATGATGCCCCAATGTTTCATCATTCAGAATATATATTGGCTTTGCTTGCCAGCCAGGATCCCATGTCACGGAGATGGCTTCCTGCCATCTGTTAAAAGACAAAATAGGGTTTAAGCACAAATCCATAAATATTTGATATATGTGGAAGGTGGAAGTGTTGTAGGGCACTGGCAGAAGTGGATCTTCTAAACTTTTTGTCTTTTATATATTCTACCTCTGGGCAGTTCCTTTGTACTGTGTATAACCAGTGCCAGAAGTAAATAGTGGTGATACAACCAACAGGGGTAATACAAAGTAAGCATTTACAATACAATGTAGCAATATATTCCAAGGAGTGGCATTTATGATATATATTTGCAATTACATGTTTAATGCCATTATAACATGTTTGCTATTATCTAGTCTTGCTTAATCTATATCAGTAGTGTATCTTCCACATGGCAAACAGGGCACTCGCCAAGGGCGGCACTTTGCCAGAGGGTGACACTTCTGGTGCTTCAAATATTTTCTCTCCCTCCCCCACCGTTCAGCAAGCTTTAGCTCCTTCCAGTTAATCGGGTGATGGGGGCATGTAATGGACGTGGTGGGGGTATGTAATGAGGGTGATGATGGCATGTAATGGGGGTGATGGGGCATTTAGTGTGTATGCAATGTGGGTGATGGAGGCATGTAATGGGGTGATTGGGCATTTAACCCCTTAAGGACAGAGCCTTTGAAACATTTTTGTCCTTTCTGGACAATGGCTATTTTAACATTTCTGTGCTGTTTGTGTTTAGCAGTAATTTTCTTCTTTGTCATTTGCTGTACCCACACATATTATATATTGTGTTTATCGGGACAAGAAGGGCTTTCTATGAATGCCATCTTTTTGATCATATCTTATCATATTATTAAAAAAAATAATAAAATATGGTAAAAAAAAAAATACACAAATTTCTTTATTTTTTATTTGAAACAACTTCTCCTCATCGACAATAGTGAACGAAAAAACATGCTAAATAGATTCTACTATTTCTCCTGAGTACAGGGATACCACCCATGCATAGGTTTGTTGGGTTGTTTGGGGGCTAAAATGCCAAATTTGTGAGGTGCAGTTTTTTGTTTTCCAACTTGAAATTTTTACATGCAGACAGCCTGCACACATGTCCCATTTGGGACATATTTGAAGCCAGCTAGTGTATTTTACCCCATCAACCCATATATTTTTTAAAAGAAGACACCTTAGGCTATCTCAAATGGTGGTATTTTTACACTTTCCATGCTCTAATTCTACCACCAGCCTTTGTCAAACTTTGTGGTAGTAATTTTTTTGTGTTTTTTTTTCACAAACCTTGTACTTCAGACATGAATTCACAGATTTTGGTATGTGTCACTGCCAAATAACACCCTAATAAGTGTTCAGCAACATCTCTTGAGTACAGGGATACCACCCATGCATAGGTTTGTTGGGTTGTTTGGGGGGTAAAAGGCCAAATTTGGTAGGTGCAGTTTTTGGTTTTCCAAATTTTTGACATGCAGACCGCAGACCGCCTGCACCCATGTCCCATTTGGGACATATTTGAAACCAGCCAGTGTATTTTACCCCATCAACCCATATATTTTTTAAAAGAAGACACCTTAGGCTATCTCAAATGGTGGTATTTTAACACTTTCCATGCACTAATTCTACCACCAGCCTTTGTCAAAGTTTGTGGTAGTAATTTTTGTGTGTTTTTTTTCACAAATATTGTATTTTAGACATAAATTCACAGATTTTGGTATGTGTCACTGCCAAACAATAACCCAATATGTGTTCAACAACATATCCTGAGTACAGGGATACCACCCATGCATAGGTTTGTTGGGTTGTTTGGGGGCTAAAGGGCCACATTGTGAAGGCGCGCATTTTCAACTTGGAATATTGACGTGTAGTCAGCCTGAGCCCATCTTTCATTTGGGACTTTTTTTTAAGTAGGACAGTGTATTTTACCCCAAAAAGTATATATTTTGTAAAAGTAGACACCCAAGGCTATTTTAAATGGTGTTATTTTAACACTTTCCATGCACCAATTCTACCACCAGCCTTTGTCAAAGTTTGTGGTAGTCATTTTATTGTGTATTTTTTCCCACATACATTGCACTTTAGACACAAATTCACATATTTCGGTATGTGTCACTGACAAACAATACCACAATATATGTTCAGCAACATCTCCCGAGCACAGGGATACCACCCATGCATAGCTTTGTCAGCTTTGTTAGGGGTTGAAAGGCTACATTTGAGAGGTGCGCTTTTTGATTTTCAAACTTGGAATTTGAACATGTAGAGCAAGGAAGGGGTTAATAGCTCTTATAAGAGCCTTTGTAGTACTGTACAAAAAAATTAACCCCTAAAAATGCACAGACAAGAAAAAATGTTCTGCTGTGCAGTGATCAGTGGCAGCGAAGGGGTTAATACACTACACTATACAAAAGGTATGGCTTTTATAAAAGCCCTTGGGACTCACAATTTATTAACATTTTATTTAATTTAATACAATTTAAAAATTATGTTATACAGATCTGTCTCTTTCCCTCACTAAAACTCAAGTGAGGAGAGGGAGGCAGAGCCATATGTGTCAGAACAATATTTACGAACCAGACGAATGGTGATGCTCATCTGAGAAATCACCAAACCACCTTTGCCACTGATCGGCTGTTACTGATCGCTATACACGCGTTCAGACAGCTTCAAAAGGAATACACGTAATCCCCTAGTGGGTATAATTAACCCCTAGTGAGTCTGACAAAAAAAATGCTGAAAATCCTTCGGCGACTAGATTGCTCCATATGCGCTGCTTAGGCAGTGACCATATGCACTGCTTAGGCAGTGACCATATGTGCTGCTTAGGAAGTGATATACGGCAAGGAAGGGGTTAATAGCTCTTAAAAGAGCCTTTGATATACTGTAATAAATCAAAGTAAAAAAAATAACCCCTAAAAAAATGCACAGACAGCAAAAAATGTGCTGCTGTGTAAGATCACTGCGTACACAGCGATCAATTGCAGGGAAGGGGTTAAATACTGGAAACGGCTTTTATAAAAGCCTTTGGGTCTCAATTCTATTAAATATATTATAATTAAAAACTTACATTATACAGCTCTGTCTCCCTCCCTCACTAAAACTCAAGTGAGAGGGAGGCAGATCTACACTGGTCAGACCAAATATTTACACATATTGATCTAACCAGACGAATGGTGATGCTCATCTGAGCAAACGCCAACCCGCCATTGTCACTTATCAGCTGTTACTGATCGCTATACATGCGCTCAGACAGCTAAAAAAAATTTTTTACGTTAAACGTAGTCCCCTAGCGGGTATAATTAACACGTGACGGGTGTAATAAAAAAGTTTTAAAAAAATTAAAAATGCTTCTGCAGCAAGATTGCTGCATTTGCGTCAGATCGCTGATTAGGCAGTGATCTGCGGCAAGAAAGGGGTTAATCTCTCTTAAAAGAGGTTTTTTTTATACTGTAATAAATTACAGTAAAAAAAAATAACCCCTAAAAAATGCACAGACAGCAAAAAATGTGCTGCTGTGTATGATCACTGCGTACACAGCGATCAATGGCAGGGAAGGGGTTAAATGGCTTTTATAAAAGCCCTTGGTGTTTAAAATTTTATTAAATATTTTTATTATTATTTTATTTTATTTTTTTTACTTGATCTGATCTGTCTCTCTTCCTTACTAAAAGTAGTAAGGTGAGGGAGGCAGATCAATACTTGTCAAAGGCAATATTTAGTAATATTGCCTTTGACAGTATGGTAAGTGCTCATCAGAGCACTTACCATACATGCCTGCACACAGATCACATAGATCTGCTGTGCCGGCATCGATTGGCTCCCCCTAGAGCATCGGAAGGGAAATACTTTCACTTCCGATGCTCTTGCCATTAGAAGGGAAGCGCTGCCTGTACAGGCAGCGTTCCCTTCTACTGAGCCGATGGGGTCGCTCAGGAGAGCGACCACCATCGCCTCTGGGGAGCAGCATGGTGTTGTTAAGTGCCTCTCACTTTAACAACACCGGAGATGCTTAGAAAGTGAACGATCGTTCGCTTTCTAAGCACATGTGTGCAGCGGGCGCAGCCATTTTTAAATGGCTGCTACGATCACTCCGTGGAGTGATCGTAGCGCGCCCCTGCACATTTGGGGGGTGTTGCACAATGCCTCTACCGCTACAATGCCTCTACCAACACCGTTAGAGTAAAGAAAGCGACCGCTGGTCACTTTCTTTACTCCATTTAGTGCATGACGTGCCAGGCACGTCAGCTGTCGGCAAGTCCACGATTTGCCGTGACGTGTCTGGCACGTCATCTCTCGTTAAGGGGTTAATGTGTGTGCAACGTAGGTGATGGGACATGTCATGGGTGTGCAACGTGGGTGACGGGGCATGTAGTAGGTGTGCAACGTGGGTGGGGGGTGCCTGAATTTTGTCTGCTTAGGGCAGCACAAAACCAAGATACACCACTGGGTGCTCTTGTCCTCTTCTGATTTCCTGTCTGTTTGTATGCTTGCATGCTCTGTTTTCATAATTATAAGAAATAATTTCTTTGAACATAATGTCACAGTACAGATTCAGGAAATGGAGATAAGGTTCATACAGCAGAAATATAACCTTATTCTAAAAGAAGCTTAGACTAAAATGGAAATGTGTAAGGGAAATTGAACTCCTCATGAGCTGCAAGCTGTACAGAAAGATATATATATATATTGTGAAATGAAATACACCAGTGCCACCAATATAAAACAACATGCTATTTATGTGAAATGGTGTATTGTACCAAGTGATTATGTGTTGCCACCCTAACTTTCTGTTATCCATTAAAAGCCTGGACAAAATTGATGGGGTTTACTATCTCCCTTGGGTTCCGTGAATTGCTATACAAATCAAGGTCAGAGCCTGAAAATTTTTTTTTTAAATGTTCTGGCTGTGTGACATGCAAGCCTCATTCTCATATAGGGAAGCAATTTCAAATTTGACACATGATTATTTGTTCAACAGAAGATATATACAATGACATGCTCATGTGACCTAGAATGTATTGAAAAAACATTACTTCACTATTTGGGCTCAGATCAGGGGACTTTGACAAGCCATCAGGACTGCCTATCAAGATGGCAAGACTGATGAGTTTGGTCTCAAAACATTTTTTATAAAGAGGACATCAATTGCCAGATATGTATCCCAAAAGATCATGTCTCATTTCTACATCAAGGTGTTGAAAGGCTGAATTACTTGTAGATGTGTGAAGTTGATTGAATCATAATATTTAATATAAGGGATCCATTGTGCCTAAATTAATATGTAACATATGAACTATTTCTGGTCACTAGATAGTTTGTTTTGATATAAAGCTCTATATTTGCATACATTTAGTCATCGGCCCATTTCTATGTTATGTTATATGGTTTATCTTGCCATCTTGTTAGTGCTTTTAGTTAATCACATTTGTAACCATTAAATTTATCTATTATATTATATGTATGATATCTGTTGGGGTCACTTAAATTAATGATTGCAGACTTCCTATGTGATTACAATTTTAACTTGTGCTTACAAAGATGTATGTATGTATGTATGTACTGTAAGTACCATATTTGCACGAAAATAAGACAACCCTGATTATAAGACTACCCCCCAAACTTCAGATCTTTTGTTAGGAAAAAACTAAAACCCTGAATATAAGACTACCTGTAATGACTACCCCAATGAGAGGGGGTATCAGCCTTCTTCCTGGCAAGATGCTGAGCAGTAGTGGAGTTGCTTTATCCCATCCGCTGGATCCAAGTAGAGAGTAAGGCTAGTGATTTATGCTGGGCAGGTTCCCTTTCAAAAACGAGACAAGGCTAAGTTTTTAAGGGTGAAGTAAAAACTGACTCCACTGAGCTTTTATTGCTGCTTTTATGCAGGATTTTACAGTATTGTCACCACCCACTGGACCTTGTGGGGCACCAACAATGCAAGTACAGCAGCCAATCAGGCACAATGTTACAATCGAAACACACCTAGTAATTGCAGTACATTCCTCCCCTCTGACTGGGAGATAATTGAGTTAAACTTTGTATCAGCTTAATTATCTCCAAGCTAAAAAATATACTTTTTCCCATTTATTATAATTTCAAAACTATGCATGGGATTTCAACAAAAGTTAAATTTTCATAATGAATCCATTCATGGGAGCAACATATCCAAAAATGGCACGAATTGGGCCAGGGGTTCAGAAGTTAGTAAAAATGTGGATATGACCGTCTGTTCGTATGTTTGTATGCCCAAAATAGTTCCACGATTTCAGTCCCTGTGGTTGGTCTATTTTCCTGTTGTATTAGCTGTCAAATGCACGAACGGAACTGTTCGTGCCTCCCCTCATAGGATGTAGATTGTTCGTATGAAGGATACCACATGAATAGTCTCTATTCTCAGTTCTTATGCAGCAAATATATAGCTTAACAAGGGGTTTTGTTACACTTCCCTGCAGAAAAAAATGTTTAACTTGTATATATTCACATGTAAATTGCTTTTTCATATTTAATAAAAATTGTGATATAAAAAATGCATTTCTTGTTTTTATTTCCTTTTATTTGCCCATCTGCCCCCACAGCCATTTGCCCACCAGATTAAGCCAATGCTGCCCCTACACCCAAGACTTTCCCAATGCTCCCTCTACCCCCTCCCTAGCCAGACTTGTCATAGAAGTCCCAGCGGAAGTACAGGGCAGCAGCGGAGGATGTTGTATGTGCAGATATCCACCAGCTGCCCCAATCTTCCTTGTGGGTAGTGGGGGCAGCTTGTGGACGTCTACACGATACACGCAGACATCCTCCGATGCTGCGCTGCACTTCCGCTGGGACTTCTATGACGGACCGCTGGATGGTCACATGACCTGCTGGCTTCCGTCATAGAAGTCCCGACAGACGTGCCGGGCAGCAGCAGCGCATTGCGCAGACATCCACCAGCTGCTTGCGTGGGGAATAAAAGTCCCCTGCAGCTCTGTGAGGGACCAGGATCCCAGTCTAATAGTCAGACCTCGATTTGAGTTCTGATTAGAAGACAAACCTCCAACACAAGACGAGGGGACTTTTTCAGAGCATTTGCTCTGAAAAAAACTTGTCTTATATTCAAGAAAATATGGTATGAGTGTGTATATATTGTTATACACATGTGTGAGTGTTTGTAGTTGTATATGGGTTCTCTTGATAAAAGTGCAATTTCAGGGCTTTTAAACATGTATTACTTTAATAATTTAAGTTGTTAATAGCAAATAATACTTATATCCATTTTGAAAATGCTGAAAAACTAGAGAGAGAGAGAGAGAGAGAGAGAGAGAGATTTATTTATAATACAAAAGGCATTACATAGGAAATAATTTCAAGTTATTTTATTGAACATTTATATGGATATGCATTATAAAATAAAGCAGCAATTATTAAATACATGTACAACACCTCTAAGTCTATTGCATTGCTATTAGCTCTACGTGTAAACTAGCCATCAGTATATGTTTTTGCCTTGTTGGAGTTGACCAGCCCATGCTGAGTTGCAACATTTTCCAACGATTAAGGTTTGACTGGTATTTCACATTTTCCCATACTGTGTATGGGAAAATTATAGTCTTCACAGATTTATTGTTTGAAAGTTTCACTTTATGAACATTTTTAGGTACTGTTTATCGAAAGTTGAAAGCTACTGAGGACTATTGTTCCTTTCAAGTACATATAATCCACTTTGTTCCCTAAAATACTTCCGTGACATTTAATTAACATTGCTTATTTTTTTTATGTGAAAAATGTTAAATATTAAGTTGGGTCTACATACATGTATTTATTTTATGTATATAAATTATATATATTATACATATATATATTATACATGTATTTACATGGTGCATCCATAGGTATATGCAGCCCTCCTCTGTATGAGGGCAGTTGCCCTTTTTTCATTGCAGTGTTAGGATCTTTTTTTCTTGGTATATATTATCATTTATTTATTTAAGTTTAGTAGGCTACCAGCTGTATAATCGGTTTAATTCTTAGAGTGGATATGCTGTGGGATTCAGCCCTTCATCCTCGAAATAAATCAAATGATTACCATCAAATTAGGTAATAATAAGATATACTAGAAAACAAAAGAATGTTTCAATGTACACTTTCTTCATTGTTATTATTATAGTCTGCAGTGTCTAATTATTTAGATAGAACTACTTGGTGCATGAGCATATTTGTATAGCTATACAGTGAGATAGTAGAAGTCAGGCTGGACAGTGCAAGGGAATTGTTCTATTAAGGTTGTAAAGAACAATCAATTAGTTTATGAACTTCCCTGAAATGTGGTATTTTAAAACTATAGTAAAAACTATATGGTGTGTAACATAACACAGTAGGCCAGCCCTAGAAAAAATATATAAAAAAATGACTGATGATGAGTTTTGGGAATGTGAGCAGAAGCTGGTTAAGATTATCAGTAAAACAGAGATGAATTGGAGTATATTTATGAATGAGATGAAATGTAAAGTAGGCAACAGTTGTGGAAAGCCTTGCCTACTTAGCCGAGATAATTATTTGGCTAAATCCAAAATTGGAAAGTATGTTGGCTCTCTGACTGCTTGACTTAACACTTGTAGTTCCAGAGGGGCATCCTAAAGCTACTGTAAGGAACATAAATCAAATAGATATAATTAGTGTTGAGCGAACCCGAACCGCACTGTTCGGGTTCGTACTGAACTTTATGGTTTTTGGACCCCGGACCCGAACACGGACATTTCACTGTATGTCCGTGTTGGGGTTCGGGGTTAAGCGATTTAATGGCGCATTTTGAAAGGCTGCAGGGCAGCCAATCAACAAGCGTTTGACTCGTTTACCCTTAGAAGCCATCACAGCCATGCCTACTAATGGCATGGCTGTGATTGGCCAGTGCAGCATTTGCTTCCTGCACTTCATATCTGAGAGTCAAATAAAACCGTCAAATACTGTTCTTACAGCGCACTTTGAAAAATTCTAATAATTTTGGGTGGTAAATAGTACATTTGCGTCTTGCGGTGCACTTCATATCTGAGAGTCAAATAGAACAGTCCAATACTGTGCTTACAGCGAACTTTAAAAAAATTCTAATTGTTTTGGGTGCTAAATAGTACATTTAAGTCTTGTGGTGCACTTCATATCTGAGAGTCAAATAGAACAGTGAAATACTGTGCTGACAGCGCACTTTGAAAAATTCTAATTGTTTTGGGTGCTAAATAGTACATTTGCGTCTTGCGGTGCACTTCATATCTGAGAGTCAAATAGAACAGTCCATAGTGTGCTTACAGTGCAATTGTAAAATTCTAATTGTTTTGGGTGGTAAATAGTACATTTGCGCCTTGCGGTGCACTTCATATCTGAGAGTCAAATAGAACCGTCAAATACTGTGCTTACAGTGCACTTTGAAAAATGCTAATTGTTTTGGGTGGTAAATAGTACATTTACGTCTTGCGGTGCATTTCTTGCAGTCCAATAAATCAAAATTGTTGACTATTGGCAGTTACATTGTCGCCTGACATAAACCATCTGTTACTTTGGTGGGTGACCGCCCTGGTCGTGGTGCTGCTGGTGTTGGTGGAGCTCCTGTTGCAAGTAGTCGATGTGGTCAATCTGTGCCAGCTACATGCACAAGTGAAACACCTTCCTCAGGTGCTAGTACGCGACAGAACCTTCAGCGTTATTTGGTAGGGCCGATTGCCGCTCTTAGAATGGTGAGGCCAGAAAAAGTACATGTGATAGTAGAGTGGGTGGCTGACAGTGCCTCCAGTTCCTTCACATTGTCTCCCACCTGGTCCTCTGCTGAAAGCTCAGAGTTGACACCTGCAGCCCATGGCCATCTCTCTTTCACCTCACCCCCTTGCAAATCATCCAAGATGTCTGAGCCACAAGTCATGCAGCAGTCTCTTTTGCTTTTTGATGACTCTGCTGGCGGGGTCATAAAACCTAGCCTTGCCCCAGAAGTGGAAGATATTGAGTGCACTGATGCACAACCACTTATGTGTCAGGATGTGGACATGCGAGGACCACCGCAGCACATCTCTGATGATGACGAAACATAGGTGCCAACTGCTGTGGCCTTCGGCAGTGTGCAGACCGGCAAGGAGGGCAGGGTTGAGGAGTGGGTGGAAGATGATGTGGAGGATTATGAGGTCCTAGACCCCACATGGAATCAAGGTCATGCGAGTGACTTGTCCAGTTTGGAGGAAGAGGCGGTGGTCGCAAAGAGGCACCAGCGCAGCATAAGAGGGAGCAGGGTGCAAAACCGTAGCGGCCGTCACCTAGACAGTACACCTGCTACTGCCCACCGCACCCAGGGGCCGAGCACACCAAAGCCAGCTACAAGGAGTTCCCTGGCATGGCAGTTCTTTAGACAATGTGCTGATGACAAGACACAAGTGGTTTGGCAAGCTGAGCAATCAGAACCTGAAGCGAGGCATAAACGTGCTTAACCTGAGCACAACCTGCATGACCAGGCATCTACATGTAAAGCACGAGCTGCAGTTGAGTAAGCATCTCAAAACCCAAGAAAGGTCTCAGGCTCCTCCTGCTTTCTCTTCTGCTGCTGTCTTGGCGTCTTCCTCCAGCTCTGGAGTCACAGTGGCACCTGCCACTGAGCAAATAGAGGAAGTGGCAGCAATGTCCACCACCGTCCCGAAGCATCTCCAGACTGTCCCATGGAAGCGTTCAGCTGTCCATCTCCCAAACACTGGAGAGAAAGAGGAAGTATGGCCCTAACCACCCGCGAACACTGGCCCTGAATGCCAGCATTTCCAAATTCCTGGCCTTTGAAATGCTGTCATTCCATCTGTTGGAGATGGACAGTTTTAAAAACCTGATGGCGGTGGCTGTCCCAAAGTACGTGGTTCCAAGCCGCCACTACTTTTCCCGGCGAGCCATCCATTCCCTGCACAAGTAATTGGAGGACAAAATCAGATGTGCACTGGGCAACGCCATCTGTGGCAAGGTCCACATAACCACAGATACATGGACCAGTAAGCACGGGCAGGGACGCTATATCTCCCTAACTGCACACTGGGCAAATGTAGTGTCGTCTGGGCCTGAGGCAGATAGCAGTTTGGGCATGTCCTTCCGCCACAGAGGATTGCAGGGAATTTCTCTTTGTCTCCTGTTGCCTCCTCCTCCTACTCAGCTTCTTCCTTCTCCTCTACCACTTCCTCTACCACCTCAGGGTCAGCGTAACACCTTCACCACCAACTTCAGCACAGCCAGCGTGAAACGACAGCAGGCTCTTTTAAAACTCATATGTTTGGGGGAAAAACCCCACAGCACGCAGGAGCTGTGGACGGGCATGGAACAACAGATCAATGAGTGGTTGTTGCCACTGAGCCTCAAGCCCGGCCTGGCGGTATAATGGGCAAAATCTCGTAGCAGCTCTGGGCCTAGCCAGTTTGATGCACATCCCTTGGCTGGCGCATGTGCTGAATTTGGTGGTGCAGAAATTCCTGAAAAACTACCCAGATATATCAGAGCTGCTGCAGAAACTGCGGGCCGTCTGTGCGCACTTTAGGCGTTCTCACCCTGCTGCTGCTCGCCTGTCTGCGCTGCAGCGTAACTTAGGCCTTCCCGCTCACTGCCTCATATTCGACGTGCCCTCAAGTTGGAACTCCACCTTGCACATTCTGGAGACATTGTGCGAGCAGCAGCAGGCGATAGTGGAGTATCAGCTGCAGCACGCACGGGTCAGTCGCTCTGCGGAACAGCACCACTTCACCACCAATGAGTGGGCCTCCATGCGAGACCTGTGTGCCATTTAGCACTGTTTCGAGTACTCCACCAACATGGCCAGTGCCAATAACGCCATTCTCAACCTTACTATCCCACTTGTATGTCTCCTTGAAAAAACGCTTAGGGCGATGATGGAAGAGAATGTGGCACAGGAGGAAGAGGAGGAGGAAGAAGAGGGGTCATTTCCACTTTATCAGGCCAGTCATTCACAAGTGGCTTGGAGGGTGGGTTCCTTCACCAGCATAGCCCAAGTACACAACTGTCAAGCCAGGGCACAGTTTTGGAGGAGGATGAGGATGATGAGGAGGAGAAGGAGGAGGAGGAGGAACCGTGTTCACAGCAGGGTGGCACCCAACGCAGCTCCTGGGCATCACTGGAGCGTGGCTGGGGGGATACGGAGGACACAGATGATAAACCTTCCACAGAGAACAGCTTGTCCTTGCCTCTGGGCAGCTTGGCACACATGAGCGACTACATGATGCAGTGCCTGCGCAACGACTGCCGAGTTTGCCCACATTCTAACTTGTGCTGATTTCTGGGTGGCCACCCTGATGGATCCCCGTTACAAGGACAACGTTCCGTCCTTAATTCCATCACTGGAATTACGTGATCGTAATATGCGCGACTACAAGCGCACGCTGGTAGACGCGCTGCTAAGTTCATTCCAAAATGACACCGGGGACTCAATGGAAGCACAAGGCGAAGGCAGAGGAAGAGGTCGCCAACGCAGCTGGGGCACCGCCAGCACCTCAGAAGGCAGGGTTAGCATGGCCAAAATGTGGAAAAGCTTTGTCAGCACGCCACAACAAGCAGCAACACCATCTGATATGCAACGTCTTAGCAGAAGGCAGCATTTCAGCAACATGGTGGAACAGTACGTGTGCACAGGCCTACATGTACTGACTGATGTGTCTGCCCCATTCAACTTTTGTGTCTCCAAATTGGGCACATGGCCTGAGCTTGCCCTTTATGCCTTGGAGGTGCTGGCCTGCCCTGCAGCCAGTGTATTGTCTGAACGTGTGTTTAACACGGCAGGGGGCATTATCACAGACAAGCGCAGCCGCTTGTCCACAGCCAACGTGGACAAGCTCACGTTTATTAAGATGAACCAGGCATGGATCCCACCAGACTTGTCTGTACCTTGTGCAGAATAGACATGTATACTGGCCTCACCCAGTCATTGTTATACTCAAGTGCACTTATTCTTTGTTTTCTGTTGTTATATGTTCCAATATTTTGGGGGCTACCCCAATTTAAAAAAAACAAAAACAAATAAAAAACAGTGTTGGCTACCTCCTCCAGTGCTGCTTCCACCTACACCGCCACGGTCACCGCCTCCTCAACCTATGGGTCACTTAGTATAAACTGATAGAGAATACCCTGCACTCCAACCCTCTCTCAAATGGATAATTATGTTGATCCTCCTGGCAGCCATGCTTTAGATTTATGTTCTTCCAAAGCTAAAATCAAAGATTGCATCTAAGGGGGTGCAGAATTAACATAGAATGTGTCGAAACATAGAAACATAGAATGTGTCGGCAGATAAGAACCATTCGGTCCATCTAGTCTGCCCATTTTTTTTTTGAGTACTTTTATTAGTCCCCCATTCCCGGTCTTATAGCTAGGATAGCCTTGTGTCTGTCCCACGCATGCGTAAAATCCTTGACTGTGTTTATCTCTACCACTTCTGCTGGAAGGCTATTCCATTCATCCACTACCCTCTCAGTAAAGTAATACTTCCTGATATTACTTTTAAATCGTTGCCCCTCTAATTTAAGACTATGTCCTCTAGTTGTGGTAGTTTTTCTTCTTTTAAATATACTCTTTTCCTTTACTGTGTTGATTCCCTTTATGTATTTAAATGTTTCTACCATATCCCCGTGTTACGTCTTTCCTCCAAGCTATACATGTTAAGATGCTTTAACCTTTCCTGGTAAGTTTTATCCTTCAACCCATGAACCAGTTTAGTAGCCCTTCTCTGAACTCTCTCCAAAGTATCAATATCCTTCTGGAGATACGGTCTCCAGTACTGCGTACAATACTCCAAGTGAGGTCTCACCAGTGCTCTGTACAATGGCATGAGCACTTCCCTCTTCCTACTGCTAAAACCTCTCCCTATGCAACCAAGCATTCTGCTAGCATTTCCTGCTGCTCTATTGCATTGCCTACCTACCTTCAAGTCCTCTGAAATTATTACTCCTAAATCCCTTTCCTCAGATGTTGAGGTTAGGACTGTACCAAATAGTCTATATTCTGCCTTTGGGTTTTTACGCCCAAGGTAAAAATTATTAGGCAAATGAGTATTTTGACCACATCATCCTCTTTATGCATGTTGTCTTACTCCAAGCTGTATAGGCTCAAAAGCCTACTACCAATTAAGCATATTAGGTGATGTGCATCTCTGTAATGATAAGGGGTGTGGTCTAATGACATCAACACCCTATATCAGGTGTGCATAATTATTAGGCAACTTCCTTTCCTTTGGCAAAATGGGTCAAAAGAAGGACTTGACAGGCTCAGAAAAGTCAAAAATAGTGAGATATCTTGCAGAGGGATGCAGCACTCTTAAAATTGCAATGCTTCTGAAGCGTGATCATCGAACAATCAAGCGTTTCATTCAAAATAGTCAACAGGGTCGCAAGAAGCGTGTGGAAAAACCAAGGCGCAAAATAACTGCCCATGAACTGAGAAAAGTCAAGCGTGCAGCTGCCACGATGCCACTTGCCACCAGTTTGGCCATATTTCAGAGCTGCAACATCACTGGAGTGCACAAAAGCACAAGGTGTGCAATACTCAGAGACATGGCCAAGGTAAGAAAGGCTGAAAGACGACCACCACTGAACAAGACACACAAGCTGAAACGTCAAGACTGGGCCAAGAAATATCTCAAGACTGATTTTTCTAAGGTTTTATGGACTGATGAAATGAGAGTGAGTCTTGATGGGCCAGATGGATGAGCCCGTGGCTGGATTGGTAAAGGGCAGAGAGCTCCAGTCCGACTCAGACGCCAGCAAGGTGGAGGTGGAGTACTGGTTTGGGCTGGTATCATCAAAGATGAGCTTGTGGGGCCTTTTCGGGTTGAGTATGGAGTCAAGCTCAACTCCCAGTCCTACTGCCAGTTCCTGGAAGACACCTTCTTCAAGCAGTGGTACAGGAAGAAGTCTGCATCCTTCAAGAAAAACATGATTTTCATGCAGGACAATGCTCCATCACACGCGTCCAAGTACTCCACAGCGTGGCTGGCAAGAAAGGGTATAAAAGAAGAAAATCTAATGACATGGCCTCCTTGTTCACCTGATCTGAACCCCATTGAGAACCTGTGGTCCATCATCAAATGTGAGATTTACAAGGAGGGAAAACAGTACACCTCTCTGAACAGTGTCTGGGAGGCTGTGGTTGCTGCTGCACGCAATGTTGATGGTGAACAGATCAAAACACTGACAGAATCCATGGATGGCAGGCTTTTGAGTGTCCTTGCAAAGAAAGGTGGCTATATTGGTCACTGATTTGTTTTTGTTTTGTTTTTGAATGTCAGAAATGTATATTTGTGAATGTTGAGATGTTATATTGGTTTCACTGGTAAAAATAAATAATTGAAATGGGTATATATTTGTTTTTTGTTAAGTTGCCTAATAATTATGCACAGTAATAGTCACCTGCACACACAGATATCCCCCTAAAATAGCTAAAACTAAAAACAAACTAAAAACTACTTCCAAAAATATTCAGCTTTGATATTAATGAGTTTTTTGGGTTCATTGAGAACATGGTTGTTGTTCAATAATAAAATTAATCCTCAAAAATACAACTTGCCTAATAATTCTGCACTCCCTGTAGTGCTACTTTATGGCTCAGCTGTATTTTTAATTTGTATGTATTTTATGTTATTTTAAGTTATTTCCCTATCCACATTTGCTTGCAGGGCACTTGTCCTACTCTTACCCACATTTTACTTCCTTTTGCAACCCTCTAGCCCTTTTCATGACTTTTTTAGAGGCATTTTAGTGTCCAAAAGTTTGTGTCCCTATTGACTTCAATGGGGTTCATGTTCGGGGTCAAGTTCGGGGTCAAGTTCGAGACATTTTTTTGAAGTTTGGCCGAACCCGCCAAACCCGAACATCAAGGTGTCCGCTCAACTCTAATTATAATACATAACATGTAAAAACCATTAAAAATAAAAAAGCATTTTCGCACAATTCTTTTAACTTTGTTTTCATTTTCACAAAGTGGTTCATAACAATTTATATTAACATTTTACCTATCTACATGTAATACATGCATATTTCATTTTTACACTACAGAACTAGCAGTATTATTGTTTAAACATTTTATGTGAAAATCAAGCACAGATAAATCCTTTTTTTTGGAGTGGGGGATTTTAAGTTTTCATATCTAATTGTTTCTTAACTGAAAAATTGCATTACACTTTCTAGCCCTGCAGCAATCCTCTAACCCACTTCTAATGTACTCTCTTTTTCTTCTTCCACAGTACAGTGCCACTGCTCAGTAACATGAAAGTTCCTGCATAGGTTTTTGAATGATTTCTTACATCAATCCCAATTCTCACAAAAGTCTGTTTTAAGTGACTGCTCTCTTCTCTTTCAAATGGATGTGCTATTTCTCTTCCTAAAGAACCTTGGCACATCAAGAAGGGGAAGATCAAGTGATAGTGGTTTCAAATATACTTCTAATCTTTTCAGTACTTAAATTTAAAAAAATAAAAAATAACATCCTTTATTTCTGACTAAATAAAGTTACTCATCTTTCTGCTGAAAGAATCAAAAGTGGATTAGAGAGGCATGGAACACAGATGTTAAACATTTGTCATTAAAAATAAAATAGTCATGGTTATGATAATTAAAAAACAAAACAAAATTCACTATGTTTTGTATGGATGTATAATGTAACTCAAAGGTATCTTGCACCCGCTAGGTGACTTTATTGGTTCAGGCAGCAAAAATAGAATCCCTGGAAATGTTACTTTATTTTCAATGGTAAATAATACCATAACTGTAAAAGTGATATGGGGCTGAACTAAATGGACAGCTAATGTAGGTTCTAAAGAACAAATGATTCTCCCTCTTGGGTCTAGTCACTAAAATGCAAGAATAGCTTGAGGAGGTCAACTTTGGAGGTCAATGTTCATTTGGAGACTTAAAAAAAAAAAAACAGATTCAAATCTTACCCATTGAAAGTAATAGGACGTGAAATGATCAAAGCTATTTTTGAGATTAAGTCAAATTCAGCACCCATTATTTTCAATTTGGTGGTGATTCGAACCTGGGGTGGGGAATTTTACTTGGTCTCAAAATGAAAGTCGACCTGATATCTCATAGCTCACTGTATCATGCTAGAGGATACTGATTAGTATGAGAGTGTGAATAATTATACTTGCTGGTCGGATAAAATGGAAGGCATTCGTTGACGAGGCACCTGCTGATTTTTTTTTATTGCTGGGTCAAATCTGTTATCCCAAATATTACATTTTCTATTTAAGTTACTTTGATCCACACAAATTTCATCTCCTAAAGGTTCAATATTTTTTTTTATAGATGCCCGATGATGTGCTAGTCAGTTGGTGAATAAAGTAAAGGTTGATCACAGTCTACTTTTCCCATGGTATGAACATTTTGAAGTATGTTCACAGCTCAAAATAACCAGTGTATAGGAAGCTGTATTGTTTACAAAGATTGCGTTCCAGACTTAAGCACTCATCTTGTTTAGTGGTCAGGCTTCCCCCTCCAGAATGAGTAGTCATTTTAGGATTATCAGATACAATATATTCAAGTTATTTTTCCTTGAATATTTGCTTCACATAAAAAGAGCCATATATTATAAGGTAAATTGAAATATTTGTGAGATACATGTTATACAAGTACTGTTTCTTTCTTTGATAGACCTTTCTGATGTTACATAAGTTTCCATGCAATAGGCCCACATGACTTAAATGGAAACCTTTTCATTCAAGCACAATGCATTCAGAGTACTTTCATTCCTGAAACATTTTCAATTGATTGCAAATGTTTCTTTGGTCATTGCTGTTCATGATGCATTCCTGGGCATTCATTGAACTTGTGATATTTGTAGCTTTTTAGGTGCCCATTGCTTACAAATAATTATAAAAATAGAGTATGACGTAAATCACATATGTTCTTTGCATTGTGACGAGGTACATTGTGTTGAGGGGATACATTGCCCTACCATTGTCAATTATTACCACTTAATGTTTTACTGCTCATATGGTTACATCTTCATAATAATTGTAGCAAGAGAATAGAAACCTAGTAATCCGAATTGAATTGATGAAATTCGTCAAGTGCATATAATGTAGCTAGAATACAATACACATCATATTCTAAAGTGATCATACTTCTGAACAGTCTTTTATTATCTGTTTCGTGAACATTACTGTTCGTGAATTATTTTTCCTGAATTGTCTTTTATATAATATATTTATGAAAATATATTGTAGTAGTAGTGAGACAGGAAATACTAACACGGGTGAAATGAAAACAGTAAATGATAATATAAAACAATACTTACTCAAAATGAATGTCGACCTCCTCAAGCTATTCTCGATTGTGCAATGATGAGCAAATGTTACATTTTTAACTCAGGTCCCTTAAGGTTAATTGATGAAAACTCATAGCTCACTATATCAGGTTAGCAACTGCTGCTTGCAGGGTCTGTTAAGCTGCTCACAGAAGGTGCAAAGGCCTTATTTAAGGTGAAATCTGCATCATTTAAGGTGAAATCGAAAAGGACATACTAGCACGTTACAGAAAGACAGATATAACAGTGGAGCCGGTGAAGAACGTTGAGACCAAGCTTTTTCGGAGTACCTGAAGACGCTAACCTGGTGGCAGCAGGAAGGAATTGAACTATCTTGTCAGGACATTTTACATGCACTTTATGTGCTATTGTCTGTTGTACATGCATTTAGTTTTTTAATATTTTTATGTATTTCTGCACAATGCATTCTTTATATTTTTTTATAAATTGTGGAATATATTCAGAAGATTTTATACTTTGATGCGCCTGATACCCTAATTTGTTTTTGAGTGTGATAACCAAACATTACCATATAACAATCCCGATTTGTACTGTATTACACTATATTTATTTTATTTTCCCATGTACATGCGCCTCTGCTTTGGTGTTTTTGAAAATATATTATATAACAAAGAAATTACTTGATTTCAATGAACCTGCTTGCAATGTCTTCACTGTCAGCAATACTTGCTTTAATATATTAAATAATGTTGCCGTTTTTTTTATCTGTTGCACCTGCACATGGACTATCATCTTATCATGGTTTATTATTATTATTATTTTTGTTAATAATACTATTAATGGTTGTGCTGTACTAATGTGTACTAAATAAAGGATACTTTTATTAAACAGTGACATGGATTACGGGAGATCTCCTCCTCCCTTTTCACAGTTCAAATGATATACTATGCACATACACTGTACACAATGCTTTAACCCCTTCGTGATGCATGATGCTTGCAACCCAGCACCCAAAAAAAGGAACAATGCGATTAGGTAAAATGTAGCCAGTGCTCACTTTGAGACTGAGGCCACTGAAAGGCACACTAAAATTATGATGGCATAGAACATACTAACATCTCGAAGGGGTTAAGATGCGATATTACTTCTTGAGTAATATTAGGTACCAAGCTGTCCATATTTGTTATGTATTCCTGGTGTATCCTAGCATACAGCCAATGTGTGGAAGATGGGCTATCTTTTAATTTCTAATTCAGCATATATATTAAACTCTTGTGCTCTTAGTCATTAATACAGATGAGACAAGAAGAAACAAAAGTTTAAGCACATATCACTTGTCTGTTCCATCTGTATCTCCTTATATGTATGCCATTATTAATGCAATTCATGAGGCGATAACTAACTCACTGTTATTTAATTAAAAAAACAAGTAACATATTATCTAAAAGAAAAAAGTGTTAGAAATGTATCAGAACATGCCAGAAATGTAAAAGAGCATCATTGATCCTGAACCAATGGTTTGGTGCAATCATTTTTGCTATGACAAAAATGGACACTGGATCACAAGCAGGAGGAATCTGTTCCTTCCTGTGGTTCCCCTCTCCATAAATCTGATAGGAGCAGTACACCAGATTGTCCTGCTTGCTGGCAGAGCACCCCCCGCAGATTTGAGCCCTAGGCCAGTGCCTACCTACAGGAAGTGCTGATTCTGCCTGAACCCCTATAATTGTGGCCAAGAATTTACTAGTCTAATCACCAAGAGAAAAAATACATTATTCAAAAGACATAGACCACATAAATTAATTGTTTGACTGAATGTGCTACATAGCGTGAATCTGCTTTCTATACTGTGTCTTTTCTCTATACTGAGTGAATAGTTATTATTTTTAACAACTTTTAAATGCAATTTGATTCGGCTAAAATATTGAACAAACTCTAAAGAAAACTACCTGTTTCATATCTTATTTTGAGAATTATAAAGCCACATAAATAGTATGAACAAATCACTTTCATGAAAACGAATACAACATTATATATTTGTTGAGATAATAGATGTGGCTCACTGCACCTAAAGGGACACCAGGCATACCACACTGACGAGGCCTATAATAAGTTGAAATGTATGTCTATTGTTGCTGCATTTATCATGCAGAGGAGACTTGCCATGCATTTCGGGTCTACACTGCCCTTATGGGTGGGATTAGTCTTATATGTTAACATAGATGTCTCCTCGGTAATGGTGATAGTGTAGGCTATATCAATGCTGTCTGTTTTCGTGAGATGTGCCCCCTGCTTCTTTTTTTAGGGTTGCCACCTTTTATTCAAAAAAATACTGTCCTTGGGTTGCTTCCATGGACATAACATTGGTCTCAAGCCACATTTTTACCAACCTGCCAGTAGAATACTGGCTGGCCGCCCACCCTATTTGCAGTAGATGTGAAATGTGTAAGAAGAAAGTATTGCAAAATGCTACTCTATGTCCCCAGTTCATTTTATATTGTAAATAGATAGGTTTCAAT
Organism: Pelodytes ibericus; assembly: GCA_036172795.1. NCBI lineage: Eukaryota > Metazoa > Chordata > Amphibia > Anura > Pelodytidae > Pelodytes > Pelodytes ibericus. Next base: position 40,341,294 of record CM069858.1, on the reverse strand, counting down.
TCAATAAAAGGGTAAGGGGAAATCTTTTTACAGGTAAAAAAGAGATTTCACCTTCAAATGTAATTACATGCCGCATTTATAAAAGCATTACCATTTATTCTGACAGAATGTTTTTATATTTGGTTATTTGTGTTTTTGTGTTAGCTTCTTTTGAAGAGAGCTGTTGATGGCTTCTTAAAATTGAGGCAATTAGCCAGATTTAAAAGAGCTTTTCAGTGTGGGCTAATGGAGATTGAACCAATTATGAGAGTTAAGATTTAAGTTTTCTCTTTGTTCATGCAGTCACACAGCTATTAAGTGCTTCTAAAAACCTTGGAAATTATCAATGGAAAAGATTATTCTAAAGGACAATGACCTTAATGAAGGTAAAATAAATGGAACTGCATTTGGCATTGTACCCAGACAAGGAGCAACAAAATATTACTTTATTAACTGTTTGTTTCCATCAGAATATTTACATATGTGTGCCATAGATGTGCAGATTTTGGAGTAAAAAGAGAAATTTAGAATTTTTTTAAAACTTAAAATGTTGCATTATAGGTATATTTTCTGAACTTTTTTGTGTTGCATATACACTGTCCTTGACTCTTGCTAATATTATGCATATGCAATGTATATAGTTTTATTGGATGTATTTTAATGTTTGCATTAAGGATTGCATGTATAATAAACATGGTTGTGTGTTAAACCTTTTGAGAACATGATATTAATCATTTTATTTCCATTTTATAAAAAATACCATTTTAATGGGAGTTAGAAGGTGCTGTAATTGTAACACCAGAATGTGTACAAGGACAACTTTGCTGATCCCACGTTTAAGATTCCTTTTTAATCTATAGTACATAAACACAAAACAGTAAAATAATGTGCATATGAGTTCTAATTTTAAACATACAGCCATGTGCATCCAGAGGGGAGCAAACAGGGCACTTGGAAAGCAATAGGAGAACATGTTTAGGGTCTCTGGCAATTTTGGCAAAAAAGGAACAACCCAGTAACCAAACTATGGTTATGCTACAGAAGAGCTTACGTTTTGTAAGTTAAGAAGACAGGAATCAGAGCTTGCACTTCACAGAATATAGTAACTGATAGAAGAGATTACACTTCACAGGATCCAGCAGCTGAAAGAGAAATTAGCACTTCACTGGCCATAATAATGGATAACAGCATTTGCACTGCACAGGGTACAGTAACTGATAGAAGGGATGTCCTTCACATGGTATAGAAACTGATAGAAGAACTTGGACACTACTGGCTGTAGCAACAGTTAGCTGAACTTGCACTTCATCGGGTACAGTAACTGATAGAAGAGCTTGCACTTTTTAGTGCATATCTCTACCTGTGAATACCATTTAGACCAATTGTTACTAGTCAGCTGCATGCAGCCACTGTTATAGAAAATGCAATTATTACTATCATACATTAAATACATATATCAAAGAAGAAAATAGTTTCTCTTTAATGGATTTTAAATACAATGTTATATTTCAGTTCATTATTATTAATAAAGCATTTAAAAATCAATGTGCATTTATGTAAAAAATCTGTTCTTATTTTCTGTATATTTTTTAAAAGTGCTAAGACATTTTTTTTATCTACACTGTCTTTTCCCAATCAGCACAGCAGGGATGTTAAATAAATTAAGCCTTTGACATTTATGTGAAATTTATAACAAACTAACTAAGGAAAGATTTTCCCACTGCCTATAAACATAGATGCAGAAAGATGCTTTCCTAAGAGAAAAACACAAAACCTGTAGAAAGTAACAGTTTTGGATTCCGAGATTAAATTAGGTCTCCAAAGACATGTGAATCTTTAAATTGCAGCCCTGAGCATTGCCTGCTAGTCCCAGTAGAATTTAATAAATTGTTTGTTTTAAACAAGGAAGTAAAATAATGTATGTTCATTCCTAATCTTACAGGAGCTAATGTGACAATGTAAAATACAAAACTATAATCAGTGTTGTTGAAATTCCCAATGATGTCAGATTCATTAGAGTAAAAGTACTTTGCTGCTATACACAAACTGTAACAAATAGGACATATTCCTCTAAAAATACATTTTATGAAGTTCTTTTAAATACATATACAAGCAGTGTTTAAAAATATGAGGGGGTTCTTCCCATTTTACATTCAATACATTACAAATAATATGCAATCTCCTTGACTGGTGACATGTTAATATATGATAAATATGTTATAATAATAATATATAAAGATGTAGATCTTTACCTCCATTATTCCTAAAGGAATAACTAGTGATTCAAATTCCCTAGTTAAACCTCCCCCCCCCCACCTTGGGGCCAGGGGATTTCCGCTGTGCCATTACATTTAAAAATGGTGGCCCCTGGTTACCATGGGCTAGCCCAACGCCAACAACATCTTAAATACATAGGCCCTCAAGGGCCACCACAATACCAGTGGTACCCATATAAATAACATGAATAGTCACCCTGTATCTTTCTTTGTTCTATTTTGCCAAATCCCCCTGGATCAATAAATAAATATTTATGGAGCCTAACTAAAAGGTTGCTACTGAAACTAGCTCCCCCACAGTATGGGCAAAAAACTATGAGCATCTCAGTCTAAAACCAATTGCCATATCAGCGAGCACAAACCTGACATCCAGGTGTGGTGCCAGTGCTTTAAGGTGGACTTCCAAAGCAGCAAAACCCCCCTCACTTGTTGAGTTTTTGCAGTTGTCCTGCCCTTGGCCAGATGGTTATTTTTGATTTTCAGGGATTCTATAATTTCAGACAGCGTGACCACAAATTGACATAAAGCCGATCTGGCCCATATTTAAAAAGGGATTAAAATCCCAGCTATGCAGTTACAGACCTAAAAGCTTGACATCCGTGGTGGGGAAACAGATTGTAGAAAATATATTCAAGATGTCATCTTGAACAGGAATTTCATTATCAGGAGCCAACATGACTTTGTGAAAGACAGATCTTGTCTCAGTGTTTCCTTGAGGGAATCTAATCATTTAAAATATTTGGAAGTAATTGTAGACAAAAGACTGGCGGCTGCAAATACCAATAAGATATTGGCATGCATTAAAAATGGTATTGACAGGTATTATTCTGCTTCTTTACAGATTCATGGTAACAATATGCAGTTCATTTCTGGACACCTTTTCTAAAAAAAGAAATACATTATGGAACTAGATAAACTGGAAAGGAGTGATACAAAACTAATAGAGGAAATGGAAAGTTTTAGTTAAGGAGACTAGAAAAGTTAAATTTGTACACTGCCAAAACAAATGGCTCTCTAAAGACATGTTCATTAGGTAACAGTACAAAGGACAAGAGGTCCCTCACTAAGTCTTGAAGAAAGGGGATTTAGTCTATGACAGAGGAAGGCATTTTTTACAGTAAGGAGAATAAAGGTATGGGATTTACTACCTAAAGAGGTGGTGCCAGCAAATACATGAAATGCCTTTAAATGCAGCTTGGATATTGTTTTAATGAACCAGAACAGAGAGTGCTATGTATGTTAGTTTAGACATGAATATTTCTTTGGAGCTTGCTGAGCACCAAGGAGAAATCTGATTGCAATTTGGAGTCTAGATGGATTTTTTTCCCATTAAAATCAGAATATGAAATTGCTAAAATAAGGGCATTTTTTTGCCTTTTTTTGGATCAACAGTTGTAAGAAAGGAATAGGTAAGGGTTGAATTTGATGGACATAAGTCCTTTTTCAACCTAAACTACTATATGTCACTTCTCATACCACTTGTATCGCTGAAATAGAAAAGAAACATAGTGACTTGGAGGACACTACTACACGATTGCAGGAAATGTCAGATAATCAGAATATACAATAACATATCTTATCGGATGAAGTCAATGACCTCGAAAACAGAAGCCAAAATTACAATATGAGATTTTTAGGCATCCCTGAAAAGGTCAAACCATCAAAATTTCTGACCACCATATAAAAAGATGGCGAGCTACAAGTACCCTTTTATGACAACCATCCTCTGCTCATCAAATGGGCACATAGAATTGATCCAGAATGCAAAGAATGATGTCAGGTAATCAACAAATTATTAAACTTTTCAATATAAATAAGATATCACAAAAACAAATTACTCTTCTTTCAAGGAGATTTCAGATTTTCAAGGATTATTCCATGCAAGAAGTTTTTGCCAACCTACAAAATACTAATGGAGAAACAAATTATATTAAATCTGTTATACCAACCATGTCCACGCATGACACATAACAACAAAACCTTCACCCTCACAAGAGGAGGCTAGGGAGATTTTTCAAAGTCACAGACCATCTCCATCCATAGTCCTGCTGAGGACCATGATGTCACATGACACCGGGCTCTCAAGTGTGGTGCACAAGGATGCAGAGCAGGAAGTCTGTACAACTGTGCCCCCTTGTGCTGTGCTGCATACAGAAACTGTGGAAAGAGGCTACCCAGACCAGGGTTACCCTTTCTGGTTTAAATAGCAGAATTTTAGGAAATTGGACCTTGCCCCTATATATATATATATATATATATATATATATATATATATATATATATAAATAAGGAGGCCAGGTCCAATGTATACATTTTAATATGTGGATACATTTTTTGGATGGCATCCAAGACATTCATTTAAGGTATATCATTTTTGTTTTACAGTGCACCCTTTATATGTCAGAGGGTGGGTTGTGTGTTTTAATCTCCTCCTTTATTGCATTCAAAAGGTGATTTCCCCCCCCCCCCCCAAAAGTCATCCATTTACCTGAGCAACTTAGAAGTAGGTGGCAGGTAGTACTGTCATTTAATTTTAATATATTCTGCAAGCACAAGGGAGCCCAGGAGAACTTGTACAGCCCCCAGCCCCATTTATTTGACCTTTTGGGCAGTCCCTGACCCTGTAGTATAAGAACATACTGAAGATACTGATAGCTCATTAAATCAGGATAAAAGGTAATTATTATGGTCAGTCTTTTACATTGTATTTTTAGGGCTTAATCCCTCTTTAAAGGGGCAGCCTAGTCCCCAAACTCACTTTGGTGCAATATAAAGATTACTTCTTGTACAGTGAGGTAAACAAGTATTTGATCCCCAACTGATTTTGTCAGTTTGCCCACTGAAAAAAAAAGATAAGTCTATAATTTTAATGGTAGGTGTATTTTAACAGTGGGAGACAGAATAACAACAAAAAAAAAAATATCCAGAAAAACGCATGTAAAAAAGTAAAAAAAATGATTTGTATGTCAATGAGTGAAATAAGTATTTGATCCTCTATCAATTAGCAAGAGTTTTGGCTCCCAGGTGTCTTTTATACAGGTAACGAGTGCTCCTAATCACAGCTTGTTACTTGTATAAAAGACACCTGTCCACAGAAGCAATCAATCAATCAATCAGATTCCAAACTCTCCACTATGGAAAAGACCAGAGCTGTCCAAGGATGTCAGGGACAAGATTGTAGACCAACAGTTGGTGCGATTATTCGCAAATGGAAGAAACACAAAATAACTTTCCGAGGGTCAGTCTCCCTCGGTCTGGTGCTCCATGCAAGATCTCACCTCGTGGAGTTTCAGTGATCATGAGAATGGTGAGGAACCAGCCCAGCACTACATGGGAGGATCTTGTTAATGATTTCAAGGCAGCTGGGACCATAGTCCCCAAGAAAACAATTGGTAACACACTACACCGTGAAAGACTGAAATCATGCAGCACATGATACATGTGCTCAAGAAAGCACATGTACAGGCCTGTCTGAAGTTTGCCAATGAACATCTGAATGATTCAGAGGAGAACTGGGTGAAAGTGTTGTGGTCAGATGAGACCAAAATTGAGCTCTTTGGCATCAACTCAACTCGCCGGGATTGGAGGAGGAGGAATGGTTCCTATGACCCCAAGAACATCATCCCCACAGTCAAACATTGAGGTGGAAACATTATGCTTTGGGAGTGTTTTTCTGCTAAGGGGACAGGACAACTGCATCAAAGGGACGATGGAGTGGGCCATGTACCGTCAGATCTTGGGTGACAACCTCTTTCCCTCAGCCAGGGCATTGCAAATGGGTCATGGATTGGTATTCCAGCACAACAATGACGCAAAACACACAGCCAAGGCAATGAAGGAGTGGCTCAAGGAGAAGAACATTGAGGTCCTGGAGTGAACTAGCCAGCCTCCAGACCTTAATCCCATAGAAAATCTGTGGAGGGAGCTGAAGGTTTGAGTAGCCAAACATCAGACTTGAAACCTTAATGACTTGGAAACGATCTGCAAAGAGGAGTGGGACAAACATCCCCCCTGAGATGTGTGCAAAACTGGACAAGAAACATCTGACCTCTGTGATTGCCAACAAGGGTTTTGCTGCCAAGTACTAAGTCGCAGGGGTCAATTACTTATTTCACTCATTGACATGCAATGAGGTCAAATACTTTTCCACCCCTCACTGTATAGTGAATAGGCTTTTGCTGGAGATTTCTTATGCTGATGTTTTACATCAGATTTCACAAATACAGGTCTGCTATCAGTATGTTAGTATGGATTTGTTGCACCAAATTTCCATTAAGACTTTGATTTACTACATTACAGTATTTTATGTTTTATTTATTATTATTATTATTATTACAATTAGTGGGAGATTGTGCACTTTATTTTACAATACTTTAATCTGTCTAGCTCTGTCATTTCCTTTTTTTTTTTTTAAATACATACACACATTGTATTTATGGTGGCTGATATCTTCTCTATGGAATTTTATTATTTATTGAAGCTTGGTGACCTTTACTCTCAGTTTTTGACAGTGACTACAAAGATTAACAGAAATGTAATAGGATCTTTTTATCTTTTTGTCCATTGTGTGTGCTTCTTCCCAGATGACCTTTGGGCTCCTTTCATAAGTAACGAACTCCTTTTTAAGAGTCATACTACATTATTTATTTACCAAAGAATTACTATATGCAATTTCCTTTGCATTAGAGCAACAGTGATAAAATTTGATACAGATGTCCAATAATCCATATCTATACAAGGTTTAGTGTGCTGTATAATTGATTTGACATGCATTCCTTCATATGTCTTGGAATGTGTTGTATACCAGTACAAACATGCAAAAAAAAAAAGTGTTTGGTGCTTTAAATACTTAAGAGGTGAACAAGGAGTGCATATATTATATTAAAATTATACTACTACAAATATGTGTGTTATTGAATTCTTATTTACCCCGTTTGTTTTGCTTGCAGATATCACATGTAACCCAAAAAGGAAAAAATGAGAAACAAACATAATTCTCTCTGTATGAATAGCAGGTATCATATAAGGATTATACTCACAAAATCTGAGCTATACATTGCTCAAATGCGCTGTTTGTGAGATTTCTCACTTTATTAAAGTAAGCCATACATTAACATATGTTTATACCAATTAGCCATAACATTATGACCATTGAAAAGTGGCAAGCTGGCGGAGACAGTGTAATGCTTTGGGCAATATTCTGCTGGGAAACTTTGGTTCCTGCCATTCATTTTACTTTAATATATGCCACCTACCTAAACATTGTTGCAGATCATGCACACCCTTTCATGGAAATGGTATTCCCTGATGGCATAGCGACCTGCCACAAAGCAAGAATGATTCATGAATGGTTTGAGGAACACAACAACAAGTAGAAGATGTTGACATGGCCTCCAAATTTCCCAGATCTCAATCCAATTGAGCATCGGTGGGATGTGCTGGAAAAACAAGTCCAATCCATGGAGGCCCCAACTTGCAACATACAGGACTTGAAGGATCTGCTACTAATCTCTTAATGCTAGATACCACAGCACACTTTCAGAGGCTTTTTGACATCTAAATGGGACCAACACAATATTAGGCATCTCTGTTGGAAGGACAGTACATTCAAGTTTTGGACATTAAAACAAAATCAGTTTTCTGGAACTTTTTGTAAGTTAGCAGCATAGAAACATAACAATGTATATGTTGATAACAAAATTTGGGCTATCTAGCCTGCCCATATTAAATTGTCAGAGTTCCACAAACTTGAACCGTTACTCATCAAAGATGACACTTTGATTCCACCATATGTAATGTTTTTTTCAGTTAATTTTAATGAGATAATCTTAATTTTCCATATTCTGTTCTGTGAATCCCTTTTAAAGACAGATCTGCATTACCTATAAGTTATCCTGTTTAGCACATTACTTTAGTTTTCCCCTCAACAAACTAGGTTTATTTCATTAATGCATTATTGGTACACACATATATTTTTAAATTAATTTGTATATGTCCTAAGCTTCCAAGTTCTGCCCTCTAGCTGCAGTTGAACTAAACATCCCATAATAATAATAATGTAAAATACAAAGAACGGCTGTTGATGCCCCCTGTGTCATGGGTCATCCTCCTGCCTTAGAGACAACCCTACATTAACATATATTTACACCAATCAACCAAAGCATTATGACCACTGAAAGGTTGCAAGCCGTCAGAGGCAGTGTGATACTTTGGACAACATTCTGCTGGGGATCCTTGGGTCCTGTCATTCATGTGGATGTGACTTTGGTATGTGCCACCTACCTAAACATTGTTGCAGATCATGCACACCCTTTCAATGAAACTGTATTCCCTGATGGCATTGTGACCTGCCACAAAACAAGAATGGCTTAGGAATGTTTTGAAGAACACAAAAATGAGTGCAATGTGCTGACTTGGCCTCCAAATTCCCCAGATCGTAATCCAATCGAGCATATGTGGGATACATGGAGAACCCACCTTGTAAATAACAGCACTTAAAGAATGTAGTGCCAGAAATTACCAAAATACTTGGCACAGCTTTTAGATGTTACATGTTATATAACACATACGAAAGCAGATCCCCTTGTACGCTTACAAACTAAAGAAAATTATGGATTGTGTCAGCTACACAAGTAGACAGCTACACAGTTATTTTTAAGTTAAAATTTTCGGTGGGAGAGGATTATGCTTTTGAAGTATGTTTTGAGAAAGGGAGAAAATGTGGATATCCCGTGGAAGGCTATTCTGGAAACATGGCGCAAGACGGCTTATATAATTTATACATTGTTTTAATTCTCCACAATATGTAATCAAAACATTTTTGTTTTTGTTTTAATTTCCCCACATTCATTGCACCTATTCTTGTATTACATATAATCTTTAAGCAACACAACAATCTATAAATAAAGGTTTTTTTTACATTTTTAACTGTATATTCCCCAGCTGATTGCTATATTCCCATGCTTAAAATGTTTTTATTCATGGTTTTCCATTTGCAAAATGCATCCAATGTCTAATTCCATATAAACGGTATAGGATAGTATAACACAGTTATCATCTTTTAAAAAGGTATAAATATGCAGAATAACACACTTCAATTGCATTTTTTGTTTCCCAGTGCACTTCTATAGCGAAAGATATGTTCTCCCAGGTACAATTGCAGTCAGTTCCTGTTGACTATTCTGACCTTTATTAATTCAAAGTTGTCCAGTAGTGAACACTGATCTGTCAAAGCTGACACTTTGTCACAGTAGGATTTTGCTGGGAGAATTTTGAAAGAGTCACAAGGCACCACACTGCGCTTGCTTAATACCAGCAGGGTGCTTAAGAACTTGGAACTTTACTCTCGAAACTGCGTTTTTATCCCATGGTTTGTCTGTAAGTAAAATAACTGTCACCAGAAATTCACAGCATGAACAAAAAGTTCTGACTTTTCAGTCAGATAAAACATTTTTTTCTAATACAGAATAATTTTACACATTGCAAGTTCAATTAAAAAAAACTAGCTTACAATTAACAAATATAGTTATTATGAAATTATACTTTAGTCATCTGTGACGAAACAGAGGTACCAGGTCAATACCCCAAACTTGCAATTAGGCACATGTATTCGTTTGGCTGTGGAGGTTTTAGACTGAAATTTGAATTCTTATAATATTATGTATTAGTTGCTCTATGATTCCTCTTGATCCCTAAACATTTTTGTCATAAGCTTGTTGTGTCTCACCCTAGCATAGCAGTCTAGAAATGCTCACAGCTACAGTCACAGCCATGGTTTATTTGTTGTTGTTGTTTTTAAATTAGGTCACATGTTATTTTTATACATTTTATATTTTTGTTTTCAGATAAACAATACGTTTGGGATACATGAATAGAAAAAGGGAGAACATCATCATAATGTGGGGGTCAGAGCATGCAAATGAAACACAATATTACACTTGAACAATGTGATCTAGTCTCATAGCAAATTATAATATCAATGTTTAAGAATGATAATCATTCTTATAATGAAAGAACTCTGTGCATCCTCAAAGATACTTTGATATTGAACAGAGCAATAATAACAACAATCAAAGAAAGAACAAAAGGAAAAGAGAAAAGAGGTAGAAGAAAAAGAAAAGTCTCACCTGTCCCATACTGGACAATTCAAGAGAACAACTTTGAAATGTAATCTAAGGGCTCCAGACCAGACCAAAGATGATGGCCTGCATTTTGTGCATAAAAATTTATTTGTAAAAAAAAAAAAAAAAAACAGATTATTTCTTTAAAGTTGGTGGATTAGTTGGTGGATTAGCAACACTCCAATTGCTAGCAATAAATGGTAGTGTGGCTATAAAAATGTGAAAAAATGTGTTTAGAAGAGGCTCTAGGTATATTTTGGGGTAAAAATACCAGTAAAGCTACAACCTGGATTTGGAGACAAAAGCAATTTAAGACCTTATTTATAAGGATACAGACCTCAAGCCATATATCCTTTCATTTTGGGCAACACAAACATATGTGGGACATGTTACCACTTGGTTATATTCTCTCCAACATTTTTTACTTATGTTACGATTCAGTTTCTTCAATAATTCTATGTGTGATGAACAATAGCAAAAACCAGAATGTAAGGAAGCTGCATGTTTAGTAGTAAGCAGTGTTCAGGTGTAGTCTATGCATGGAGACAAAACATGTTTGAGAGGCTGCCTTAACAAAGTATAGAGAACTAGACAAAGAGCCATGGAATAGTGCTCAGGTGCAATTTGTGTTAATGTGTTAAATGTAACAGTCTCAGAAATCATAACAGCATAGGACAACATGTATAAACTACATCAGCAAAGAGGAACAGTGAACATTGGCAAGAATAGATGGACAATTAACAATAAAGTTTCCAATGTCTCCAAAAGTACAGCTTAAAAATTATACGTAATAAATAATATGGTCTGATTAGTAATTTTCTCCCAAAATTCCAGCCTCAGGATAGGTTTATATTTGCAAAAACACAAAGCATTCCATCAGTTCACAATATCTGCTGCCAATTGTTAAATATGATAGAGAATCCATAATGGTCTTGGCAGCTATGTTGTAAGAGTCATTTGGGACAATGATTTATCAGCTTATATCATATTACAACAAGCCCCATATGGAACAGTGGCCTGGATTCAATGCCGGCCATTAAGTCTTTTTAAAGACTACATTTTTCAACCTGCACATTATTCCTCGAGGTATAACGAGCAATTCAGGTAAAACATACCACAGTGAATTAACGTGTGTTAAAGCACTAGTTCTGCCTCCATTCACAAATCACAGGGCAGGGGACTGCTAAAATAGCTTTTGACACCCCAATAGTCACTGGGGTTGGGAGCAATGGACAAGATGCAACCAGGGGCCACTGACCCCGATACAACCCAATGGGATGGGGGATGCTCCAAGTACCCCTGAACCACTCTAATAGTAAGAATGCCAGGGGCTGCCGTAAGGACCCAGGGCCCCTCCTAATAGTAGCCTTCTCAGTAAAGTAATACTTCCTGATATTACTTATAAACCTTTGCCCCTCTAATTTAAGGGGCAAAGATTTATATGTACATTTCTTGTTTTTATTTTCTTTTATTTGCCCATCTTCCCCCACAGCCATTTTTCCACCAGACTTAGCCAATGCTGCCCCTACCCCCCAGACTTGCCCAATGCTTCCTATCCCCCCTCCCTCCCCCAGACTTGCCCAATGCTGCCTCTCCCCCTCAAACTTGCCTAATGTTGCCTTACCCCCTCCCTCCCCCAATGCTGGCTCTCCCCCCCAATGCTGGCTCTCCCTCCCCCAATGCTGGCTCTCCTCCCTCCATTCACCAAACGTAGCCAATCTCCCTGGTGGCTAGTGGGGACAGCCAGAGGACACATGACCTTCAGGCTTCTGTCATAGAAGTCCCAACGGATGTGCCAAATGGCAGCGGAGGATGTCCTCTTATACAGAGGTGATCTCCGGATTAACCTGTCAACACTAAACCCATTCTTCTATTTTTCTTTGTGTTATAAATGTATTTATATTTACTTACACCGCTATACTTTAATTGTACCTGAGACATTTTATGCTGTTATAGAGAGCAGTATATTGCTCTCTAATAAGAGAATGTGCATTTTTATATACCTTTTTTAACTCTTTAAGTGTTTTAGATATACGGCACTATATACGCTTTTATTATTCCTCTCTTTTATCAGTTTATCTAAGCCATCTGTACTCCTGCAAGATGTGTGTTTATATATAAATATTGACTTATTGTGGTGTTAGCAATCTCCTCATGTGTGCTTGGCTCCCAATCACTCCGAATGGGGCCAGGAACAAAAAGACTTGGAGCTTGGTCCCATCACTGGATGTGAAGTGGTTAAAGACTTTTGGAGTTGACGATGGGACATATTGTCAAAAGAAACCATTCGGCATTTAGTGTAACCACACTGCTGTTTTATTCAGGGAGATCTATAAAAATGCATATTGCAGGGCTGCATTACGTGAAGCGCAACACTTACTAGGGTATAATGACAGTACAAGAAAACAGAAGTAACCACCTGTAGTTTTACTAAATGTGTCCCGGAGATATGTACTTTTCATGAGCATTACTTACTAAAATGATAAGGTAAGCACCTCAGTTTTAAAGGACAACTGCAGTTCATATTATTTTTCAGTTACCAAAGTAAAATGTTTTTAACCCAATAAAGTGGTAGGACTATTTTTTCTTTCATGTAAACAACCAATGTCCTCCTCATTTTTCCTCCACAGGATCTCTGACTGAGAGTTGGAATCCCACCTGTCTAAAAAACTGCTACAACCCTTGCAGCCAAGTTTCTGAAGAAGGAAAAAGAGGAGGAATTTTTTTCTATATGAAAGTAAAAGGGACACTATGTTTTATTAGGTTAAATGTTTTTTTTTTTTATGTAATGTTAAGCAAGATGACTTTAGTTGTCCTTTAAAACCAAAGTATTAGCATTGCCATTTTATTAAGAAATGTTTATAAACAATGTATATTTCAGGGATGCATTTGGTAAAACTGCTGTCTTACATTTACAGAATACAGCCCTTTTGTTGTTAGCTTTGCTGAATAAAACATTGGTATGGTTATTCTAATTAAAACTGACCCACTACAAATTAAGGTGACCACACTCCAGGGGGCATTTACGATAAATATAATCAGTAAAATGTAGATCAGTTTGTAGTCTTTAGTTTGAACAATACAGTATGTTTTTATCATAAACATCCCAGAACAAACCAGTGATGTGGCCAGCCCATCATTTATGAAAAATGCCTGTTTCAGAGCTGCATCAAGGAACACTTTTCATCCTAATTACTGGTTTACATTTTGTTGATTACAGCCCTGGAGCCTACAATTTGCTTTTTATTAGAAGTATCCCTGAATAAAATGACAATTGGGCCTCTCTAGCACATACTACCAATGGGATTCTAATGAATAAATGAAATGGAATCTACAAGTGCATCATTACCAGGGTTGCCAATAGTCCTTTATTTTCTTGGGACTGTCAATTTTTTTTGGGGGGGGTCCTTTCTCATCAGATTTGTGTCTGTCCTGTCATTAATGCTGCCTATACACAGTGCTCAGCCATCATTGTTTTTAAACTATGTGTATCTAAGAGAGGAGACTTGAGCTCCAAAATCCAGTATTTGTACCAAGGAAGCTGGAGCTCAATCTCTAAGGGTCTTGGAATGTCATGTGATGTCACACAGCTTCAAGTGACTCCACCACTTTTGTCCAGGGAGATAACTACAGAAATTTGTCAAGTATGCAATGCCTTTTTTTATTCAGGGCAGCTTATTATACTTATATTCTTTAGAGTGTGGTAATGAGTAAATTATTACCCAGTCTGTAGCCCTAAAGTATGCGTTTGTTTAAGTCTCCCGGAATAACATTGCAATGTGACCATTTTAATCCATTAGTTGCTGATTTGCATTTGGCCAGATTGGCCATTTACTCCTGGACACATATTAGTTTTACATGCTGCCCTGCATACATTGAATCTAATTGTTTTTAGAAGGAAATCAATTAGTTAATCAAGGCGATTCCTAAGGGATCCTCTCCTTAATTAATTGTTTCCTTCAGGATGCATAAAACTTGTGTCTAGGAATAAAATGGGAGAACTGGCCACCCTATGTGCATAACAACTTTAATAAATAATTTACATTTTCTTTTCTTTTATAAACATATAATTTTTTTGGTTATTATTTGTTATCAATTTACACAGGCAAACATAAAAAAGTATTCTCCTGTCTCCTAAACAGTCATTTTACCCAGTGTAGCCCCTTTTTTATGGTATGTCCCTAAATAAAATATGATGTGATATCTCTCTCTCTCTCTCTCTCTCTCTCTGCCGCCCCCCCTCAGGGACATGCCTTGCCCTGGTGTCTAGTGGCAGGCAGCACAGAAAGGTTTTTTTTTTGTTTTTTTTTAGGAGGATGGCACTTCTGGCAGTGCCCCACCACCGCCACCCTGTCAGGGCACCCCTTGTCCTTGGAGCATGCTTTGTGGGTGCAAGGTGGTGCTATGGCAAAGGATGTGGGGAAATAACAAAATAAGGGCAGGAAAAACGGAGAAGGGGAAGACCAGACCTTTTCTTCTGTAAGGGGCTACACAATATCTGTTTGCAACTATGGTTGCATTGGGTGATAAAAACTAAGCTGCGAAGAAGGCTGATAGCTAAATTGTTGATCTCCTGAAGCACTCAAAGATCAAACTTCAGTAAGCATTGTAGAGTCGAGTCCGATCATGCTGTATATTTCCATTTGAAAAGGATTGTGCAGAGTTATTGGTTTTCAAATGGTTGATGTCTCTGTGTAGTCTTATTAATGTAACCAGCAGTAGAATGAAGAAAAACTTGACCAGTTAAGCTGGTGTAATTCAGTGTTATATCTTGGTTTTGTAATGCCCCAGGCAGACTAAATTTGGGAGCCCCCCACCCACATTGCACACCCAGGATATGCCCCATCACCGACATTGCACACACATTATATGCCCCATCACCCAGATTGCGCACACATATAAATGCCTCTATTACATGCTCCATTACATGCCCCCAACACCCCCATTAAAAGCCACCATCACCCCAGGACTTACCCTGGGCAGTGCTGTTCATTCCCTGGTGTCTATTATCAGGTAACATGTGTCTGATGTCAGACCGCCTCACGTTAATTACAGTGCTGTGTAGAACACTGCACTGGGAAAGGTGTATTTTTTCAGGAGAAAAATGTGGATATTAGAGATGTTTTTCTCATTAGCATTTGTGGATGTGTAAAAGACAGTTAAAGTTTGAAAATGTTTTGTTTTTTCTTCAATTTCTCATTATGCATTATTATTTAATGTAAATTAAATGCTATGATCAGCATAATCCTATCTAAATAAAACCCTTCTAATCCTGAAAGAAAATTTAAAAAAATATGGGACAAGTTGTACACATCATCGGGCATGCTGAAGGTTGTCTACCCTTCCGTTAGTCTAACAGATTCAGCCCCTCTGTTATACCCAGCTTTCTCAAGCACAGGGCAGAAGGATATGGCTTCAGCTAGCTTTTTGTACTGTGATGTGATACATAAAGGAGGTATTGTCTGTTTAAAATCCATTCTGTACATAAATAAAATAAGTTATAATTCCTTTTATGTGTTAAGTTTGCCCACCCCAGTTGAGCAAAATGAAGTAAAGTTTAATTCAGTGAAGAGTGTGGTGTAGTGGCATTTTTTTTTTTTTTATTTCTCTACCATTTGTAGACTAGTTGGACACTTGAAAAACTATAAAGATTTACCTGTTCCGAATGATCGTGTCAGCTTTTGTGAAATGTGTTAATGTTAAAAATAACACTTCAGACATTTCAGTCTGTGAAGACAACTGGAAATATGACACTTATTAATGTTTACTATGCAGATACTTAGCACTGCAAAAGTTAATATTTTCCCTTGTTGCTTGTTAATGACAATGTCTTACAAGGAATGTGGAAAATAGTTGAGCTTCTGACCTTCCAGAGGTCATTTCTAACTATGTTTTATTTGAGTTATTATTCATTGTCATCTGTGGAATAACTCTGATCTATTGACAGTAATGAGGCAACTATGTATTATCTTCCTGCCTGAAAAAAACTGCAATGCCTCTAGTGAATCCTTAACATTCTAGAATTGTTTTCGATTTCCCATGATGCTTAAAGAAGTTCAGAAAAAAAGGATTGCATTGAAAGAGTTTCAATTTTCATTAGTGACAGACTCGTTATGTAGTTCTGATTAAACTGAGCTCTACAGTGCTGTTTTAGTGAGTAATCATGTGCATGTCTATACGATTTTTTAACTTACACTACATTTGTACAGTAAATGGGTGAGTAATTAAGTGTTCTTGCATAGCAAGACCACTTAATGTTATCTCACATATATATTATTATTATTATAGCAAAATTTGCCACCCTAACTCCTCCCACAGTTTTTACACTACATAGACAAAAATTTACCAAAACGTGCAGATTGTTCCCGATCGGATTGCTATTACTTTGTGGAACGTTTCGCCGAATGGTTCACGGAATATCGTCGTTTTTGTGGCGCAATTTGTCCCATAGGAATGAATGGCAAAGCTAGAGTGGGAGCTGCCAAAAGCTGAAAAATCAGGACATGATTTCTAAACTGCCACCACTCCCTCATTTTCAAGCCCACCTACACAAATCTTATATCAAAACGTTCAGCTATCCCTGGTGCCACTAAACATGTAAACGGCTAAGCCGTAGTCCTGATAGTTTTCACAATATGACCATTTGTTTGCAACCAACGCCGTCCATTGACATTCATTGAAACTTCACTCTGCAAAGCTCAAATTTGAAGTGAAATTTCTAAACTGCGGCTGTGCCTTCATTTTTAATACTTCAGAGACATACTATGCATCAAAATGTAGGTCTGGGTCTTGTGATTCTCACAATATAAAGCTCTTCGCTGTAGGATTGATAGTTTTTAAAATACGACCGTTTGAATATGGCAACCGCCAAAATACTCTGACCTGTGTCAAGCTGCAGCAGCAAGTGATGTCATAGACAGGGCCTTTTGAACACCTGCTAATGTTTTTATAAATGTATGGTTTAATGTAACTGTGCAACAACGTTGCAATTAAATGTGCTATGTAAATGATAACAGTTACTCCGCCCACTCCAGTTGTAGACTACAGGTGGAGGCAAGAACACTTCACACAATTTCCCCAGAAATTGTAACTTTTCTAGTTTTTTTTATTATGCTGTAGAGCAATATTGTGCGACATTATTAACTTGTCTACAGGCTTATTGAATAAAAATGACCAGATATATTAGACAAAACTGTAAATTTGATGAGTCTATTCATTTATTACATAAGACTTTGTTGTGATGTCTAAACATTTGGTTTCCTTTTGTTATCTAAGTAAAACGCTCAAGTAAAAAGCTCATTTAAATGCCTAATTGCTTATTATAGATGTCATTTCTTATATAAGGTGCATGGAATGATACAATTAATTGTGTTCGGATTTTAAGAATCTATCACATCCATTAACACTATGTAACACAAAGGAAATTGAAATGTATACAGTGAAAAGCGTATATAGTATGAAGGAATTCATATTTTTAGGGAATTTTTGTTTGAACATTTACTTAACTGCTTAATTTACTGGAGGTCCACCATCTTAGAATTTCTTCCCATCCATATTGTGTTTGAGAGGTTAATGACTGTAATGTTACTAAATCTTTATTCTGTTGGCAGGCAGAAGCACATCCTTGCAAGAGAACCACGTCTGCGGAAGTAACAAACTGGGTTATGGTCCAAGATTGGGGCTGGAAAATGGGACTCAGTCACCAACTCCCATCAGCTGCTGCTTATGCATATTTACAGGCCGTAGATGTGCATTTCCCACATAGAGCAGTAGGCCTGTGCACAACAGGGGCTGCTCGCACATGTCTTTTTCAGAAGAAAGTAGGAGATTATAAGGTAAGATGGCAAGTTAAAAACTTAAGTAGGATTTGTAAAAGGCATATTGGCCATAACATCATGACCACCTGCCTAATATTGTATAGGTCTTTAAATGCTGCCGTGGACTCCACTAGACCTTTTGAAGGTGTGCTGTGGTATCTGGCACCAGGATATTAGCAGCAGATCCAATTATGTCTTTTAATTACACAGATGTTAGATTGGATTGAGGTCGGTGGAATTTGGAGATCAAGTCAACACCTTGAATTAGTTGTTTTCCTCAAACCATTCTTTAACCATTTTTGCTTTGTGGAAGGGCACATTATTCTTCTTAAATAGGCCAATAAATTTGAGATTACCATTTCCTTGAAAGGATGTACATGGTTTGCAACCATACTTGGTACGTGTTAAAGTAACATTCACATGCATGGCAGGAACCAAGTTTACCTATTAGAATATTGCCCAAAGCATCACACTTCCTCTGTCAGTGGTCATAGTGTTATGGCTGATCGGTGTGTATATACTCATTGTAGTGTTACAAATGCAAGCTTCCATGAGTTTTAACAGATGAAAACATGCATAGTCTATGGTAATAAAGTGCAAAATATAATAAGAGCCAAACATACATACAGTTTATGCACACATCACAACCTGAGCAGCAATATTTCTGGGTCAGTTACATCCACAGGGGGAGTTAGGGTCTATGGTTACTGATCATATACACTCGTCTGTGTTGATATGCAATGTCAATTGCTACTGACTCTACATTCTAATGCATCATGTGAGGTGTAAACCATGGAGATTGCATATCTACAAAATTCATCATCAACAGGATATGTGCTGCTCAGAACCCAGTGGTGTGAAGAATAGCAGCATTATTCAATGTATACAAAATTGACTTATTGCACAGTCCAACACATAAAGAACACTCCAGACTCCTGCACATTTGTTCTGCTTGCAATACACTAGTGAATTCACTCATCAGAGAAATGAATACGTATGAGCACACTAACTGCACACGACATGATTTGGAGAGAGCTCACCCATGCACATATGGAAGATTATCCTGAGATTTCAAGGAGCTCTTGATCCCCTTATGTCACCTCGCAAAATGCCCAATAACTGAAACCATACTCTGTATTGTAGTGCCTTTTACAACTTCTATCAGCAGCTTTTTTAAATTTGGCTAATTTTCACCATAAATTTGTGTAAATTCAGCCAGTAAGCAGTCCTGTGCTTCATGTGTCATTGAAAATGTTTCACCAATTTGTGGGCTGGCCAACTGGGCTGGCCAACTGCAAGACATCCGGATGGTTCTATCAAACATTAGCATATTGTACCACACATTGCCATTGGTTGCCTCGGGTATGCCAATTTGTGATTTATTAATATACGTGAATAAAATATCTTTATTACATTACACGTACAATTATGAAAACCATAGTTACTTTGAAGATATTGTATTTTCTTTTATTGATTGAATATATGTTGTCTGTTTGTTGAGTCCCTTTAATATAAGCACAAAAACTATGCGGCTGGAGATTCATGGAATAGATGTCCATGGCTGAGCAGCTGTAAGCAAGCCACACAATAAGTAAAATGAGAATGTTACCTACCTGACTTCATGATGCCAACTGTAAAGTTTGGTGGAGGAGGGACAATGGTATTTGGCTAGACCCCTTATTTTCAGTAAAGGGAAATCATAATACTTCAGCATACCAAGATATTTTGGACAATACTATGCCTCCAACAGTGTAGGAACCTGACCTCAACCCCATCAGATATCTTTGGGATAGACTAGAAGTGTCTCCCAACTGCTAAATACAGAATATACCTGTTATTAGCTTTCAAAACTTCTGTATTATAAATGATTTACCCTTTATATATATATATATATATATATATATATATATATATATATATATATATATATATATATATATATATATATATATTGTATGTTTTTTGTTTTTTATCTGCTCTAAATATAAAACATTGTTTAATACCGCTCTGATCTTGGTCCCCAGAACATACTTGAAAATGAGATAAATATCAATGTATTCTTTCTGGTAAAACACGTTCTACATAAATAAAATAAATAAATTGAACGGAGATTGTGAGCCGTGCCTAGCCTCACAAATGCTCTACTGGTTGCATGGGCCACATAAACACTCCAAAATCTTGGAAAATGTTATAGCTGAAATGAGAGGACCAACTACATATTAATATCTATGTATTTAGAATGTAATGTTATAAAAGTCCATCTTAGTGTCCGGTCCCAATATTTTTCTTTACATACTGTATGTTGAATGTCGAGAACATACATCTTATTACCAAGGGGAGCTCAGGTAAGTGCTATAAATCTTCCAGCCTCAATATTGTCATGTCAACTGAATGCAGCCTGATGATGAGAGACGTGCTCAATTGTATAGATGAAAGGGACTGAGTTCGAAATTTGTTTTAGCTAATATTAATAAGGGAGAATTGAGATGCACTCAATCGGTTAAGAATGTGTGAAGTGGGAGGCAGGTCAAAGGGTATTGCAGAAGGGCTGTGAAGTGGACTGGCCTACATAACTAGTTTGAAAAGCAAATAATTTTAAAATTATTTAAAACATCAAAGAGCTCTGTGATATGTCAGTATATGTCATGTGCTGTTACTAAATAGGAAAATTTTTCTAATTTTGAAATTGTGCTCATGTGTAAACTTGTCAAAATCATCATTTTACTAATCATAATTCCAAATACTGTTGTGTCTTAAAAGTCAAGCATTTTTAGTTTGCTAATATCTAAGTGCGCATGTGAATATTTAACCATTTTACATTTTTCTTAACACTACCCTAGTAATCAATAACCTATAATATTCTTTTCCATAAATACTATAAATATTCTCTTCTTGTTCATATCCAAATGACATCCTACAAAGTGTTCTTATTATAAAATATGGCTTTATAGTTTTATTACAATTTAAGCCTACTGCTCTCAGGAGAATTACAGTAACCATTGCCTATTACATTCTTGTAGTGCATACGTGAGTTGTCTTTATAATATTAATACAAAAAATACTACTATCATTTGATAATGAATATTACAAAGTAAATTGAGCCCATTTGCTTTGTTGGCCATCTATTGTTTATGGAAAGCAATTTAACTTTTATTCATGTGCTAATTCACTGCCCTGTGTCACGTGTATGGAGTCTGGTGTTACACAAAATATGTAACAGGACTGAAAAAAGAAATTAGTAGCAAATACCATAAGCAAAATAGGTGTCTGGTATGTGAGATACCTGTGTGTTTACCCTTAGGAAACTGGCTTACCAGTCACCTTAAACTTGATCTAATAAATAAGAAAGTGACATTCAAACATTATAAAGTGAGGGATCAGCAGCATTGTTTATAAAGTACAAAGATGTCTGTAAGATGGAGATCAAATTGATCAATTGTTATCTGAAGTGAGAAATTGTGAAGGAAGGTATTTAAAAAAACAAACTTGTTTTCTTCTATTTATACCAAAGAATACCATTAGTATGCCAGTATTACGTTTCCCATTAATATTTGCATGTCATTAACATATGCAACAGTCAATTTTCCTATTAATATATGCCACTGTCCTTTTAAATATTCCACAGCTTGCCCATTAATAAGCAAGTGTTATTTTATTAATAAGCCAAAGTCAATTTGCCCAATAATATGACAGTATTATTTTGCCATTAATAAGCCACAACCAATTTGCCAATAATATGGTGTAAGATTTTCTAGTAATATGCCAGTGTTACTGTGCTAAATATATACCACCCTCCTTCCCCCAGTTCTCACCTCCTGTCTTTTCAGTGTCCCCGGCCATCTCCTCCGTACAGTCTTCCCTCTGCATGGTGGAGGGAAATACAGTCACTGGATATGATGAACTATCATATTCGTGGCAATGATTTATTTTTTTAAAACTTTTTTTGGGCAGCTACATTTATCGGATGCGGACTGCCGGCTGCCACCCGCATGACTGTATGTATGTGAGACAGTCATGTGGGCATCTGGGGTAGGCGTATTCGGCCAGGGGAGCACCCTTAACCAGTGGGCCCTGGACAAGTTTCCACTTTGCCCATTGGTTAAAGTGGCCCTGACTACAAGGATGGGAAAACCTCCATATCCTAGCAAGATTGGGAATAGAAAGAGATTTGGCCTTCAAAGACAGGGGCTTTAAAAACAGTATATTTTAATTAAAAATATATATTTTTACTGGTTTTATTAATACAAAACTCCCTATTTATTATGTGCACATATATTGTTGGAAATTTTGTCTTTTGCCTTAAATTGATTTAGTAGAACTGTTTTTGGTTGGTAAAATAAGTATTTCCCAATTTTAGCAATTCAGTTATAAAGATGCTATTCTAAGCAATATCGAACTTACCTTGTCAAAAACCGTAACACAGGGATTCTGTTTTCTTTTATGTCAAATTTTTCTTTTAATCTGTATTTTAGTTTTATGGCATTAATTGTTCTAACAATGCTGAATGATGTGGTCCTTTATTGGACAAATTGTACCAGTTAAACATAAAGTAATAATTAGCTTATTTTTTATTTTAGTTCAATTGTTATTGCTTGGCTGAAAACACTAATGTTTTCTCTTTAGTAAAATTATTATTGTGTTTCTTCTAATTAATTTGTTGTGAGGGAGCCGTACATATTTGGCTGAGAGTCAAACAAATTTTATTGAAATATAATTGATATTATTTTTGCATAAAGAAAGATTATTTTGTTTTCTTGAAAAAGACACACTGTTAAGTCCTATTGGTACTAAGCCATTTTTTAAATTGCAAATATGCTGAACTTTCAGCATATAAACATTATAGTGTGTAATTGGTTGGTATGCTTTTAAGCCAATCACTACACAATACCATTTTAACAATGTTAACCAAATGCAGTATACTATTTTACGGATTTTTATATTTTATGATCTAGAGCTAGGTTTTATGCCCAACAATTTAAATACAAAAAAATTCAAATCATTAAGTGACATTTAAAAATGTTTTTTATGTAAATTAAGATATACGACAGAATAATTAATTGATTTATGAACATAGCAAAATATATAAAACAAATAAATAATAATGCACAAATAACAAATCTAGAAAACTGACATTAGGAGTTATACAATATAGAGAGGTGGAAGTTTCCATAAACAATATTGAACCAGCTTATGTATATATCAGGTTGGGCGTATCTGAATAATCACACATTGTGTGAATTCTGAAGCATGCTTGATATGGCATTTATGTGTGTATACACACACACACACACACACAGTCTGTCTGCTGCTCAGATGTACGGACATCCTGTTAGGTTGCCTTGCTCTCTAATCAACTGCATAAGGGTGAACACTGGAAAGTCACATGACTCCCAACACTCAGACTACCATAGAGGAGAATGGAGAATAAGGCAGACCAAAAGTTTGTCTGTGTGCCTGGGCAGTGCTCCAACATCAAGCTGCCACCCACCAGACATCAGGCAATGCCTATGGGACTAGCTGCTAGTTATGATCTGTGGGTGCTGGGACAAGTTCTGTGGGTGCAATATTGTGCTGTGTACAATGGTAAAAGATATGGTGGAAATCTGGGTGATGGGGCAAATGTTGTACATGTAATCTGGTTCACTTGCTGTGGCAAGTCCAATTTGTGGAATGTGGGTGCTGAAACACATCCTCTGGTGTAAAGTAGGTACTGGGGCAAGGTCTATGGGAGCTGCAATTTGATGCTATGAAAATTATTATCAGGTGCTCTGAGTGCAATGGTAATGGATGTGTGTGGGGGGGGGGGAGGGGATTGAAAAACTGGAATGAAAGGGACATAATGGAGTAAGGGAATACAAACAAGAAACACATTACTCACAAACATTTTTATGCTCTTATAACTATACCTGTAACTGACAAACTGTGTTTGAAAGGGGGCTTTGAAAATGTGCAGTCCTATGCCCTTTTATTTGTTATCTATCAATAAAAAGTGTATTTTTCAAATGTGCTTCAAAATTTTCCTATTCTGAACAAACAAACAAAATGAATGGTGTGATAGTATGTGGCTGGCATAATCATGATTTAACATGCAGTGAGAAATGTTCCTTAGGCCCAGGTACAATATATCAACTTGATTTACCAGTCCTATGATAAGCACACTCTGGTACCCTAGATAGTGCTGAAGAATGACACAAAAAAGCCAACTAACCCCGTTGTTAAGACTGATCAGTAATCATACTGTGGAAAAAGAACAGCTTGGTCACAATGTTGTGATGGAAAAATGGTATTCAATCTAATGTTTGTAGATACATAACATATACCAGTTTTATATACTGACATCTTTATAACATTAACATGTTCGACATACTAGCAAGTATTGAAGATGAGGACTATGCCCTTAGAGGCAGTCAGTGATATACGGCAGGTTGTGTCCACACTGTCCTTTTCTGAAGTTATGCCTGTGCACAACATTCAGAATGATAGACGGATGCGTATTAGGAACTTCAACTTGTGGCTTGGAGAATGGTGTCGGGAGCAAGGATTTGGCTTTGTTTCTCATGGAAGTTCACTATGGGATAGAAAGGAACTGTACAAAAAAGATGGTTTGCATCTTTCTCAAAAGGGAACGAATGTTCTCAGTGAGCAGTTCAGAGGTTTTGCTAGGAGGTTTTTAAACTAAAAGAGGGGGGCAAAATGGCGATAAAACATCAATCCAATTGCCCCCCAAAAAAGGTACAGAAGTTACCTGTAGTCAGCGTGCTAAAAAAGGATAAGCTTAGGGTCATGTCTACAAATGCTCGCAGTTTAGGGAATAAGATCCATGAACTTGTGACAATATTGGCAACTGAGAATGTAGATTTAGTGGCTGTTACTGAGACATGGTATAATGAAAAACATGACTGGGACATATCAATACCAGGGTACTCTTTATATAGAAAAGACAGAGAAGGTAAAAAAGGGGGAGGGGTGGCCCTGTATGTGAGGGATAGCTTAAAATGTAACGTAATACAAGTTAGTGAGGCGAACATAGAGTCAGTTTGGGTTACATTAGAATTTGGTAATCGTATGGTAACTCGGGTAGGTGTGATTTATAGGCCCCCTGGACAAATAGAGGAGTTAGATAATCTACTAGTTGAGGAAATAGCTAAAATGACAATGAAGGGAGAAGTGATCATCATGGGTGACTTTAATCTTCCTGATGTGAACTGGAAATACAAAACAGCTACTTGTGCCAGGAGTACGCATATCCTAAACTCCCTACTGGGATTATCTCTAAAACAAGTAGTGGAGGAGCCAACTCGAAAGCAGGCCATACTAGACTTAGTGTTCACAAATGGAGATTTGTTATCAGATATTACTGTAGGTGAAAGTTTAGGATCTAGTGATCACCAGACAGTGTGGTTTAATATAAGAACAGTGACGCAGTCAC
The DNA here is from genome assembly GCA_036172795.1 of Pelodytes ibericus. Lineage (NCBI taxonomy): Eukaryota > Metazoa > Chordata > Amphibia > Anura > Pelodytidae > Pelodytes > Pelodytes ibericus. Next base: position 40,315,673 of record CM069858.1, on the reverse strand, counting down.
ACCACACAAAAACAAAAGTTTTAGATTTTAGAAAAACAGACTTTTCTAAAATTAGATTAGATGTGAAGGAGTCATTATCAGACTGGAGCAATTTAAATGGAGTCCAGGAGAAATGGGATTATCTAAAAGTTGCACTACTGAAGGCAACAGAAAATTGCATAAGGCTTGTCAGTAAGAGCAAAAAATTGAAGAAACCACTGTGGTACTCTGCAGAGGTGGCTAAAATAGTAAAAAATAAAAAGCTAGCATTTAGTAATTATAAAAATACTCAGAGTGAGGAAGATAGAAAGATCTATAAGAGTAGGCAGAAAGAGGCAAAGCAAGCTATAAGAACTTCCAAAGCACACACAGAAGAGACTATAGCCCAGTCAGTGAAAAAGGGGGATAAAACATTTTTTAGATACATACATGAGAAAAGGAAAGTAAAACAAGGATTAGTTAGATTAAAAACAAAAGAAGGATGCTACGTAGAAGAGGATAAAGGCTTAGCAGACTGCTTTAATGAATATTTTTGTTCAGTTTTTACAAATGAAAATGAGGGTAAGGGACCTCATTTAGGGAAAAAGACTAATGAGTCTTTTGATGCATGTAAGTTTACAGAGGAAGAGGTTTTACTTCAGCTGTCTAAAGTAAAGACAAATAAGTCGATGGGACCTGATGGGATACATCCAAAGTTATTAAAAGAACTTAGTGGTGTACTAGCAAAACCGTTAACAGATTTATTTAACCAATCATTGTTAACGGGAGTAGTTCCAGAAGATTGGAAATTAGCTAATGTTGTGCCCATTCACAAGAAAGGTAGTAAGGAGGAGGCGGGCAACTATAGACCAGTAAGTCTTACTTCAGTAGTGGGGAAAATAATGGAAACCTTGTTAAAGAATAGGATTGTTGAACATCTAAAGTCGCTTGGATTTCAAGATCAGAGACAGCATGGGTTTACTTCAGGGAGATCATGCCAAACTAATCTTATTGATTTTTTTGATTGGGTAACTAAAATAATAGATCAGGGTGGTGCAGTAGACATTGCTTACCTAGATTTCAGTAAGGCTTTTGACACTGTCGCACATAGAAGGCTTATCAATAAACTGAAATCTTTGAGTTTGGATTTCAATATTGTTGAATGGATTAGACAATGGCTGAGTGACAGGCAACAGAGGGTTGTAGTCAATGGGGTATATTCGATGCAAGGTCTTGTTACTAGTGGGGTACCTCAGGGATCTGTTCTTGGACCCATTCTCTTTAATATTTTTATTAGCGATATTGCAGAAGGTCTTGTTGGTAAAGTATGTCTTTTTGCTGATGATACAAAGATTTGCAGCAGGGTTGATATTCATGGAGGGATAAGCCAAATGGCAAATGATTTAGCTAAACTAGAAAAATGGTCAGAGCAGTGGCAACTGGCATTTAATGTGGACAAGTGCAAGATTATGCACCTTGGGCGTAAAAACCCAAAAGCAGAATATAGACTATTTGGTACAGTCCTAACCTCAACATCTGAGGAAAGGGATTTAGGAGTAATAATTTCAGAGGACTTGAAGGTAGGTAGGCAATGCAATAGAGCAGCAGGAAATGCTAGCAGAATGCTTGGTTGCATAGGGAGAGGTATTAGCAGTAGGAAGAGGGAAGTGCTCATGCCATTGTACAGAGCACTGGTGAGACCTCACTTGGAGTATTGTACGCAGTACTGGAGACCTTATCTCCAGAAGGATATTGATACTTTGGAGAGAGTTCAGAGAAGGGCTACTAAACTGGTTCATGGGTTGAAGGATAAAACTTACCAGGAAAGGTTAAAGCATCTTAACATGTATAGCTTGGAGGAAAGACGTAACAGGGGGGATATGATAGAAACATTTAAATACATAAAGGGAATCAACACAGTAAAGGAAGAGAGTATATTTAAAAGAAGAAAAACTACCACAACTAGAGGACATAGTCTTAAATTAGAGGGGCAACGATTTAAAAGTAATATCAGGAAGTATTACTTTACTGAGAGGGTAGTGGATGTATGGAATAGCCTGCCAGCAGAAGTGGTAGAGGTAAACACAGTCAAGGATTTTAAGCATGCGTGGGATAGACACAAGGCTATCCTAGCTATAAGACCGGGAACGGGGGACTAATAAAAGTACTCAAAAAAAAAATAAAAAAATTGGGCAGACTAGATGGACCGAATGGTTCTTATCTGCCGACACATTCTATGTTTCTATGTTTCTATGTCAGTAACCTTGCAATAAAAAAAAAAAAAATTAATTAAAATCTAGGTTTGGGGTTACAATTAAATTATGGTTAGCATAAGGGATAGGGTTACATTTAAATTAAAATTAGAATATATTAAAGGGTTAGCATAAGGTTTAGAATTGGAGTTAAAGTTAGGATTAGGTTTAAATTTAGGATTCAGGCTGGGATCACACTGTAGTGAAAAAACCCACTATTTTTATTTTTTGCCCTATAACTCACAAAAAAACTGCAGAAAAATATGGAAACGAGCATATTTCTGAACTCGGGACAACATTTAGAAACTATTTAGATGGGGTCTTTTTAATGATTGCATTTGTGTAAATTATTTTGTAGGTCAAACTTAGAAAAAGTTTTTAATTTTTAATTTTTTTCATCATATGTTATGATATTTTGGGGGCGACTTATGATCCTGTTTGATCAGGTTAATCTCCTCTCTTTGTGTTGGAAAGCAGTTAAAAAAAAAATTATACACAGCCACATAGTCCTGCCCACTATCATACACAGGAGCCAGTAGGAGAGCAGGAAAGTATCTTATGAAATCATCATGCTGGCTTTAGCCACAGTGGTAAAGGGAGAATGGCTGGAAGATTTTGGACAATGTTGCATCATGGGAAATATTCACAAAATGGAGCCAGGAGATAAAAACCTAATTTTGTTTTTCCTTTTATATGCAATTAATTCAAACATATAAAATAAAAACAGTGGCTTATGATTCATATATGTGTTTGTTTTAAATCACCAGGTTATCTAATTACATCTTATATCAGTGGAAGTGTCGATTTAACGCAATGCATAGTTAAGGATGCTGTCCACAAATTAATTAGCACCACATTCTTGTGGCAAAAAGTAATATTCATTGGATGACTACATGAAATTGCAAAATTATTGTGTGTGCATATATTTGTAAATATTGGCAAAATTAGTAGTGTGTGTACGTGTTTATGTGCATAAAACCAGCACATACATACATCACTGGGGAATTAAATGCAACAGTCACATAAAAATGTACATGAATATCTCCATCTGTATGCATATTCTTGACATGATGCAAGATGAGTCAGTACCTTCTGCTGAACGCAGTTTTGGAGATATCAATTATTGGATAATATTGGGATTCTCCCTGCTCTGTTTTTTACCTTAGTGTTTGGCCCAGTTGGTGCTATGCCTAAACACTGACGGATTTTCTGTTCAAAATTAATAGTTTACCTATTAATAGTCCGACAATCAGAAACTGCCAACTCCTTTATATTCATATATGGTTTTCTCTTCTGTAATATTTTCATTCATCTGACTAAAAACTCTTTTACATGTCTCTTTGTCAAATTAATCTACTTATGTTTTTTGGAATTCCTAATTAATCTATACATTCTTTTACCATCCAGCACTATCTCTGATGAAGCCTTTTTTGGCTAAATGGATCAGGTCCTGTCACAAGGTCTCTTCCTTTATTAGAACAATATTTGTCAAAAACTTAATGTATAAAAATGTATCCTCTTTTAAAAATGTATATTCAATTATAAATATGTATGTTTAACAGGTATTGTCTGTTCTGTGTATAGTGAGCTCCCAACACAATTCATCTCTGCAGTCTCTTTTCTGGTGGCTTTGGGAGGAGCCTGTTGAGGGTTGTAGCAGCCTGTGTTGTCATTGTAAATGTGCCTAATGTGGGTCCCCTTTAATGGCTCCCATCTATTCTGTCCCTCCTTTGGTGCATACTTAGAGAAAACACCCCTAATGATCTATTCTTCTTTGAGTTGATTCTTGCAAAGGTTTTGTTAGATATGAGTAAATCACTGCAGTAGATCTAATAAAACCACACTATATCATTATTCACTTATGTAATCTATCTATTACATATTTTGCATTATAACTTTGCGACATTTGTTGCACCCATCCATGCGTCCAGAGCTCCACCAATTTGAGGAGTATTAGTTTACTTTTTTTGTGTGTGGTATTTGGTATCTTTCTATTTGACTCCAAAGGGAAGTGTTGATTCAATTTGATAAATTTCCTGGAGCTTTTTGTATCACAGCTTAGGCCAAGTTATCCAATTTAAGATGTATGCCTACTATGCCAAAAATGTCAAAACATTTAGATCTGATCATAAAAATGGATAGAAATGTTGTTCATCTGCATACAATGGAAGGTGGTTTGTTTGAGAGTGCCATCTTTTATGACTATTATGTCTTTTCTCTATACATTAAAACACCACAGGTATTTTTGTATTGAATGATGTAGATTGTGAATAAATTAATTCCTGAGCTGTTGTGTGAAAAATAAATATAGAGCATATTTTGATTATCAGCCTTTTAGCTAAGGTAAATTATTGTACCTGTTCCTATCAGTTTAAAAGTTCCCATATATTAAATGGATTTTTAGAACTTGCTGATGGAAGAGGATCTGGCTTTCACCATACTGACAGCTGCACAGAAACCATGTTCTGGTTTGAGGACTTGCCATGTTTTGTTTCTTGTCTTTTTATCTTATTCTTGCATTGTGAAAGTCCAGTTTTAGTGTTGATGTGCAGCGCTGTGGTATCTTCACTCTGTGCACCAGAATGGATCACAATTCAGTATCTTCAATGTTTACTTGTGAATGTGCACTACTTTACTTTTACCAAGTTAATGTAACTGTACAGGTTTAATGGCTTGCATTTTATCATATCAAAGTCAACATTCTTTATTTTTGCATTTCATTTTTAGCACAAATCTGGCAGTTTTATAGTCATTCATTTGTTTTGTTTGTGTACTGTAATGTACATTGGTCTCTAGGGACAAAGTTGGATTCAAATATAAAACCTGGAAGACATGCTGTAGTATTATTCTGCTATACTCTATATTCCTATTGAGCAAACTATTTTGCAATGTCTTGTAAATAAACTTGTGTGAAATCATATCCTGAAAAGAAACAGAATAAGTACCGTTGCTTCGACTAATGGGCCTTAAGGGAAATTAGGAAAAAGAAGAAGCAGGTTAAATTGATGTTGTTCTCCTCTGTGTTTTCCCTGGAAGGATACCTGTCAAAATATCTATTTTAAATCTTACCTTTTAACTAAAGATGTGTAGTTCTTTATTTCCCCTTTCTACAAAAAGAAGTTAGGTTCTTAAAGAACATGTTGGGGAAAAAAAAAAAACTTCAGCTTATTATCATTTTATTTTATCTGACTCCATGAGAAACCGTTGATGTCGTTTTGAAGTTTGTTTTGTAATCTCTTGGTATAAGAATTGAAAGAAGAATGTCAATGAATTTGCTCTTTAATCACTAATTAAGCATTGTTTATAAGAATGTATATGGTAGTTTTAGATGAATTTTGCTAAATAAATTTGAGAAAAGATGCGGTAAAGGTAATAGTCCAACTGCTAGTCTTTATATATATGCTGACTTATTCAGATATGTTTGTATACTATTGCTTTGTTGTATATATTAATCATGTACTTCCAATATACCTTATACTATGATGAAAAAGATAATGCTCATTGATTTGAAGTGCAACACTATGTTGGAGATTTTGGAGATCAATTTGCAACTAGTAGTAATAACACTCACAAGACCCACCACACCCTGCAGCATCATGAAGAGGTTGAGAGGTAGCTAGTGCACCACAGGAGACAAACTCTAATAAGAATACAATTGATACATTTTGGAAGTTTTCAGTAGCACAAAGCAGGGCCATTTTGAAGCATTGTTAGGCCCTATCACCACTTGACGTATTGCCTTTCTCCGTCCAACTGGCCAGTGTAATACTGTGGTGTGTGCTAGAAGAAGGGGTCCCAGTTAATAAATACTTATGCATTACCTTTACTGAAACAGGTTTTTTTATACTCAAATATTATACTTCCCAAGCCTTTTGTCTATCTAGGTCATGTTTTGGGGGATCAAATAGCTGTCTGTAGGCTTCCCCTAGATGGGCCTTGGGGAAATATCTGCATTGTCATTTGGATTAAGGTAGGCATAACCAATGGAATACATGTGACCTCATTAGTGGTACGTTAACTATGTTCAAGCTGTAATCACTTTTAATACGTATCCATATGTATTCAGTTGCATATTTTGTGACTTTAGTAGCATATTTTTAAATAACATGACAGTACTTTATGTTTATTTTCTAGAACAATATTTTGCAGATATTTTTATTCCTGTCATTTATTGGAAACAAATTATAACATTCACTTTCCACCTGATGTATCTTCTCTCATGCACTATTCATTTTAGAGGTAAATCTTATGCTGCTTGCTAGGATTTCATTTCCTTCCACCTTAAAATTTGATGAAATCTATTTCTTAGTTTCACATCTCACTATGAGAGCTGACAAAAAAAATCAGGCAGAATGTTGTTGTCCCAAATGAAATAATTTATTTCTGTCAAAGATTAGACAGCATTTTTCTGGTTTTGACAGAAGATGACTTATATTGTTGTTTGTGATCCAAAATGGAACAATTTAACCACTTTAATGTACAGACAGTATGTGGCCATTTTCAGCGGAAAAATCCCAAATCTGTGTGTTAAAACTAAAATAGACACACTGTTTGTGGGAGGGAAGAGCAAGACATTTAGTACAGAATAACATGTATTTATTCATTAATTGTAGCAAACTTTATGTTGTTTCTGAATTAAACATTTGGCTATGTAAACATCATCTTAATAATACATAAACACATTTTAATATTAAAAATGATACAATATTCATTATATATATTTTTTGGGTGGAGGCAAATAGAAAAGGTGTATTAAAGGGACAGTCTACTCCCCAAACTCATTTTGGTTCATGGTGAAGACTACTGCTTGAAAACCTTTTTTTCCAGTGTGATTTGATGCAGGCATTCTGCAGAAATCACATTTTTATTATTTTACTTAAGTCCTCCCCCAGTGATTGCCCTGTATGCATTCTACAGGTGCTGCAGCACTGACTATATACACACTGAGTATATAAAGTTTTGTTATTTATGTAGTCATTTCATGTGCTGCTAGAGTAGAATAGAATACATTGTGTAAAGCTCTTAACAGTGCAACACATTGATGACATTACTAGAGAAACAGGATATTCCATTCATTTGAGTGACATCATTCTCATTGGTTCCTGCAGCACACAAAAAAAGAGGAAGTTACTTTTACTCCACTAGCGTGGACAGTCCTGGTTTCTTGCAAACTGCTGTAATTTCACAAATTCATCTAGGTGTAATATTGTCATATTTTAAGCAATGCAAAATGTTAAATATGCAATGTAAAGTGTTTTTAATGCACTTTAATAAGCATTGACATTTGGAAGATGCATTTAGAAGGGCCAAACAGTCCCTTTAAGTATTATCGGGGATGCAATTCTGATACAACATGTAATTGATAAAAATGTTGATAACTGCAAATTATGCTTATGTTTAAAAATTTGTTTATTTAATGCTAAATTACTGAAATCCAGGTGATGGCCCCAAGAATTATATGATCGAAGTAATTTTTAATTAGGTAGAAATGTTTTTAGAGTTAAAAGAAGGTGGATATAAAAAAACATATCTGGGGCTTTGCTTGCAATTTGTGGGCAACACAGTCCAGAGTAATGTATTTTGAAATAATGTGACACCAGGGAGGTAGAGTTTAGCTAGCAGAGGCAAGATAGGGAAGAAAGGATAAGCTGTTTGTGTTTTTGTGTACTGCACTGACTTAGCTGCGGAAATCAGACATCAATGATGAGTGTTTTACTTAAACTATGATTTGGGGTGGAGGGAAATGCAGAAAAAGAGGTGTAGCCAGTGTAGATAGTTTTGAAAAAAATTATTTTTGAAATTTATAATTTTTTTTTTAAACATCTGTAGGAAAGAAAAGGTAATTATAGAAAATATGATAACTACATTTTTCATTATTGGGTTTATAAATACTAAAAACAATTGAGATGATTTTGGATGATGAGGATTACTTTCAGTAACCAATCATCATCTGACAGATTAAAGATTTCCAACCCTGTGCCTCAACAACAAAGTCAACAGTTGAGGACATAAAGGAAATCCATACATTTCCTTTTGCTTTCCTTTTTTAATTTAAATTAGGTCATTGCTCATCGAAATAATTTCATGTGATGTTTTTCTTGAAAGCATCACCCCAGCATTGGAATTCTGTTATTCCTTAAATTCAACTTGTATTAAGTTATTGTGGATTATAAATCATAATTACTTAAGGGATCTGTGTGAAAACTTCAGTCACTTTAGCATTTGCTAAGTGCACAAAGCAGAATTGATACACATTTGTAATTTAAATAATTTAAAATTATGATTCCAAGTGATTTAGATGTCCCATCAATCTTCTTTGGATATTTCACTGCCGACCAGTTCTTCAGTTTGAATCTCTATTGCAGCAATCTTTTGTAAATTTAAATATTAATAAGATTATTATCAGACTATTCTCCATAGTTTATCATTCACTTGTTCATATTTGATACTCAAGCAAGGTGTCAAAATGAGAGCAACTGGAAACTGAAGCTCATCATTAACCTATAGATGAGGTAAACAAGCATAGTTCACCCCATACCCTTCCCTATAACTGCCAGTATGCATTAACATAGTAATTGATTGGCAGCTTTGATGGGAAATAGGATTTTTTAATTCACCGTTTCTGGCTTCCATGTCGATCATTACTACTGTTGTCATTGTAGCTTCCAGTGGAACTAATTCATGTCAAATTGAAAATGAATTGCTATCCTGATATATTTCTCATGGAAAGTTTGCAGATTGTGCAAACTTTGTTCCGTGGTGAATATAATAATATATCTGGATACCCATGTACTATGGCTGTAGTTGCTTATTTTTGAATGTAAGGTATCTGTAAAAAATGCTATAGCTGTGGAGATTTAGCCCAATGAAATGATCTAGTATTTGTATTTCTTAGTATCACAATAGAGCCATGCTGATTAACTGCAAATACTACTACCATGTATAGTATAACCATTATAAAATGGTTAATATGGGAAATTTTGAAGTGTTTATTATTCATGCAAATGTCATAAGGCAGAGAGAGAGTTGTCCTTTACTGCCATTTTCTTAAATTGTATTGATCTTATAAGTTACTTCCATAGACTTGTGCATGATTTATGTGGTACAGATTAGAGCAAAAAACAATGCTACTATACTTGGCCTTATATGCAAAATGTATAGTTTTCTTTTTTTTTTTCTTCAAGAAATGCTGATTAAAACCAATTCTTACTTGCGGAGTATAACATGCCGGGCAGACAAAGGAGATCATGTCTTTGTGAAATGTGACATAGAGCCAAAAAACTTACACACTGTCCCATGAACAAAAAAATTAAAACATGGTTTTTAGAAAACCCTTTTTAGAAAGCCATGTTACAACTCAAAGACAAGATCATATCAATAAAATAAATAGTTAATCATGTGAGGAATGTGTTATAAATAAAGTATTGTTGCTAATGTTAAATTTGCATTGTATACATTTGCTTGTTTGTTTGTTTAATCAGTTGTATTATGCTGTACATTCTACAAAAGGAATTCTTGACAATTTCAACGTATTTTTCAATATTATTTAAATAACATCTTGAGGTTTAAATTTCCAGATATGTAAGTCAACGTCACATTTCAATTCTTTGAGGGGGTTTGGAAAACTGTTATTTAGAGCAAAATATTTCACAAACAATGTATAACATGTTTAACATATCTTGACACCACCACAGGGGCTGAAGACTGTCTGGGAATGATAGTAATGCATTTGTGTAAAACAAAATTTTGTTTTACACAATTTTATTATATAGTGAGTCAGTGAAAGCTGTTTGAAAGGGGCCAACCATCTAATGCAGCAATTTTAGTCAAGCATAAGAAATCAGGAGGAAATTAGTAGGAGCTGAAAGGGCAAGATGACATGTCATCTGGCTTGCCATACTCTAAAAGGACCTTTTTAATGTAGCAGTTGCAGGTCAGTTACTGAGGTGTTTGAGGGTCTTGGATACCTACTCCTAGATACAGCATGAACACAGTCCCATGGAGCCTGGAGTTGAATGTACAATCTCAGAACTTGAGAACAGCATGTGCCAGATTATGGAGCACAGTTGCCTAGATATCCCTCCCTAGTCCCTGGAGCTGCCCTGTGCCTGGAGTGCTAGACGCTCCACATGCTTGCTGTACATCTTTCAGCACAGACCTGACCCCACAGTAGGCAGTTACCACATTCAAAAGCTAGGGAGGAACAGATATGATTTCATATCCAGGCTCCACCTTTTCATAGGCCAAGTTTACAGTTTTCAGGTCTGTTCAGAAGAGAAGCCGCTGCCATGTCAGTGTTCCTGATGGGATTTGAGCCCCTTGGTGGCTCTTGGTGGAAAAACTGCTGAGATGATTTTAACAAAACTTTGTATGTCTGACCCTACTGAGTGAAGGATGTCGCTAATCTTTGTGACAGACACTGCTGTCCATGTACGGACACCTTGCTGACCACTTAAAATGTTTTCTGTTGGTTGGAATATAGTGCAGAAAGTTGAGGAACATTTTTGAGGAAAAAGTTTTGTTAAAGCAAAACTTAACTTCTCCAATTTATCACAATATCACAGATTTTTATTGTTAAGCTGCTATGTAACATTTTTGATTTTAGGTAGAACTGTCTTTTTAATTTTGCTGTTTTTATTTTGTCTTTCAGTCAATTGTTTCTTGCCCGTGGCATATGTACCTCAGCAATGACAGAGCCATTTTAAGAGTACCCCTCCTGAAATAGATTTGTTTTGATACGTAATACAGCATGTTCATGATTTGTTAAAGCAGATTTATTAGTGCCTGTACAGTCCTTCTGGACTCAATGACCTCTGTCACAAACCTGTTCTTTAAAATAAAGTCTTAGTCTTTAGATGTAAAAACATAGAAAATTGAAATCATCATGACAGGTCTCCAGATGAACAATTTGTTAAGTAAAGTTTCTCTTTTAGGTATAGATTGTTGAGCTAGAGAAACATTACTATACATTGTTTCTTTGAGGAAATCTACTAATAATATGAAAGATTTGAGAATAATTGTAGACAATAGATTTATCAGTAGTGCACAGTGCTAGCTGCAGGGGCCAACAAGATATTAACATTTGTTAAAAACGGTATTGACTCCCAGGAGGAAGATATTATTCTGCCTCTTTACAGGTCTAGGGTAAGACAGCAGCTTGAATATGCAGTTCAATTCTGGGTGCCTTTTATAATTAAAAAAAACCTGTTTATTAATAGAAGTACAAAGGACAAGAGGTCACCAGCTATGACTTGAAGAAAGAAGATTTAGTCAATGTCCGCGGAAGGGCTTTTTTTTATGATAAGAACAATAAAGCTATTGACGTGCCTGGCAAGTCCTGCGGTGAATCAAGCATTTTTCACAATTAACGATCGCGAAAACCGCTTTAACGGTGCTGGTCTATTAGCCAGCACCGAAATGTCTTTTCTGGGGCCCCCATGATCGCCCCACGGAGCAATCGTGGGAGCCATATTGACGGAGCAGCATGCTCCGTCAATATGGCTATGCCCTCTGGAGGTCTGAGTTCGGAAGTGAAAGTAACTTCACTTCCGTCGCTCTGAATATGCTACTTGACTGACCCTAGTGGTAGTTAAGTAGGAGAGCAATGGAAAAAAAATATTTAATTAACTAAAAACTGGTTATATAGTTAGATTAGCTTGTAAGGTTAAAATTAAATAATTTTTAGCATAGGGGATAGGGTTAAAATTAAATTAAAATTAAAATATATTAAGGGATAGCATATGGGTTAGAGTTGGGGTTAAATTTAGTGTTAAGGTTAAATTTTGGGTTCGGGTTGGGGTGAAAAGGTCAAGGAAAAAAAACGAAAACACTATTTTTGGTTTTTGCCCCATAACTCGCAAATAAATACAGAAAAATATGGAAACATGCATATTTTTGAACTCGGGACAACATTTAGAAACTATTTAGATGGGGTTCTTTTTTAATGATTGTGTTTGTATAAATTATAATTTAGGTCAAAGTTAGAAAAAGTGTTTTTTTTTAAATTTTTCATTATATTTTATGATTTCTTTGTAGTAAATTATAAGATATGATGAACATAATGGTATCTAATGAAAGCCCTTCTTATGACGATAAAAACAACATATAATTTGTGTGGGTACAGTATGTGAGAGAGAAGAAAATTGCATAGACAATCTTCACTAAAGCCATTTTGGCAGAAGTTCTTTTATCCTGACACATACTATCCACTGTTTCTCATCTCACTACTGTATAATTTTCATAACAGAGGTTTAAAGATAGTCTACAGAAACTAATAAATCTGATTTAACAAGTCAGGAACATACTTTGTGACTTATATCATTTAGGGTTAAATCAAAATGATTGTATACTTCCTGAGGTACATATACTACAGGCAAAGAAACATGATGACTTGCTTAGATTTGGTATTGTTTAAAGTGACAGTAAAGGTTTATTTTTAGCTTTTGGTTCCCTTAAAAGCAAAGTTAAAATACTGTGCCACTTGTCTTGTGTAAATCTTAAGAGCTCAGCTGATCAGAGGGGTCAGTTGTTGCTCATGTTTATTGTTGTTTGATGGGTGGTGACTGTACATGCTTATGCCATCCACAGGATCCAGCATGTAGTGCAGATAGACGCCCTATTTTTTTAAATGTAATCAGTACGCAGATTAGTAGTTATGATAAAAATGTAAAAATGTTATTGGTTTGTGATGTATATTTTGTTTTTCATTTTTTATGTTTTTATAAAAATGTTATTTGCATATTGCATTAATTACTGTTGTTAAACTAAATTATGCACGTTGTAAGGTTTTCTTGCAATGCTGCTCGAATGTTTTTCTTTTATCAGATATTAATATAGATACTAAAAAGAATACATATGTTTATGGATTTTGCCAAAATGAATACAATTTATATTTATTATTTAGTTTATATTTTCTGGTAAGATATGTAAGTGGACCAATGAAGAAACTAATATATGTGGGTTGACTCAGTCCTTCATTCTTCTGGAATGAGATATATTAAATTGGGAAATGAGAACATCTAATGGATGTTAATTGATACTGGGAAATAGTAAAGTCCTCAAAACATTAGTGAAAACAAGAGAATATATAAACATTTTTTTACAAATAGTGCTTTAGTTATAGTGTTTGATTTTTAACTATTTTATTGATTATCATATATTTACTAATTGCACCACACCTGTATCTGGTCTTTTGCTGAATATAGTGAGATGCTTTTCAGAGTGAGACCAGACCTATGACTAAGTCTGCTGTGTCATAAAAATGCATCAGGTGAATTATCTATTTCTGTTTGACATTCTGTATGTTCTATGTTAAGCAATAAAAGCTATGTTTTATACTTTACCCTGGAGCATCCTGACATTGACTTGTCTGGATTGTCTTTGTTATCTATCAATACAGCAATCCTGGTAAATATTTTTTAATTATTATTAGCTTTGTTTAATTTTTATTTACATTTTTAATCTGTTATTTAGACTTTCAATTGAAAGTAATTTTCATGTAATTAAGGAAAGTGGGTCATTGCATTAGATGGAACTTTTTCTTTCATATAACACTAACTGTTTCATTATGCTACTTTATCTCAACCATAAAATGTGTAAAGCACATTGCAAATTCAAACAAGAAATATAAAGACAATACACATTATTATTATTTTTGTCAAGACATATCATTTTGACATTGTAATGTTTTACACTCTCATTACATTAAAACAAAGTTATTTCACATAAGACCATATTACAATCTACCTAAAGATAAAAAAGGATGGTTCCCTAATACACCCCAAAATCTAGCACTTGGCCAACTAAGAAAATGTTCCTGCTCAGAATTATAAATCTGCAATTATTATCCGTGGTGGCACCTTAAAAACAAAGAGCAGTTTATTAACATGCTGCTTGCAGTAGTACAAATTTCTGGCAATGTACATGTTGTTTATTAGCAACACAATAATGAATTATGTTTGTATGTTAAGATGCCTTTGCAGCACTTCACACTGAACATTGTTTCTGATTGTGACTTGTTTGTACTTACTCCCTTGTTCGCCAAACCTAGTTATCCCTGGTACCTTATCATTTGAAACTAACATGACATGAGTTATCAATGTGAATGTTCTGCTTATTAAGTTCTATGACCGTATCATATTGCCAGTGTTCTATTTTGCTTTAGTATGCAGTATGATTATTTGTTGTTTGTTTGCATTGATTGTAGAAAAATTAGAAATAGCCTTTGTGATGGGAATTCTTTTCAGTGTATTGTTCCCTAAACAATTCATTCACAATCCATCCAAACATACAGCAGAACCTTGGGTAGAGAAAAAAAAAAGGAGAAAATGTGAGATCCCATAGAAAGTCATTAACTAAACCTCTAACATGAGTCTGAATAATAGACAAGTCAAGAAAAACCATAAAGAAGAAGATGCAAAAACTGGTGAGGATATTAAAGCACCAAGTAAACGGGAGCTTTTATACAGTGAGAAATATTAGAATTTATACAAAAGGTATAATGCCCTATGAATTAGTCTAAAGCATACATTGTATTTCACATCATTCTGTATGAATAACATGCCTTCATCATTAAATAAAACATGGAACCACAGCACACCCTTGTGGCGAATTAAATAAAAGACATTATAGAGAATAGAATAACAGGAGATCAGCAGCTATCACACTTGGTAAACACACCACAAAACAAAGCGCTGTACATATAAAATGTGTTTAAAATAAATAATACAATTAAAATGCAGTGGTACAAACTAATACCACTGAAAAATGACTTAATTTCTTCTTCTTTTTTCTTAATGTGAAAAAAAACTAAAGAAATATTATATGTTTGCATTCTTTTTGTGTGTTACAATATAAAATACCTTTTGTGAGTGTATTTACAATATAAATATTTTTTAATATGCTTTATTTGCAAGGTAAAGCTTGTTAATGTTTAATTTTGAAATGAGTACACCGTTGTATTTTCCTTTAATGAAAATCTGTCACTCTAAGGAAATGTGTTTAACTCAAGTGCAATAATTCATTATTCTTATTTGTTTCACCAGCTGTTTCTAAATGCAGAGTAACAACAAGAGATTTTTTCTTGTTTCGTATGTATTATAGAATTTAGTTCAACAGACCCTACAGGACCTTTTTAAGTTGTGTAATATTCAAATTATTAAAGCATTTTGTCATTGATTTTGTGCACCAGTGGTGGAAGTAATGGCACCTTGAGATCTAGGTTAGTAGAAAGACCAACTTTATAACATTTTGAATCTTTTACCTGCTTTGTAATGAAAGATAAATTAAAGGGAGCCCAAATAATTATTTGTGTATATTCTGTTGTTCAACAAGTTTCTGAACAAAGTATCCTTATCACCATTTATTTATGGAGTGGTCTGCTTAGAGACACATTAATATAAAGAGACAGTTCCAATTCATTATATGATAAACATATGGCAGAAAAGTAAGTCATATATACCCTTTTTTCTCATGTGAATATTTTTTATGCAGAAATATTGGTTCTACAAGCATGATAATGTTCCTACACATGGTAATAGTTACATTACCTTACAGGTTTCTGGTTGGATAATGCAATCCACTCATATTCACACAACATAAACATGTATAGCAGATTATGAAAAAAGTCACTACTCTAAGAATAAACTCTCTAACAGTCCAACGAATAGCATATCATTTTCATGATATTACTATGTCATAAATAGTCCTCAAATTGTCTTTAAAATGTTTCGATATTGGCAAATTAATCAAATTGTTCTTTTGTTATTATGATTACAATCTCTAAATTGTAAGCTTCTGAGACTGGTTCTCCATGCCTTATGTATCTGTTCTTTTCAATTTGTTTATTTGTAACAGGTACTCACTCTTTAACCTCTGTACTAAGTGCTGCCTGAATTGTTGGTGCTTTGCAAATAAAGGTCATTGCATAATTTTGCATATAGACACAAGAGCCACAAAAATAGTGAATACCAAAAAAGCTAATTTTTTACTTGCTTGTTAAGGTAGTCATTTTACCTTTACCCTTGACAACTGCTGGCAAAAAAATATATGTTGTTTAATATGCCTACACATGATGCTATCTTTCAATTAAATATAAATGTTTCAAAGAAAGAATAAAAAATAAAATGTCTTCCATATTTGGAAGCCATACATAGACTCACTATCACTGGAAACTAAGACAAGTATTTAAAGTACTTTCCAGAACATTGCTTGGTACATGTACCAACTGGTTCTGGGCAAAGACCAAACTGACCTTTCAACATAGGCAGCCAGGGGCCTAAAGTTGAGATACATTTGGACAATAATACAATGATATGATGTGATAAGTTTTTGTCTTAAGTCTATGAAATCTTTATTGTAAGATTGAAATACTTAATAAAATTTGGAAACAAAAGGATGAATGAAGATCTGACCCAAGATGTATTCATTCATTAAAGCATTCATGTTTAAAATGCCTTCACCTTCACTCTTTAAATTAAACAACATGTATCCTTTAAGGTTTCTTCCTCATCATTTCAACTTTAGTTTTGTGACCTTGTTTAAAAAATGTTTTGTTAGTTGTGAAGCTTTTTTTAACTAGTAGTAACACAATGTTTACTGTTAGCAAAATATTTCACCTTGTGTCTATTTGTAAAGGTTGCATTGTGACCTGTTCATCTTTTTTCCTTTTCATTTCTTCTGAAGCTACCAAGATGAAGACTCCATAAAGGAGAGCAATATATGAGTGGAGAAGAATTTGTAGAGGGCATAGATTCACTTTAACGTCACAGGTTAATTAGAAGGGTTAGTGTAGTTGCATTTTAGTTATGTTACATATAAAATGCTTTTGTAATTTTTATCTAAAAATAGGCTGCAGAAGATTCAGTTGCATGCACACACAGGCTTTATTTTTTTGTTACAGTAATAAGCTGAGTGCATCACTTTGTTTGAAGGGCATACACTACAAAAATTTAATTTTTATCACACTATTGGCTTATTCTATTTTAGCACTAATAATTTCAGGAACACATTGGATATCTAAATACTCCTGCCCAGAGAAGAATGCTTTCCTACTCATAGTCACTTATTTGGAAGGACCTCTGAAGTAGCTACAAGAGGTAATGGTTCAGGTGATGGTGGACTCATTTGTCTGAGACACCTCAGTTGAACACAGTATTATTAACTCTTACAGAGAGACAGTGATATTATTTGTGCTTTGCCTAGTAATGTTTTTTTTTCTGGCTATATTAAAAACATATTTTAATATAATTCTACACATATTTGCTCATTGATTAGATTATTGTGTATTTAAAGCTCAAAGGCATAATTGTTTTTTTTTTTTTAAATTTGTGTTCTTTTGGGGTGTGGAAGGATGATACCAACACCCATCTTTTGTATTAAAGAGGCACAATTCCATTTTTTTATATTAAATAATACTGCAACTATACTGAATAAACAATAAGTTAACTTTTTGTGTCCTTACTGTTTATTATATAAACTGTATGGTTGAAATAACTATGGTATGCTTCCCAATCATTTATGGGACTCTATCCTGCAGAGCTCTACCTCTGTCCCACTTTTTGGGATACAGAATCTCAGAGAATTCATACTGCACGTGTGCAGATTTTAGTTCCAGTTTGAGTGACCTTAAATATATAAGGTGTGTTAAAAAGGATCTACAGCTAAAATGAAACATCTGATAAGAGGATTTGTAAAAAGCAGAATTAGCAGAAAATAACATGTGAATTAAGAGGGATCTATGATTATACGTTAAAATTTCATGCAATTAAAGAAATATATAAAAAAAAAAATTATCATTCCATGTTTCAAAATGAGATGTCAAACAGAAAGCACATCCATATGTAACATCACAGCATATTATTCCTTCCAGCATCTATATTTCACAAACCTAGGATTTCCATTGCTCATCTTATCCAAAATATTGACAGGACAAATGTTGTAGTATAATCTTGTGAGCATTGTTCTCTCTTTCTTCCATGTTTTGGTTTGCCTCTGTCTGTCTGAGTTTGTAACAACCAGCATATGCAGCCTAAGATGTGTTTGGCTAATAAATAAATGTTAATAATAACAGTTCAGGAAATAAATCCCCATTTCTTATGGCTGTCTATTTGAAAGTATTTGGAAGACATCCACAAGGAGATACAATAGGGGTTACTTATAAAAACATCTGCACATGAAAATGTCAGGGGGTAAATAAAAGATACAGTAACTGTCAAAAAAAAAAAAAAAATTTCATGCATCAATGTTCACAATTATTGGTGTGTATAAAAAACAGTGTTTCCTTAACTGTAACATTTCCCTTGAGAGCAAAAATCTGGATAAAACATCCTCAGCCTTTTGCACAAACTTTTTTGGGTTTTAGAA
Organism: Pelodytes ibericus; assembly: GCA_036172795.1. Taxonomy (NCBI): domain Eukaryota; kingdom Metazoa; phylum Chordata; class Amphibia; order Anura; family Pelodytidae; genus Pelodytes; species Pelodytes ibericus. Next base: position 40,297,101 of record CM069858.1, on the reverse strand, counting down.
ATAATGGAAAAAGAAAAAAATTAAATAAGCTGCTGTTAATCTTTTGTCTCCAGCTGTTTTATAATCTTTGTAAACAGGGAAACTGAAAATAATATTATCTGCATGCATTGGTTGATTTATTCAAATAATCTATGTTAAGTGTGTATTTGTATCTTAATCCTAAAAATGAAAAAAAAAAAATTGCTGTCCATATATATTTTTTCCCAATATTGTTGAATAATAGTTAATTTGGTTTCACACAATGTTATGAATATTCTAAGGAGCAACTTTAGGAATATTAATAATATAGAGTTAGCATATCAAGGTATATTTAAAAAAATACGTGATAATTGGAATAAGATGAAACATATTATTTTTGGAGTCTGTTAAAATATTTTGATCAAGTAGCTGAACTCTTAATGTTGAGTGGTGTTGCAGATCTGTTCCAAATAGTACTTGACTCTCCCTAGGTGAATATATCTCTCTTCTGGAGAGTCCCCCTAGTACGTCACATGTGACTAGCATTATGAAAAGAGATATCACCAAGTTAATGTCAATTAAAGTGTTTTTGAATGTGTCTGCTTTTTCTAGTTTTAAAGACTAGCATACACTGCTGTATAGCCATCAAAAAGTAACAATAATAATTGCAGGATTAAATAGGACATTTTGTATATGTCCTTCAGGAGAAAAGAATAGTCAGGACCCCATTGTTGTTCTATTCTGCTAAAACATATATCCATAGCATGCAGATAGACATACACTGAAAGGTGAATTATATTTTTTAAATTCCACACATTACCTTGGTGAAGATAACTTTATAAGTCCTGTCCTCTGGATAAGTGACACGCGTCAGGAAGCACTTCCTGAATTTCTTGCACTCAAAGAAAGTGCGCGTGTGCTCTATTTGTGGGATATTGATATATCTGTATAAGCTCCAAGCAAATAGGAGGAGATAACCCATATTTCAAGAGCTTTTTGACTGTTTCACTGCCTTTGGGAACCTGGACCCATATTTTGGGGCTTGCATTCGCAGGGTGTTTTTGGGAATCTGCATACATCTTTTGAGACCGTGTTTTGAAGTCTGCATCCATAGGGCAAACTTATGCTAAACACCAGTGTATTGCTGATTATTCACCTACTTTCAGAAGAAGGGTTTTGCTCATTTGCAAAACTGGAATAGCATTACAACTCCAATGATTGGAAGGAGTCGTTGATTCCTTTCTTTGACATGATAATGGTAAAATGCATATTTTTAATACCAGTGTCTTTCGCTTTATTAGTATGAGTGTTATTGATATCCCCATTAGGATTGCATATCCATCAAAGGTAACTAGCACTGCGAACCCTATTAAGTATCTCAATGGCTCATTAGCAGATAGTGAAATCTCTCAGCCTCATAATGGATGTAACCCTCTGTAAGCCACACTAAGAAAGGGTTATCCATATTACCAAGGCACTATTTGTATTTGGTTGGAAAAACTAATACAGACAAGCCTTGCAGAAAATATGTATATATTGATATTATAATATACAGAAACATAGAATGTGTCAGCAGATAAGATCCATTCGGTCCATCTAGTCTGACCAATTTTCGAAATACTTTTATTAGTACCCAGTTCCCTATCTTATATCTAGGATAGCCTTGTGCCCATCCTATGCATGCTTTAAATCCTTGACTGTGTTTACCTCTACCACTTCCACTTTTCCATACATCCACTAACCTCTCAGTAAAATAATACTTCCTATTATTACTTTTAAATCTTTGCCTCCAAGTGAGGTCTCACCAGTGCTCTGTACAATGGCATGAGCACTTCCCTCTTTCTACTGCGCATACCTCTCCCTATGTAACCAAGCATTCTTCTAGCATTTACATTGCCTACCTACCTTTAACTCCTCCTAAATTATTACTCCTAAATCTCTTTCCTCAGATGTTGAGGATAGGACTGTATCAAATATTCTATATTCTGATTTTCGGTTTTTATGCCCAAGGTGCATAATCTGGCACTTATCTACATTACATTTCTGTTGTCACAGCTCTGACAATTTTTCTAGTTTAGCTAAATCATTTGCCATTTGCCTTATCCAGAAATATTAACCCTGCTGCAAATCTTTGTATAATAAGCAAAAAGACATACTTCACCAACAAGACCTTCTGCAATATCACTAATAAAAATATTAAAGAAAATGGGACAGAGTACATATCCCTGAGGTACCCACTAGTTCCAAGACCTTGCTTTGAATATACTACATTGACTACAACTCTCTGTTGCCTGTTACTCAGCTATTGTCTAATCCATTCAACAATATTGAAATCCAAACTCAAAGATTGCAGTTTATTGATAAGACAATGTGCGACAGTGTCAAAAGCCTTACTGAAATCTATGTAAGCAATGTCTACTGCACCACCCTGATCTATTATTTTAGTCACCCAATCAAAAAAATCAGTAAGATTAGTTTGGCATGATCTCCCTGAAGTAAATCCATGTTGTCTCTGATCTTGAAATCCATGCAATTTTAGACCTTCAACAATCCTCTTCTTTAACATGGTTTCCATTATTTTCCCCACTACTAAAGTAAGACTCACTGGTCTAAAGTTGCCCGACTCCTTCCTACTACCTTTCTTGTGAATGGGCACAACATTTGCTAATTTCCAATCTTCTGGCACTACTCCTATTAACAGGGATTGGTTAAATAAATCTGTAAATGGTTTTGCTAGTACACCACTAAGTTCTTTTAATAACTCTGGGTGTATCCCATGAGGGCCCATCAACTTATTTGTCTTTACTTTAGACAGCTGAAGTAAAACCTCTTCCTCTGTAAACGTACATGCATCAAAAGACTCATTAGTCTTTCTCCCTAAATGAGGTCTCTTTCCCTGGTTTTCATTTGTAAAAACTGAACAAAAATATTCATTAAGGCAGTCTGCTAGGCCTTTATCCTCTTCTACATAGCATCCTTCTTTTGTTTTTCATCTAACTAATCCTTGTTTTACTTTATTTTTCTCATTTATGTATGTAAAAACATGTTTTATCCCCCTTTTTTACTGATTGGGCTATGTTCTCTTCTGCGTGTGCTTTGGAAGATTTTATAGCTTGATTTGCCTCTTTCTGCCTACTCTTATAGATCTTTATATCTTCCTCACTCTGAGTTTTTTTTTTTATATATAATTACTAAATGTTAGCAGTGTGCCACAGTGGTTTCTTCATTTTTTACATTCTTACTGACAAGCCTAATGCACATAGTGGGTGTTAACATAATACACAGTAGGATAAAGTGATTAGCTAGTTGGGAAGCTACCTTTTGCAAAAATCACTATGAATGCCAGTGTAGAGGGGGCATACTATAAATACTAACACAGAAGCTGTGTAGTTGCTACTGTGGAAATTGCTGTAATGCAGCAGTACTCCAAATCTCATCCTCAACAGGCAGTACACAAAACTGTATGCACCAGCAGACTCTGGGGAAAAAAACAGATACAGATCTTATGTAATCCAAATTATAAAAAGAGTTTATTGATAGTAATTAGACTTTAAAATCAAAGGAATGTAATACAGACAAAATCCATGGTTAACATACCAGAGTGCTTACTATTAAGCAGACTGCTTTATAATGATTAACTTACTCTTATATACATACATTGTCTAAAACACCTATTGGATAATTAAAATAATTAATGTGCTCAAGAGTGTTAAACATCGTTTTATGTTTATTATACTGATGGACATCTGACATATACTTGTATTTATATATAATTCTTTGTAAGACAGTTATTATAAAACAACTATAGATGTGTAAAATAAAATTTGTGTTTCTTAATATCAGTATTACAATGTAACTAAATTATGCTCTCCATTAAATTTAGTTTGTAACATTGTGCAAAAGAAAGGGAGTGGTCTCATAAAAAGGTCTACTCAATGAGTTAAGAGCCCACCTTACTTTGAGCACATGGAGGATTTTAATTATTCAATTAGAGTTTTAGACAATGTGTGCGTAAGTGTCTAGTCTGTTACCCGTGAAAATTGTCTTACATTCCTATGATTTTAAAGTCTGAGGACTATCAGTTATCGCCTTTTATACTTACAAAAGATCATTTTTTTCCAGAATCCGCAGGTGCATACAATTTTGTGCACTAGTTGTTACTATGGCAGATCTACTAGGAAGATCTGTGCTTCCTTTTAAAAAAGCATTGTAATTACTCCCATTTGAACATTAAGGACCTTTTAGCAATGTGTTCTTTCATACTGTTATGATAAAACATTAGGATATGTTAGATGCTTGTGTCATCATATGTTACATATATTACATTTTTGAGTGGATCATTTTATCTTTCACCAGGTTAACAGCTAATGATCAGTATAATAGCATGAATTTACTAAATGGTGAATTGTAGATGAGGAGGAAACCTCCTCTCAATTCTCCATTTTGTCCCTTTTTTTTTTTTCTTAAAACATTACTGTTGCTCTTGAGCAAATGGTATGGAATTGAAGCTTACAAATTTCTGCAAAAAGCAATGTTAATTACCCATACCATGGTGGATGGAGATTTCCCATGCATGTGAAGAATTCATACATTTTCCAAACACTACTGTATACATAGTACATGTATACTAACCCAAAAAGAGATATTTATCTTGCAACAAAAGAGCTGGGCATACATTGAATTTGAGCTAAAAATTTAAATTTTTTGCAACTAATCTTTCTTTAATAAAGACTGGCAAGCTTGAAAGATCCAGAATATTCACTAACATATATCTTTTGATGTTTGCTCATCTTTGCATCATAGAATGAGCTCAAAGGGTTAATTAAAATTTAATGATTTCGCCAGTACTTTGAAAAAGTTATGAACTTAGATGAGATCAATCACTTTCTTGGACTGCCTAACTTCAAAGCAGACATTATGCAAAAAAAAAAAAAAAACCAAAAAAACAGAGAGAGAGAAAGAAAACCTCTTCCATTCTGCACTGAATACATAAGCAAATATTTCCTCATTAGTACTTTGAACACAGAGTTTTAAAGCTCATGTTAGAGGAGGTACAATGCCAAAGTGGTTAAGATACATTTAACATGGCGGCCAAATGATTGTATAACTAGAAGCCGTTTTGTTTAGGAAACAACAGCACCTTGGCTGATTTTATATAAAATAATTTATGGTAGTTTTACAAGGGTTGCTGCTTACATTACATTTCTAATTGTTGTTAGTCTTTTATGTAGGTTTATATCATTATCCAGTAGACATGTGCATTCGTTTTCGGCCGAATGCATTTTCGTCCGAAAATAGCATTTTCGTCCATTCGTCCGAAAAACGAATAACGAAAATGCTAAGCTAACGAAAGCCGAATGAACGAATGGTTAATAAACGAAAATCATTCGTTCATTCGTCCATTCGTAGTACTATTGCATTCTATAAGCCGAAATAGAGTCGGTTTATAGAATACAATAGCATAGTACACTTACATTCCATAAACCAACATAATGAACGACTTTCGGTTTATGGAATGCATGTAAGTCTATTGGCATTCTATAAACTGAAAGTTCGGTTTATAGAATAGCAATAGGATTACATGTATTACATTAGCTGACAGCCTATAAACCGAACGTTCGGTTTATAGGCTGTTGGCATTTCACTACACGAAGACAGAGTCTCCATTCATAAATTTATGAATGGAGACTTTGTCTCCGTGTAGTGAAATGCCGACAGCCTATAAACCGAACGTTCGGATTATAGGCTGTCGGCATTTCACTACACGGAGACAGAGACTCCATTCATTATGAATGTTCGGTTTATAGACTTTCGGCTTATGGAATACATGTAATCCTATTGCTATTCTATAAACCGAATGTTTATAAATTTATGAATGGAGACTGTCTCCGTGTAGTGAAATGCCGACAGCCTATAAACCGAACGTTCGGTTTATAGAAAGTCTATAAACCGAACGTTCGGTTTATAGACTTTCGGCTTATAGAAAACATGTAGTACTATTGCCTTTCTATGAACAGAACGAGAGCCCCATTCATAAGAATTTCTTATGAATGGGGCTCTCGTTCGGTTTATAGAAAGCCAATAGTAGTACACGTATTCTATAAAACGAACTAATAAAACGAAACGAAACTAATGAACGAATTTCGTCTGAAACTAATGCAGTAATGAACGAAATTCGTTTTAGACTAAACAAATAACTTTTTCGTCCGAATGGACGAAAACAAAACGAAAATGTTAGTTTTGCACATGTCTATTATCCAGTGTTATTACATTTGTCAAGAAATAATAAATAATGATGCCAAAATAAAACACATAGTGACTTTTTCCACAGGCAAAAATGTATAAACATAAAATTGTGGTTACTAAAAAAAAAACTAAAAAAAAAACCTTTAATTTATAGGGTAGGTTATATAGGAATTTCCATTTTCTAAATACTGAAATGAATAAGTTGAAATATGCACTCAAATAATACTTCTTATGGAACAACAGCGTAATTACACCGTTTGTGGTATGTGTACATAATCGATATGTGAGAGATTATGTATACCATGTCTCAATACATTACATATTAGCATTATATTGATTCATGTTGTACTTAGAAAATTGAAAAAATGGAAAATTGGGAAACACTGAAACCAAGAACATGTCAGTAGTCTAACACAGAGGAAGTTTAACAATGTTCATATAGATAAGGGGTTCTGGAGAGCATATTTAGCAGGCTGGGACCTCCATTTCACACCAAGGGATCAGCATGTTTATCATTCAATTTATTAGTGCCTGTATTCTTACTAGTCCATGACCAGGTTTTTCGCCAAATTCAGTAAATAATTTTACAATATTAAGGGAATAATTAATAAACCTCTACCAGTGCAATGTATGGATCCTTCATATAAGAATATCTGCGCAAGGGAATACAATTTACAGCCCAAATTAATCAGAATTTATGTGATTTGATGAGTCCCAACTTTTTTGACAGGGACACGGAATCATGAACTTGGCTTCAGCAGATTATGTGGTAATCCCAGATGTGCAGGTTTTGTTAAAAAAGGAAGTACTTTTGTATCCTCTTAAAATCAGAAAGAATTTAACATACAGTCCTATTTTAACTGTTCTACTGATTATGTTATTTATTTAATCACTTGTCCAGGGCCGATCCTAGGGTCATGGACGCCTGGGTGCAGGATTTTTTTGTTGCCCCCAGGTGGGCGTGGCTATATGATAAACTCCTCCCATTTACGCACTTATGTTCCAGACATACCAATTTTTAATTATTGGGCTAGGGGAGATTGTTGTGGAGAGCACAAGCTTTATTTTTAGGTGAAGGATCAACACAAAATTCTATTTATAAAGATATTTATTTGGCCATAATACAGTGTACTGGTTTTATTTATGTATATGATGCTCAGCCAGCAACATGGGAGACTTTTTGCTGGCTAACAGAGTGAGTTTTAAATACCGTTCCCATGATGCCCAACCAGCCAAAGTCTTCCATTAGTATTACTGAGAATCATTGGAAAACAAGGAGTGATAAATAATATTCCACCATGCTCACCCTGTCACTCACGTGTGTCTCTCTTCCCATACCGCCATGTCTTTCTCTCTCTCCACTCATATCCTCATGTATATCTCTCTCTCCACTCATACCCTCAACTATATCTCTCTCCATTCATACCCTCATGTATAACTCGCTCTCCACTCATACCCTCATGTATATCTCTCTCTTCACTCATACCCTCATGTATATCTCTCCCTTCATACCCCGTATCTTTCTTTCTGTTCCCAATGGTGGTCTTTTTTTCTGCATGTCTGTCTCTCCTCCTATAAACCCATGTCTGTCTGTCTCTTTCTCTTCATAACTCACATGTATCTCTCTCTCCCATGTCTCTCCCTCCGCATAATCCCCTTGTATTTGCCTATTAATATTACACAGGCAGTTTGCCCATTAATATGCCACAGCCAATATGCCCATTAATATGCCACAGATAGTTTGCCCATTAATATGCCACAGATAGTTTGCCCATTAATATAGCAGTTTGTTTGCCCATTAATATGCCAGTATCAGTTTGCCCACTAATATGCCAGTGTCAGTTTGTCCATTAATATGCCACCACCAGTTTTCCCAATAAAAGCATCACCCCCTCTCCCCAATTCCCCAGTATCACCTTGCTGCTGCTCTTTCATGTCTCCTCCGCACAGTCTTCCCTCCATGCACAGTCAGTCTCCGTGAGAGACAGTCACACCTTCACAGCCACACTTACACACAGGGTCATGCATAAATACATACAGTCAAACTTACACAAACACCCTCATACACACACACACATAAATACACACAGTCACACTTACACAGACACCCTTGCATACTTAGACACACAGTAACACTTATGTACACACACTTACACAGACAGTAACACACACACTTACACTTACACACACACACACATTGAAACACACACACACACATTGAAACACACAAACTTACACACACACTCACACACACATACATTGAAACACACAGACACACCCATACATTGAAACACACACACCCACACATTGAAACACACACACCCACACATTGAAACACACCCACACCCACACATTGAAACACACCCATACCCACACATTGAAACACACCCACACCCACACATTGAAACACACCCGCACACATTGAAACACACCCACACACATTGAAACACACACACAGACCCACACATTGAAACACACACACTTACACACACACACATTGAAACACACACACACATTGAAACACACACTTACACATTGACACACACAGACACACTTTTTTTTTACCCCCCAAACAAAAAAAAAACATTATACTATTGGACCCCCTCCCTGTAGGAAGGAGGACATTGTCCTTCAGTTCTTCTGCCAGATGTCAGAGAGCACGACATGGCAGAGCTTGCACCTGAGACTATTAGGTGCGGTGACAGCAGGCGCTCACCTGTGGGCCACACCTCTATGATGAGGGAGAAAGGGAGAAAGGTCGTCATCGGAGCGCCTTTCCTTTCGTGTGCCTGGGCGCGGTGCACCCTGTGCACCTGCCCAGAATCGTCCCTGCACTTGTCTCAAGTGTAACAAGAAATATGTGCGCCGAACATCTTGGAGTGTTAGGGAGAGAATAGGGAACATGGTAGAACTAAATATGAGAAATCTTCCCTCTATAAGTGTACTGGATCTTCCACTTGGATACAAGAAGGCCCCAAGTATGAATAGTGAAAATTATATTTCACATTTCTTCCTTTAACTATTTATATGCAAATGTTTGCTGTCATTTTCTATCCATGCTGCAGCCTTCTGCCCTTCTTTTGTCCCTTTTGCCATACCTTTTTTTTTATCAACACCTCTATATTAAAATGACTAATACACTTGACACTTAATTTGATATTTGAATTGAAAACTTGAAGTATATGAATGTGTATGGTATATATTGATATTGTGATGTACACTTTTCAATATTTTATCTTTTTCTCTTTGTATTTGTGCTACTACTGTTCATAGATATGTAACTTTTGTTTCATGTATCTATCTTAATGCCTTATACAGGTTCCCATGTACATTTTTATGAATGGTTTTGTGCTTCTCACTTAAGAGCAGTCCTAATTGTTTTTCACTTACCTTGCTCCATTCATACACCTGCTTATCCAAATGACTTGCAGTCAATTAGCAATTCAGGCAAGACATTGGTTTGCGAGTATGCTGTGTGTGTTTTGAAACCAAGTTTTAAGTATATATGAGTGTGCCAATTTTGTGTAACTTTGCCTTTGATTAAGAACCTCTGAGCATGAACCATGTAAGGCAGCTGGTAACCAGTGCCATTCTCATCAGGATTGTATTTATTATATTTTTTCTTTATTTTTCTATACAATAAAGTACATTTTTTCTATTTCATGGAACTGAGCTCCTGACCTGTCTTTTTAACAGCAGAGAAGAACCATCCAGCCACTGTAAACCCCTCATACCTTTTATTCGGTCCATGGCTTTGTCTTATGGTCAAGATAACCTTATGTTTATACCAAACATGCTCAGACTCCTTAAGGGTAAAGACTTTTAGCTGAAATTAGAGGAGTTTATTTGCTTAGAACCATAATAATTTCGAAACATGAATTGTTGTATAAAAATAAAAATGGCAAATTGTTCTCTATGAATACATATTCAGAAAGAAAATAAAACAAAAGGAAATCATAAACAGTTCCCTGGCTGGAAATCACACATTTTTGTGTTTAAAGGACAACCAAACAGTTTTCTTGAACCCTTACTACCTTGAAGGAAGTAAGAGTTAAAAAAAATGTCCTGCTGGTCTGGAGTAAACCTGACATGTATCTTAATAGATACACGCAGGTTTACTCTTTCAGATGAGTCACAGCAGTTCCAGGCCATCAGGCACACGAGCACAGCCAATCAGAACAGGGGCTTCACCATTATTTTGGATTTCTGCTCCAGGTGCAAATGTGTGCTTTAGCACATATTTATGCAATATGTATCAGTGATGATTAAATATTCAATTTAAATGGCATATAATATGTAAAGTACAGTTTCGGGGTCAGGTTGTTCGACCTTCTGAACTAACCTTTTTGATTTTGAAGAAGGTGAGTAAATAGCATAAGAAACAAAATAGGTACAACTGCACATAAAACCTTTTGAAGTTTGTTCAAAAATTATTTCAACATGGAAAATCAAATTTAAGTGATACCAAGTACATAAGTATCAATTTGATTCCATAAGACTTATGTGAAGTGATTATTTGAGTGATTATTATTTGGTTGGAAATTCTGTTGCAATCTAAGTTTCAAAATGTATCTTGTAAATGTCTCACTTTCTATTAGTTTATTGACTTTTTGGAATAATAGAGAACTGTTACAGATACTGCAGTGACATTATATTGGACTAATGTGTGATCATACCTTCATTACACTACCCTTGTCTTTGTACTACAAGGGTCTGGTTTCGTAATTCCAATTAGATATAAAGTTATGTATATTAGTGGATTTCCAGTTTGTGGCAATAAGAGTTTTAGCCGCAATTAATAAATGACTCGTCAACATTTGTATCTCATATGGGGTTCCATTTGGGAAGATATGGAATAAAAACACTTCCGGAGTTAGGGGAAAAGAGATTTCAGTGATAGTGTACAGGAGTTTGGCAATTTTTTCCCAATAAGGTGTTAGGGTGGGACATGTCCACCAAATATGGAGCATTGAGCCTACATGGGTGCAATTGTGCCAGCATTTATTGGAGGTATTGGGGAACATATGGGACAATCTTGCGGGAACCAAATACCAGCGGAAAAATATTTTTTTTGTCAGTTCTATGTGGTTTGAGCAATGTGAAAATTTAGAGCTGATTAGTATAGATCTGTTCCATTGTTTTGGAGTAAGCTGATATCCGAGTTCGTCTTCCCAGGCTGTCATGCATGGGAGTTTGATCGGAAGATTAAACAAATTCAGTGTTTCATAACACTTTGATAATGAACTCCGAGAGGTTTCTGGTAGGGCACATAGAGATAGTATGTTATTGACTGCCTGGGGGTTAGATGTTCCCATCTCTCTACTTTGTAAAATATGTCTAATTTGTAAATATTTATAAAAATCCTTACTAGGCAGACCATATTTAAGTTGGAGATCTGTGAAAGTGCTATATATACCTTTTACATATAAGTCTTGAATATTCTGGATACCGTGTTTTTCCCAAGTGGATAGGCCTAAATTAGGGACTATCGCGTCCAGGCATGTGATAGGTGTTGCTTTGGATAGTTTCCCCAGGGAAGGGAATATTCTTGAGTAAACCATCCAAGTTTGCAAGGAACAAGCCGAAGTGGGGAGTAAGGTTGCGCGTTTATCAGCTAATTTGGTATGGATACCCCAAAGAAAATCTTTTACTTTGAGTGGTGCAGCTACAGAGTTCTCTATATCAACCCATGCAATTGCTCCTGACTTAGAATTGAGTTGGATAGCTTGAGACATGTGAGCCGCCTTATAGTAATTGATAATATGTGGGACCCCAAGGCCCCCTTTACATCTGGGAAGATATAGCCACTTATTATTCACTCTTGCTTTTTGTTTACCATGAATGAAGTTATTAATATCTGATTGCACCTGTTTCAGAAAAGGGGTTGGAATTGTTATCGGTATTGTTCGGAATATATACAAAAGTTTAGGCAGGATAGACATTTTAATTGCGGCTATGCGACCTAGCCATGACAATTCTTTATGACTCCAGGAAGACATCTCTGATTTTAGTGTCTTCCAGGTTGTGTATAAGTTTAACTGTAACAGTTTGTCTGGGGTGGGGGGGAGTTTTATCCCTAGGTAGGATATATAGTCCTGTCTCCAATCAATTTTATATTCGGAATGGAGTAATGTCAAGGTAGGGATGTCTAGCATAATTGGGAGACCTTGGGTTTTGGATGAATTTATTTTGTGATATGAAATCATGCCGTATTCGCGTAATACATCAAAAAGTGGAGGTAGTGATTTAATTGGGTCAGAGATACTTATAATGATGTCATCGGCGAATAGACCGAGTTTTACTGTGGTACCGGCATTGACTTCATATCCTTGAATAAGGCATTCGTCTCTAATTGCTATTGCTAGGGGTTCCAAGGCTAATATATAAAGTGCAGGTGAGAGAGGGCACCCCTGTCTCGACCCATTTGTTATGTCAACTGGTTTCGATGAAAATCCTGCATATTGTACTGACGCCGATGGTTTTGAGTATAATGCATTAACTGCGTGGATATATTGTGAGGGGAAATTGAATTTAGCAAGAATTGCATCAAGATAGTCCCAGTTTAAGCGATCAAACGCCTTTTCGGCATCTAGGGCTAAAAGGAGGAAGGGGCTGTTTGACAAGCTAGCATGTTGTATGAGGTCTATAAACTTCCGAGTATTATCAGTAGCTTGTCTATTTTTTATAAATCCTACCTGATCGTAATGAATAATATCTGGGAGTAGTGGTTGTAACCTAAGAGCTAGAATTTTTGCATAAAGTTTCACATCTACGTTCAGTAGCGAAATAGGGCGAAAATTAGGGCAGAGATTTTGGGGTTTCCCAGGTTTGGGGATAGTGGTTATACTGGCCTTCAACATATTTGGAGGGAAGGATTGGGAGTTGACACAGTTATTGAAGACTTTGACTAAATAGGGCGCTAGTATATCTTTAAAGAGCTTATAGTAGGTATTTGTAAATCCGTCTGGGGATTTGTGGGCTGGTAGAATTTTTATGACCTCTATGACTTCTTGGAGAGATATCGGAAGAGCTAGTTCATCTTTGTCTGCGTTTGTTATTTTAGGAATATTTAATTTAGATAGGAATTTGTCAATTTCTTGAGGCGTAGGTTGGTGAGTTTTAGGGTCTTCTTTTAAGTTATACAACTTTGCATAATATTACGCAAATACTTCAGCTATTTGTGCAGGGTTGTATACTTTGTGACCCAAGGAGTTTGTGAGGTAGGCTATAGCGTTTTGTGCTTCTTTTTTTTTTAATTTATGGGAGAGCATTGTTCCTGCTTTGTTACCATTGGTATAAAACTTCTGTTTTAGTTTTAACAGAGCTAATTCAGTATGTTGTCGTTGTGTGTCGTTTATTTCATTTTTGGTTTGTGTAATTTGCCTTAGGATCTTAGTTGTAACTTTTGATTTATTGGTTGTTTCTAATTGTGCAAGTTTTGAAGTTAGGGATGCTAGTCTGAGTGTTCTATTTTTTTTCTGATGCGATGCTATCTTGATGCAATGTCCCCTCAGGACCACTTTATGTGCTTCCCAGAGAGTATGGCTAGAAATTTCCGGGGTGTCGTTGAATTTAAAGTATTCTTTGAGATGTGTAGTTATTAAGTCTCGAGTTTTTTCATTAGCTAAGAGGCTATCGATTAGGCGCCAAGTGCCCGATCCTCTACTCTGAGGGTCAATATAACAGGGGCATGGTCCGACCAATTAATTAATCCAATCGTACATTTCTGTACATTTTGAAGAGTTTGTTTGTCCATTAGGATATGATCAATTCGTGAGTAAGTTTTATGGACTGGGGAAAAAAACGTATAGTCTTTTTCCATAGAGTTAGTAGACCTCCATGAATCTATTAACTTGAATTCTTGTATTAGCTGTTGAAAGGATCTGCAATTCGAGGACGTTGTTAAATGTCTCGCTATGCTTTTATGTGCTGTGCTGTCTAGCTTAGGGTGAAGAATCATGTTGATATCCCCGCATACTATAAGAGATCCACATTTGATTGGGTCTATGAGGTTAAAGATTTTACGAATAAATTGAAGGGATTTACTGTTTGGTGCGTATAGATTAACTATGGTATATTTTATATTATTGATTGTAATTATGAGAACTATAAATCTGCCATTAGGGTCCACTTTTTTTTAGGTGTATTTCAATTACTAGTGCTTTATGAATTAAAATAGATACCCCTGCTTTCTTAGTTTTAGCTGTGGCATGGATCATAGTTGAGTAGTCTTTAGAATAAAAAGAGGGTATCTTCCCAGATGCAAAATGTGATTCCTGAATACACACTAAGTGCGCTTTGGCTTTGTGTGCGTCCTCCAAAAGTAGTTTTCTTTTATGTGGGGAGTTTAGTCCTTTGACATTTTGTGAGAGAAGGTTCAGAGTCATTTAATAGAGGAGGGGGAGTATTTAATTATGACTAATGCGTTTCTATCATTGAATACTGGTTGTGCTAAAAGTTTGGAGAGGTATGTCCATCTGTGTTTTAGAAAATTGGTTTTCAGCGAGAAAGAGGTCTTCCGTGAAAGGGGGGAAACATAGGGAGGTAAAACCATAAACATAAAACAGTCCTCTACACTACTTTTGAGTGTGAGGTATTTATCACATGCGGTTGATCCTGTGGGGCTTAATAACTCCCCAAGATCAACCGGCTTCTCATTTCCAAATGATATAAAGGAAGCGTGACCGATCATAGCGAGGGTGTCTTCCCTGAAAATGAAAGGTTACTTGGTGTGCTTGATAAAAAACCTGTACGAACTCACAAGAATATACAATTATTTCTACTCAACATTGCATACTTTAGGTACACCCCATGTATGCTTCTCTTAAATATATTGTCTATGAATCATAATGGTGGTACCAATGCAGATGCTCTAGATGACATCTATTTATCTAATACATTTTAACAGTATAAAAATTGTTGTTGTTTTTTTTTTTTAGTAGTATAAATCTAATGTTTTAATCATTTCCTCCATATTAACATAGGTCAGTAAAATGTAACGTTGCCTGGTAAGCGCAGTCTGCTTTGTTGGGTCTAAGAATCCCGTCTTCTGTGAATAGGTAAACTTATGTTTCACATGCTGACCTATAGAGTGGTCTATAATATGACTATTCGGTAAAACATGTGCTATGGTTAGTGGCCTAATCACTATCAACTGTTTGGCAATAAGCAAAATTTGGACTTAAGTACAGAAGTTACTTGAAGATAGAGAAACAGAGAAACAAAAAAAAAAAAAAAAAGCTTATACAAGATAGCATAACAGTTAACATATTAGGATACTCATCCGGAATCCCATGTCAGTATCAAGCTCTAGAACTGCAGTGAGTAGATGAAACACAACTTGAGTTTTTAGCGGGATTGACTATTAGAAGAGAGTCTGGCTTCCCTTTGAGGTTTTGGAGCCAAGGATTGATCCGACTTGGGGATTGTGTCCCAATCTCTTTCCAGGCGGCTTTGCTTGTTGAGGGGAGAGTGGATATCCATACCCCACCGCTTCAGTAAGACCATTCCTTCTTCAGGGGAGTTGATTGTGCTCAACGATCCATTCTTCATAACTGTAAGCTTAACTGGAAATCCCCATCTATATTTCAAATTAGCCTGTCTCAAGGCCAAGGTGACTGGTTGGAATTCTCTTCTTCTCTGTAGCGTGCGCGCAGAGAGATCGGGGAACAGGTGTATATTGCAGTATTTCTTTGGCCATTGATCCAGTTGTCTCGCTGCTTTCAAAATTTTTTCTTTAAAATGGAAGAAGTGAACTCGGAGTAAGACGTCTCTCGGGAGCTCTTTAGGTAAGTTTTTAGGTTTCGGGATGCGGTGTATGCGATCTAGTAGCAGATCTGAAGGGCTGCAGTCCGGAGTCAAAAATGTGAACAACTGCAGGGTCCATTCTTGGAGATGGATGGGAGCGACCTCCTCAGCAACACCTCGTATACGCAGGTTGTTTCTGCGGGAGCGATCCTCCAGGTCCATGGTTTTGTCCTTAAGTGCTGCAAGCTCATTAGTCAGCTTCTCCTGGTGCTCTGCCAAGGTGTTGTGGGAATCCACCAATTCGTCCATTTTGTGTTCCAGATGATTTGTACGTTCACCCAGATCTTGCAGTTCTTTCTTGAACTCTTTGGTGAGAGATTTCATATCCCCTTTTATTTGTGAACGAAGTGCTTGCAGCATGTCCTTAATAGATTCTCCGGTAATGGAGGAACCATGTGAGGCCATGGAGGTAGCGTCCTCAATCTCCGAGCCCATTTCTCCCTCCGATTGAGCCTCGGCGCCATCTTGGATAAATTTTCCCGCTTTCTTGGAGAGTTTATTTTTGCTCCCCGAATTGAGGAAATCTTCCAAATTGCCCTGTTTGCCCTTTGGCTTTTGGCTAGGCATAGTTATTAAGTCGTTGAGGGTGTTTAGCGGTTTTTTGTCGTTAGGAAATTGCTGGTTTGTTTCAGGGTTGACGGAGCTACGCTTTCAGGCAGCCAGCTTGCTCGGCGGTCAGGCCACGCCCCCATAAAGTGCTATATTAAAGTGTAACATAACACATTTCCCTGGGGCTAATTACGCAAAGTAGGAGCTGTGCAAAATCTGGGGAGATATATAGACTCCTTCCAGCACAATTCCTTGCTGTCGGTCACAGTACTTATTTTGTTTCTATAGTATTTAGACCTAGTATATGTCTAGGATGCAGATTGAGTTGATGATCTATATCTATTGTTGAACACTTGGAGGAAACCTATAGGTTATTTCATTCATTTTTACCTTACTAATAAAGGTGGACAATTGTTTTTTCTCTAGCTTCTGAAGAATATTCTTCCTTTACTGTTTCCATGACTGATACCCTCTGCTTAATAAAACTCTCTCTTTATATTCTGACAGCGACATAATGTGATTGATGGTCAAATTTAATTTAATTCCATTATTTTCATTAAAACTTACAATGAATATTATTTAGGCTTCTAAGAATGACAATTTTAACTTTAAATTGTATTTAATAACCTCAAGATTTAAATTCAAGTTTAGGATTACTTTATCTCTCTCTCTCTCACTCTCTCACTCTCTCACTCTATTTCTTCCAAGCATTTTACCATCTTACTGGATTTATATCTGTTTTTCTCGTTGCTGAAGAATACATGTTTAAACCCAGACTGTGGCAGATCCTCTTTTCATCTATATTGCTGGAGGTAGTATCCAAAAGAGTTGGGGCAAGTACACTACTCTGAATGCAGATTCCACTCTCCTAGGTTATTAGGAGCTGTGTTTGTGAGTTTTCTCCCTTATCAAAATATATGTACAGAAAGAGAAATGTTTTCCTTTACTAAGTATTTTTAACCAATATATATTTGTTTATTCACTTTATTGGTATTTGTTATATTGTCACTTATACCACTATATATTATATATTTTTGCACAATTGTCACTGATTATTGTCCATTGTGCATTCTGTGTCACCATAAGGGCATTTACATACTGATTACTCAAGTGTCCATGCACTGTGACTGGATAAATTCCTTGTTATTTTACCTCCGTCAATGCTCTGCTTCCTTGCTGCGATAGCGATTTCAGGCACCCAGACAGAACCAGTGTTGTAGGTAGCTACTTCATTTCACCAGGCAGGACCCTCAGCCATTTACTCCAAGTAAGTAGTAGAAGTGTGGATATCGGCGTCCGCTTAAGATGGGAAATTATACCTAAGCAGCACACAGGATGTGCCTGCACTACAGAGGGTAAAATCAACCATTTTCCCTTACTCCCCAGTGACACATTGTAATCAGTCAGAGTGGTCTCCTCTCAGAGATATTTATTGGACATAAAACAATATCCAAAACGGAATATGACTAAATAACCACATTAAACATACAGTTTTAGCACCTAAGCAAGGGTGAGTCAGGATTACAGAGGGCATAATCTGGGAGCATGAGTAAATGAGTAACAACAGCATATACATTGTAAAGTCAATGCAAAGTGCAAACTTACCCACTGTACCATCCTCCCCAAAATCATAATCTATAGGGAGGAGACAGGCCATTATTTCTCTACAATAACCCTAGTGATTGAGGGTTACGTCATATTATCGTTCATGTTTATTTTGTCAACAATGGGTAGTAGCATTCTGAATTATACCCAAATTATCATACCTTCCTGCTTGTGACCATATATGATTTGGGTATAATTCAGTATGCTACTACTCATTGTTGACAAACTAACCATGAATGATAGGTTTTATGATTTTAGATTGAGCACATTGCCAAATAATGCAGAGCGAGCAAAAATGGCATTTGCCTATTCTCTAGTCAAAATAAAAAAATAATAATGCAGCTACTGATACTTTTTTTTATACACATTTTTTGTTGCATACATACAGAGACTACAGCCCAAAAGTTAATAGCCACTGAATTATGAGTAAGGTTTCCAGCTACTCATTGCCCCCACCTTATGTATGCTGAAGTTTCAATAAATTAAACTAATGTAAAATTGTTAGTTGCTGCATGCCTTTATTTACTTTTACCAGAATAAATAAACATTTGGCTCTGCTTTTCTTTGGGTACAGTGGCCAGGGAACCCATCTGTTTTAATAATGAATTATAAAGCTATGAATTACAATATAGGTGTGCCACTATGTTTTAAAGTAAGACACCCTTGCCACTTGTCAATCTAAAATTGTAATCTGCCTCACTCACCCCAGCAATGGATATGTTAATGGTAAACTGAAATTAATTCACCTAGTTAAACTCCCATTTGCAATGTAATTGAAGATATGAGTGCACATCTGCAAAAGCCACAAAACTGCAATATTCAGGCAAGATAATAATAGCAATATTTTGTTTGAAACTTGGTTAAAAGCAAACTGCTACCATTCTTACATGGTTCATTATTGTACTTCTGCTGATTAATAGTAATCGTGGATGGAAGGAGTTTTGCCTTTTAGTTGACTCATTGTAACAAGAATATTTAACGCAGCATCAGATAAAATCATACATGAATCCAACAGAGATCTATATAAAGAATAGAAAAGCTCACAGGTATAACAACAAAAAAAAAGTTCAAACTGATACTGAAGTGATATGCATTCATAATAATATGGCACATTGCGTTGTAGAAAAAAGTACCAATCTTACAACTTATTTTGGCTAATGAATATTAATGATCACTTTGCCTTTCCACAATTTAAGACATATCGGGAATAGCACATGACCCTGACCTTTCTGATCAGCAAGATGAATGATGGTAGGAACGGGAATGCAATTTACATTTTTCCTCAAAGTTACCTTTTGTTCTGAGCAGTTAAACATAAATAATTCCTTCAGTTTTCTGGACTGCTTCCAGCATACATCCTTGTGATGTCTCCCTGAACCTTTGATCTCAGGTCTGGTTTTAGGACTGATCTTTTGGCAAGATATGAAACCTCCTGGCATTGATGTGAATTAAAATTCCCTAATAAATATGCATAAGCCTATGAATAAACTATCCCCTGTTCTGTTGGCACTAACCGTACTGGGTCATAGAAACAGATCCATGACTCCAAATGTATTTGTTTATTGCAGAGATGTATTAATGGCAAAAATTAGCAGTTGTAATTATGTAGTGATTTAAGTAAATAATGTAAAGCATTCTAAAGTAATCTGTTAGGAAATACAGTATGAAGCTACATTTCAAATTTAGCTCATACAGAGCAATTAGCCCCCACTAATGATGTTTATAGTTATATGCAAATGTATCCACAAGTAATAAGATCTTTAGCAGAAGCTTCATGTAAATACACAAGGGAGATCTAAACATCCCATCTGTCTCTCTACCAAATATCTTCTATTAACTCTACATGCCATCTATTTCTGTTTATAAGAACTTTCCATTCTTAAAGATCTAATTAATTCATCATGCATTTTTTTTAATCTATCACTCTTTATACTTAATGATGATGGCCATTTGGGTATAATTAAGTATGCTAATACACACTGTTGACAAAATAACCATGAATGATAGGTTTTATGATTTAACCAATTTTAGATTGCACACATTGCCATATAGTTCTCATCAGTTGCAAAGTAACAGTACACAATTATGATAATATATTAAAAAGGGCAGTGTAATTTGGTTCATTTAAAAATGCACTGGAGGCTTAATCGACTTTCTCAAATGAGTAAAACTCACCTGTAATCTGAGTTTTGCCGTTAAAAAAAATGTGTCATTAAATTAATGAGGACTCTGACCAACCCACGAAAGGTCAGAGCTGCTTTGTTGAAGAAGATATTGCCCCAATTTGCTATAAGATGAAGCCAAGAAAAATCACTCAGTTGAGCCAAGCATATCAAGATGTTATAAGCACATTTTGGCTAAGCATTTACCAAGGTTTAATAAAGATAAGCTGATTCTATTTATTAATTTGCGTCAAACAAAGGAATTTAATCTAAAAATGTGATTTCTTTGGTAGAATACAGGGCTTTTCCTATTGTGGAGCCCAGTGACCATTTGGCAATCTATTTCCATATTAAGCAACTGTGCTTAGCTTTTAGAATAGAAAGCAAAAATAAAATGAGCCCTATCCTTTATGAAAGGCATGTTTATTACAAAAAAGACTTTTAGTTACTTTGTTGGCTATGAGCACAGCATACATTACAATATAAATCATGAAAATACAACATTTAAATTGAAAAATAGCATGCAGATTAGACAAGTATGCTGTAATTGGAATTCAAATATAATTCTCACATACATTATTACATTACCATTTATTTATATAGCGCCAACAATTTACATAGTGCTAGGTACCGAGCATAGATGGGAACTACATACTAAGTTAGACAAACTAGAGGAGACATGAGGTCCACTGGCCGCTGTTGTTTTACCTGTACACCACCTCTGGGAGAACTCTGCATACAATATTATTAGTTACATAGGCTAACTAGCTAACATATGATTGGTTATGACGGTATAGGTTGAGTACCCCTTATCCAAAAATCAGTTATCTGAAATGATCCGTTATGCCAAAAATCTTCGGATTTTGCCATAAGTTGCACATTCCACACACAGGTGTCAGAATACAAGCACACAAAAGTGTATTTAGTGCCCAGACCCCTTAAGCTGCCATATAGTCTTTCCATGCATGCTCAGATTCCCCCAGGCCAACACAGAGTAAGACAATAGCATGTGTGCAGGCCTGACAAACCAACAGCACTTTCCCAATGATGCCTCATATAAAAGTGAGTTATTATATCTATAAATTATGCATGGATACTACTATATTTCATGAATGCTGCCATTTCCCCACTGCCATATCTGAAATTCAAGTATGAAACTGTCAGAGGTGTATGACAAGACAGTGTGGCCATTTCATCCCAGCGGTAGAAGCACTGACAGTTCAGCACTGACCTGTCAGTGTTTATAAACAGTAGTAATCCCCCCTAATAAAGTAACCACAAACCCTAATATTAAGCCATAAAACTAACCCTAAACCTTAATCCAAGTGGTAACACTAAGCCCTAATGTGAACATGGAACCCCAATACTAATCCTGGACCCTAATAATAAGCATGAGTTGAACTGTCCTGCGATGAACTGTCAATTATGCTAAATTTATTCTGGTGAAGTGACAGCAAGGAAGCAGCTGTGGTGAACTGCCCCATCCCGCACTGAGAGGCTTAAATATATCATATTGTTGAAAATTTTCCATTATCTGAAATGATATGTTATCCAACACTTCTGGTCTCAAGCATTTTGAATAAGAGATTTTCAACTTGTATATGAATGGTATTGAGCTGGCATGCATTATTCAGATTTTTTTTTTTTTTTACGAAGAGCTGTCATTATGAAGGCATAAAGAACAGATATCATGATGTTGTGAAGATATGTAAGTTAAGCACATGGTCGAGATGTAATAATTTAAGTAGCGTTTGTACTTTGTTCAGACCTTTACTTGACCAAAGTGTCACCAATGAGAGACCCGCTAGTGGCTACTACTCCAGGGACTAGCTGAAGTGCAATCTAATCTACCTTCTTGCGCTAGCGACAGATGCACCTCAAGCACTAGTCATGCACTAAAAAGAGCAAAGAAAGTGACCAAAGGGTTCTTTCTTTATTCTTTTGGTGTTGCTACAATGCCCTAGAGTGATCGTAGCTACCATTTAAAAATGGATCAGTGTGATACGTGTACAGGCAAGTATGATAAGTGCTCAGATGAGCACTTATCATACAGTCAAAGGAGATATTTAGTAATATTGCCTTTGACAAGTTCAGACCTGCCTCCCTCTCCTCACAATAGTTTTATTGAGGGAGAGTTACAGAACTATATAATATAAGTTAAATAGTAATACATTAAATAACATTTAATAACCAAGGGCTTTTATAAAAAGCCATTCCCTGTGTTTAACTCCTTCCCTGCCATTTATCGCTGTGTACGCAGTGATCTTGCACAGCAGCACATTTTTTGCTATCTGTGCATTTTTTAGGTGTTCATTTTTTTACTGTCATTCATTACAGTATAGCAATTGATTTAAGAGCTATTAACCCCTTGCTTGCCATATATCACTGCATAAGCAGCAATCTGGTCACAGAAGCATTTTTTTGCTATCTGCATTTTATGTCGATCAGTGACAAAAGGCAGTTTGGGGATTCCTCAGATGAGCATCATCATTAGCTTGATCAGATCAATATTTGTAAATATTGATCTGATCCATGTAAATCTGCCTCCCTCTCCTCACTTGCGTTTTAGTGAGGGACAGAGACATATCTGTATAATGTAAGTTACTTGTAATAAATTAAATAAAATGTTATACAATTGTGAGATCCAATGGCTTTTATAAATGTCATGCCCCTAGTATAGTGTACCCTATGTGTTAACTTCCCTGCCACTGATAACTGCACAGTGAAATCTGTAAATTTGTGTCTGAAGTACAATGTTTATGGAAATAAAACACAGTAAAATTATGCATACAAACTTTGACAAAGTCTGGTGGTAGAATTGGTGCATGAAAAGTGTTAAAATACCACCATTTGAAATAGTCTAGGGTGTCTGCATTAAAAAAATATATGGTTTGATAGAGGTAAAACCCACTGACTTGCTTCACAAATGTCCCAAATGGGACATGGGCACAGGTTGGCTGCATGTCAAAATTCCAAGTTAGAAAAACAAAAAGTGCACCTCTCAATTGTGGCCTTTTAACCCCCAAACAACCTCACACACCTATGCATCGGTGGTATCCCTGTACTAAGGAGAATTAGTAGAATCTATTTAGCAGGATTTTCCATTAGCTTTTGTAGATGAGTAAAAGATTTTTCAAATAAAAGTCAGAAAATAAGTTTGTTTGTTTTTTATTTTTCACAATCTTTTTGTTTTGTATGTAATAGGTTATGATCAAAATGATGGCATTTAAAGAAAGCCCATCTTGTTCCTATAAAAACAATATATAATTTGTGTGGGTACAAAAAAATGTCAAAGAACAAAATTACAGCTTAAAACTAACAGCACAGAAATGTTAAAATTGCCATTGTCCAGAATGACCAAAAATGATTCAAAGGGTCTGTCCTTAAGGGGTTAAAGATATACCTACTTAATTATTACTTAAATCACATTGTCACCTCGATTTTATACATATCGGTCTGTTTCCAGGATAACTTACTTTGGCATCATCTAAGTCAGGGTTAGGAATCCATCCGCACTCCCCATGTTATGGACTATATCTTCCTTAATGCTGGAAAAGCTTCAAGGGAAATGTAGTCCATAACACCTGGAGTGCCCGAAGGTTTCCTATCCATCATCTAAGTCCTAGGTTGGTCAAGCCTTGGCTTCAACGTCGGGGGTAATGCTGATTAGGGTAAAACCTTCCCACTTCCGTGTGTTCCCTGGGTTCTGGCCATCATGTGATACCAAGGTGATTAAAGATCTGATACAATATACTCCAATATATTCCTGACAATGAGATGTAGAGCAAAGAGGGCTCAATAACATACTTTGTTTCACTTTAAGCAAAAGATAATCAAATGGTAGTGTCACTTTAATACAATCCTTAACTTTGAAAAGTTGCTGAAAACAAAACCAAAAACTACATTTCAAGTCAGTTTGTCACCTGATAAAAATGTGAACATATAAATAAAGCCTAATTTTGTGGTCATTTCATTTCCGCTTTGTGGGTAGCATAAGCAAATATATTTCTTCAAGAAAGCATGTGCAACATATGCTCCATAAATAATACACTTTGATGTTGATATTTAGCAAGCGATAAGGTGGAATACACTCCACCAAATCTTGTTTTCAATCTCATCTTATTTTTGCAGTACATCTGCCAATGTGTGCACTGTTTGACCTTTTGCTGCATGTTGTAAACTACACTACCAACTTCAATCTCGCAAACCTTTTTTTTTAAGTTTTTGAATTTAATACACTGTGGTGCTTTCAAGTACATTCAAGAGAGGCCATTAAAAAGTTTCCAGTGACTTATCCGTTATCATCTGAAGGGTGTTTAAACTATAGTAATCTTTACCTACCATATGTGACTAGGAAGTGGATTAATAATACATTCCAGTTTTCATATTGTATTGGACAGTATTATTTACTGACTTCTGTGTCTTCAATAAGTAATGCATATTTTAATATATATTTGTGCCTGCTATTAAAAACATAAATATGCAGAGACAATAGACTTTCCATGCATAATAATACACTCCTTGATAAACCGATAACATAAAGTGTATTGCAAAAACAAGATTTTGTTTTATTAAACATAGGTAAAAGAAATTGTAAATGTAACACTATTAAATATGTATCTGAACAAATTTGTTTTGTATACTAGATAAGGTCGGATGTATGTGTACCTTTTAGGACAATATAATTGAAAAGGAAGACACAGAAATGATCTATGTGTTGCTTTAGCAGAACTGTAAACAAACGTATAGCTTAACCCCTTAGTGACTGAACTATTTTGAAAATGATGTATCCTTTGCGACAAGGGCTGCATACACACTTTTGCGGTGTTTGTCTTTAGCTGGGATTGTTCTCTTTCTCATTAAATGTACCCATATACATTATATATTGTTATTTATGGCATAAGAAGGGCTTTAATTATCATAATTGTGTTCATATCACTTAATATAAAAATAAAATATGATGACAAACTGAAAACAAAACACCTTTTCTAGCTTTTATATGATATATTTTCCACATCTACACAAGCTAATAAAAAATATGGATATCTAATATCTAACATGTTTTCTGTTGCTTTTTTTGCAAGTTATAGGGCATTTTTTATCTAACAACCCTAACCCTAGCCTTAACCCTAAACCTAACCCTCAAGAGGCAATAACAACAGATTGATGGAAGGGATAACTGATCACTTCTAATGCACTAATACAATACAACATTTTATGAAATTGATTACTTTTTTCCTTTTTTTTGTGTCACAGTATGTGTTTATATCACGTGATTTGTTGTATTTTAGAATTTAGTCTCATGCTTGTGACTGAATTTATAGAATGGCCTGTACTTGAATCGTGTTGGTATATATATAAACTTTGGTGTATTCACTGCAGGTGTATTTGAACAGTATGGTTTCAGCGATTTGCATTTATTGCCATTTTTTGCTAGGTCAGATTTAATTTAATGCGGACAGAGTACATACTCTTAATACCATTCTACAAAATGATATGCAAAAAGGAACCAAGATCACAGGATTTACACTAACACGTTTTCAAAGGGAAATGTTTAATTTGCACATCTAACCACAAAGTGTTGTCATAAACTGGAGACACCCCAAATACATATTAAATACATTCTTGTTTTTGTTTATACATGCTTTAAATTTTAAACAGAGTGGGAAAATTCCAAAGAACTTTCCCACGCTGTGTAAAATGACACAGAGCACTCTGATTGGTTGGATTTCAAACCAACCAATCAGAGTGCTCTGAGCTTAATTGCAGGGCGGGGCAAGGCTTTTTTTTTTTTTAACAGTTGCGACGCGTATGATGGTTTTTTATTTGGCCTTTTTTGCGGCTAAAGAAAAGAAGAAAGAAAAAAGAAGACATCAAATGGTAAGTATGAAATTGTTATTGTTTTACAGTTTAGTTTATTGCCCACCCCCCTCACTATTATTAGAGTGAGGGGGGTAGGTAGGCATTGTGAGTGCTGTATATATATATATATATTTGCCCTATTTTATGTACTTGTTTACACTATTTGTAAAGTCTGGACATATATCCAGCTACACTGGTCACTTTAACCCCTTCATGACGCATGGTGCTTGCGCCCCAAACGACACAAGCACCAAAATGTTGCAATTGGTTCCTGGCCACCGATCACAAGGGGATCGGTAGCCAGGAACACTCTCGCAGAGACCCGATCAGGGTCTTAACAGACCCTGTGGGCTCCTGCAAAAAAAACGCGAGACCTCCGGACATCACGTGTGACGTCAGGGAGGCGTGCCCAAACGCGGAAGTTCGGGCACGGCGCGATTTGGAGAAATGTAGCCGGTGCTCGCTTTGAGCACCGGCTACATTTCCCCTGTCAGACTGAGGCCACTCAAAGTGGCCTCAGATGACAGGTAGGATCCCGCTGCAAGTGCCTGCAGTGGGATCTGAAAACAGCTCATCGCGGGGAGCCGCGATGAGCTGTTTATTACAGGACGTACTGTGCCGTCCTAACGACTTTAAGGCACTTAAAGTCAGGACGGCATAGTACGTCCTAACGTCACGAAGGGGTTAAAAAGCACTTTAGTGCACTGTCACTTTCTTTGTGATATTTTTTGTACCTTATTTAGCACTGAGGGATAGTTGCCTGACAGCTTGCTGCTTGTGTGAATTTTAAATTAGTGCCACTAACCTCATAACCCCACCAATCTTTTTAACAAAATTCAATACATTTCTGTTTAGTAAATCTATTAATTTTGCTAATTCATAAAACTAACTTAATTCATAAAACTAACTGTGAATCTTTAGTTACAAATGTAGCAGCATAGTGTTCCTTTTTCCCCTCTTAACCATGTAAATGGTGATTGCCTTCCAGCCAAAGGAAGTGGACAGTTAAGGAGTGATACATTCCAAATATCCAAATCTGCAGTATGGGAGAACTTGGTATATCTTCAAAATAGGAGACACTAGTTTAACTAGAACAACTTTCAGCACTCCAGATGTTGTGGATTATATTTCCCTTGATACTTTGCCAGCATTTTGGCCTTAAAAGCATTATAGGAGATGTAGTTCAGATGTTGCTAGATTCTAAAAAAAAACCTTTTTATTCTTAAATTACGTTTCCTGATAAGGATCAAGGAATACTTTTTAACTGGTGCTTGTGATGTGTTAAATCACAAGTCTACTGCTATGTTCCAGATGTGCTTAATATGCTGATTCACAAAGTGGCATTAGTCCTCACTGTTTTTCTAAATATAGTGATAATCAGTCAGGTAGATATATATTAGACATGTCTAATTTCCTTAATCTGTCAAAATCCCACATACACCTTGGTGAGAATAACAATAAGCTTAGTAGCATGATCTCTTATAACAAAGCCACTATTCAAGATGGAGCACCATAATGTATAATTTAAAATCAGTCTCTACCAAACTTAAAATTAAAATGCGGCCTACTTCCCATTCCTCAGGTAATGGATTCACGTAACATAGCTATTGCTGTTATTATAGCAACAGTCCTGCTTATCTCTCCAAACCTTCCTTATTGTTTCATATCATAGCATACTAATCTGGTTGAAACCATACCATTGTTGAAACATCTGAGTTCAACAGAGAGAATCTCAGTCCACAGTAATGACTAATAAACACTTTCTTAAGTCAAGCATGAAAATCAATGTAGAGGGAGGTAGTGCTCCCTCTAACTGATGTAAATGAATTCGGAGGTCCTTGTGAAGAACCATCTGACAGTTTTCAATGTAGAACTACAGAACTGTTATTTGTTTTAAAGTTAAAATAAGTGCATGTCACATGATTTTCACATAAAAACATGTAGAAAATTAGATCGGTGAAACAGGAAAAATAAGCTAAACACGTGTTCTCAAACAATTATCGATCCTTGTTTGAAATATATTTCAAATTCTAAACACATTATTTTGTGAACTCTTACTGTTAAATACCATGGGAACAATGAGATGTTTCCAAAAAAAAATGGTGACAGGTGTTGTCGGACAGCTGTTGGTGTTGCAGGTGGAGAGACAGCTTGAAATATAAACAAGAATACATTTCTCCTGTGATTTTATGTACCTCTTTAGTTGAAATCTAGAAAAAAAAATAAAACAAAACAACATTTCAATCTGACTGTATTAAAAAAAAAACTGAAACAGATTGAATAGTATTAAGCTGCATTCAGCACACGCTATTTATATTAATTCTACTTTTCTTGCAAAAAGGCTGCACTCTGATTGAGGAGAATATGATGTTTGCAGTAGTTATAAAAATATAATTTTAGGAATAATGTACATTTTTACCTTCAATGGACATTGATTCAATTTACTAAAATATGCATGCTAAAAAATAGTGTACATACAATTTACTAACTTGCATGTGTTCTAGAGTTCCCAGATAAGTGTAAAATATTTTACTCTCAGATTTTATGTTCATAAAATACTTGAGAATCTTCTATATAAATGCTCTATGAGTACTGTTGAAATGTCACTATTACTCAATAGCTGCCTAAATTATGAGGACTGAATATATATATTGTGTAAGCAATCTAAAAATAAGTTCATCCTCAGTATCTGCATTATCCCCAGATAATATTTAAGAACATTTAAAATGACCATAAGGAGAAATTCACCTTCCATGAATCTGCTTATTTTCAGCATTGTCGTCATAGAATCAATAGGAAAATCACTTGATAAAGGTGGTCAAATATAAAAAAAATATAAAACACTCTCAGTGAATAGAATGCCATATTTCCAAAGTTAAGCCAGTGAGAACCATCTTGAATATGTAGTGACATGAACAGCTACAGAAAGTCTGCAAACTTCAATGGTAACATTCCTCCTACAAACACATAACAAAATACATTTATGTGTATGTGTATTTATATGTGTATGTATGTTTATATTTGCATATATGTTTATATACGTATGTATGTTTTATATGTGTATGTTTACAAAGGTATTTCTTTCATGATTTGTCATATAGTGCCTATTTTTCTTTTATTTCTAAATATTGCAGTTCTATTCGCCACAGATAATTTTATATTTTAATAATGCTGTGGATATTTCTTTTAATTTAGTACAAACTAAACCATGTTCTAATGACTGAAGTGCTAAATGAATTATAGAGAGGAAAAACAATACTATAGTTAACAAATATTGAACCAATATTAAAAATAGGTAAACTCTTTAAAATGCCTGAAATAAAAAAAAAACATAATAATGCCACATGTAATGATGAATGGCTGAAAAGGACCTAAAGATAAATATCAGTCTGCTGTATTCTAGAAGATATACATAAATCAAGCAAGGAACCAAACCACAAACAAAATAAGACCCATTCAATGTTCACATAGTATATTGTGACTGAAAGGCATTCTGCTGGATGGTGACTATATATCACCCTAAATTCTGCAATGTTTCTTCCTGGTGTAATGCTGAAGATTAACCGCAGAATGTTTTATTTCCCCAGAAGATGCAAGAACCACACAAGCACTTTTTGTTCCTGGCCACAAGGTGATTGGTAGGCAGGTACACAATGGCAGTGATTCAATCATGGACTTATTATACCCTGTGGGTTCATGCCCCCAAAATTGCGAGACCTTCCGAAGTCACATGTGATAATAACTGCATAATTTAGAGAAATGTACCTGGTGCTCACTTTGACCATCAGCTAGATTTTTCCCATCAGTCTGAGGCCACTCAAAGTAGCCTTATCAGGTGAGATCCCGCTGCAAGTCTGTTAAATGCCATCCTAGCATCTTTTGGTACCAAAATAATAGGACGTCATAGAATATCCTAGCGTCGGGAAGGGGTTAATAATAGATGCTGTTAAGTACTTCCCTGCAAAAAAAAGAGAATGTATTGTGTTTTTGCTTCCTGTGATGAATTAGGAAGCTGCAAAAAGAAACTGAAATAGAAAGGTGAATATTTCTGTTGAGAAATGGACAAGCAAACAAACCAAGTACCAACCAAGTCAGTTTACCTTATTGTTAAGTTTTGTTTTATTTATTTTGTTTTTCTCCACTATAAGCTGTTGAATTGTAACTGTCAGTGGACACACGTAGTGAGTTTTTTCTGCAAAAATTCCATGCATAATTCATTGTTACAAAAGTGAGAGTTTTAAAGATTTAATAATATGTTTTTATAGCCAGCTGAGACTTTCTAGCAGGAGAAAGTCATCCTGTTGAACACTGAAAAAAGTCTAATTGTAATATCCGTGTAACTCACTTTTAGCTAATAGTCCTATCATTTCCAGAACTTACTGGAAGAATTGGCATGATTTAGCGGACATCAATTTCTTTACAAGTTTATGTAAAAGCTAAAGTAGTGAACTTTGCACAAGTCCACTTATATTAATCCATCTACAAGTGTTTACTATGTTCAAAGTTTCACAAGTCAGCATATAGTGATGTCTCCAGCAATCACTTTTTTTTTTGGGGGGGGGGGGGGGGGGCAAAGGTGGGCCAGAAACAACTATAAAATGCATTGGGTGAATGACGCCAGAAGGGCATGGTCCTATTAACAACTCCTTAACAATCTCTTTGCAAAGTGAAAGATTCCATGCAATATTAGGATGCATAGAATCCTAATAGGAAGCCTGGGTGAAATGTGCATTCTGCAGGAGTGATACCACCTTTTGTCTGATATACTCTGCTACTTCTTCGTGTTTTGACTTCAGATACCTAAGTGTAAGGTATTTTTCTATTTGTTACAATAAATCTTGTATTATGAGTTATTTACACACTGTGCATTCTGTCATTACTTGGAGGTAATCAAGAGACCAGACCCAGAGAAGGGAAACGGAAATACATTTTATATGATCATATTCTGTGGAGGAAAGTGTGAGTGCAAAATTTGATTTATACCATATACTCCACTTTCAAACAGACATACTATACCATTTTCGTCTTGTATGTTCTTTCTTGTTGTTTATATGTGCCCAAGGACTTAAAGAACATTACCCTGGATAACTATCAGGTCATACAGTTAGCACTGTTTTTTCTCACTTTGTGTTGTATACTTCTTTTGGTATTTATTATCAGGCAACTGTGGGTAGTTGCCAGACAGTTTGCAGCTTGTTTATCACTTTAAACAAGTGCCATATCACCTGACTACCTCCTGTTTTTAGACCAATTGCAGAGCCTGCCTAATAATTTTTAGGAGCCAGGTACTTTCAGAAAGATCTAGGTAAAATAATCCAAAAAAAATGTAAGATCCAATGTCAGGATCTTAGCTTAACATAAGTGTAAATAATATTATTGTGGTTCTATGTGGTACCCTCAAACTACACATTACTGTGAGTTTTATTGTTGTGGAGCTCTGTGATACACCTGCACATTAATGTGAGTATAGTTGTGGACACCTTTCCCAGGATGCTCAGCAAGCTTAAATGGAGTTTGTTTCTGAATGGAAATTAGTGAAACTGTAACAGGTAACACATGGGGAGTCTAGTTAAGAACAAACAAGGTGGCATATATTACAATTTCCATGATGCTCAGCAATCCCAAAATCCCCTTAATGCTGACAGCACATCTTCAGAAATTTAGTCCACAAAGGCAGCAATTAAAAAGGAAAAAAATCTTACATAAGTGCTCATTTCAGGTTCATAACATCATCATCAACTTCCCACAACATCATCACCTCCATTACCCCACAGCATCATCATTATCATCTGCCCCCTTGTCACCCAGCATCCCTCCTTTCCCTCAACAACATCATAAGCCTCCATGTACTCCTAACTTCAAAATTAGCACCTTTGTACCCCAGCCATCATCAGCCCCCTGTCCTCAAGAACATCATCAGCCCTCCTGTTTCCCAGCATAATACCCATCAGCTTCTCAGTCCCCCTACTTACCCAACATCATCAGTCCACATGTTCCTCCAAAATCATCAGCTCTTATGTCTTCCAAAAACATATTAAACATCTTCATCCCTCGGTACCTTCAAAATCATCATCAGCCCCTCCATTCCCTGAACATGAGCATGCCTGTTCACCCAACATCATCATCACCCCCTTTCTCTCCCTAACAACATAATCACCCTCCCCCAACAACATCAAAAGCCCATGATACCCAGCATTATATCCAGCATCCCCTCTTTTCCCCGACATCATCATCCCACAAACATCATTATTAGCTCCTCTGCCACATTACATCTTAATAAACCACCCTGCCCCAACATCATCCTTAGCCCACTGCCCTTCAAATTCATCAGCCCCTCTATTACTTCAACATTATCAGCTCACCTGTAATCCCAACATCAATAGCCCCTCTGCCCTCCCCGACATCTTGAGCAACCTCCCTGCATCAACCTTGGCCCCTTGTACCTTCAAAATCATCATCAACCCCCTGTCTGTAGGCTCCTCCTTCCACTGGCAGAAAGCAGTGTTCTATTGTATTATGTACAGGAAAACAGTTTTTTTTTAATGATAAAAACATGGGGTTTATTTGAAATGTGCACAGATTCCAAACAGCAATCAGTTTGTTCATAAGTCAAGCGCTACAGAAAAGAATATCTACAAACAAAAGCTTAGTTCAATATCAGCACATACTAAACATTAATAATTAAAATAAAGATGTGTTTCACAAACATTTAGTACTTTCCCCGACGTGTTGGTCTGCACTGTCCTGCACCCAACAGGTCAAATTTCTGCCTTTTTGAGCTGAGATCTGCTAATCAAATCCTCGACAGCTGCTTATTAGGGGCAAGTGAAGGAGTACAGGCTAAAGCCAATTCAGGGTCCTAAATACCATTCTTCTACTACCCTCCAATAGTCTCTGTCATGTACCCTGCTCACCAACTTAGACCCATCTGTCATAGTGATCTATGTTTGCAGACAATGAACTCTGAAGAGACATCCGCATTTCAGTGGTCTTTACCACTGAGAATTATGTGGATAATGTCTAAGGGACCATCTGTTTGCACTGACATTCTTTTCCTTGTTTTGTTTCATTCCTGTCAAGGGTGAAGTATCCAGTTTGTAACTTCTACCCAATAGATAATACTTGAGGATTTCTAGTGCCCACTTAATATTCAGGCAGTCTTTCTCAATGACTAAATAGCTCTGTTCATGGGAATCCATAATGGGATGTTCATCTCCCCTGATGAAAGTTTCACTCCCAGGTCAGACACAAAAAATGAATTTGTAAAATCTGGGATGACAAGAATTGGTTTAACACACAAAGACTCCTTCAGGTTCTTAAATGCCTCCTCCACTTTTGTAGTCCAATTTACTATTGCTTATTGCCTTTGTTAGCTCTGTCAAAGGGATTGTGATAGTAGCAAAGTTGGGGGTGAATCTATTATAGTAGCCTGTTAAGCCTAAACATGCCCTTACTTGTTTCTTCTTCACAGAATAGAGCAATTCCCAAATAGCTTCTATTTATCTTTTCTGTAAGTCGACCTTTCCCAATTGTTTAGCCCAATTATTTATCCTCTTCTACAGATATAGAACATTTGGCTGGATTGGCAGTTAGTTCACATTCTGGACTGAATCTATCATCGCCTGTACTCGGGTCAGGTGTGTTTCCCAATCTCTTCTGTGCATGACCACACTGTCAAGGTTAGCAGCCCCATATTCATGATCATATTCACTATCAACATCATGCAACCCAAATGGTAATACCTCATAATGAAAAAAAAAAACCTTAAGGTGTAGAAAAGGCTTTATTTTTTCTTTGGCCCACTCTGATAAGGGAACATGACAGTAACCCTTGGTCAAATCTAATGTAGTGCAATATCTGGACCGTTTTTGGCATGGACAACAAAAAAATGGAATTACTCCATTCACTTTGAGACTTTCAGACCTCAGCACAAATGGCTTCTTTTCTGGTCTATGGGATTCTGCAGGTTATGTTAACCCTATTCCCTGGTTCCATAATGTCATGTTCAATGGTCTGAGGAGCCTCTATCTGTTCAAGTAAATGTACATTTATTTGTTCTGACTTCCTTCTACAACATTGTCTAACCTTATAATTAACCTCTTTGACTCATTAAATGATCTTGTACGGCCAATTCACCATGTACTTTTAATTGTGTGGATTAGTAAATACCCTAATCCAGTCATGTCCAAAGTCCGGCCCACGGGCCAGTTGCGGCCCGTCCTTTACTTCCATACGGCCCCAGAGACACGGCTGATCAATGTCTCTCTCTCCCAAAGAGTCCAATTCTTGCGAGACGCGAGATTTCGGCCGTTTCGCGGGCTTTTCTCTGCAGGGAGGAGGTGTCCGTCCAGGGACACGGAGCAGCAGCTACCAGGTAAGTGATGGGGAGGAGGGTGGTTCCTGGGCATCTGAGAGGCATAATATTACTGGGCATCTGAGAGGCATAATATTACTGGGCATCTGACTGGCATAATATTACTGGGCATCTGAGAGGCATAATATTACTGGGCATCTGAGAGGCATAATATTACTGGGCATCTGAGAGGCATAATATTACTGGGCATCTGACTGGCATAATATTACTGGGCATCTGACTGGCATAATATTACTGGGCATCTGAGAGGCATAATATTACTGGGCATCTGAGAGGCATAATATTACTGGGCATCTGAGAGGCATAATATTACTGGGCATCTGACTGGCATAATATTACTGGGCATCTGAGAGGCATAATATTACTGGGCATCTGAGAGGCATAATATTACTGGGCATCTGACTGGCATAATATTACTGGGCATCTGAGAGGCATAATATTACTGGGCATCTGACTGGCATAATATTACTGGGCATCTGAGAGGCATAATATTACTGGGCATCTGACTGGCATAATATTACTGAGCATCTGAGAGGCATAATATTACTGGGCATCTGAGAGGCATAATATTACTGGGCATCTGAGAGGCATAATATTACTGGGCATCTGACTGGCATAATATTACTGGGCATCTGAGAGGCATAATATTACTGGGCATCTGAGAGGCATAATATTACTGGGCATCTGAGAGGCATAATATTACTGGGCATCTGACTGGCATAATATTACTGGGCATCTGAGAGGCATAATATTACTGGGCATCTGACTGGCATAATATTACTGGGCATCTGAGAGGCATAATATTACTGGGCATCTGAGAGGCATAATATTACTGGGCATCTGACTGGCATAATATTACTGGGCATCTGAGAGGCATAATATTACTGGGCATCTGAGAGGCATAATATTACTGGGCATCTGAGAGGCATAATATTACTGGGCATCTGACTGGCATAATATTACTGGGCATCTGAGAGGCATAATATTACTGGGCATCTGAGAGGCATAATATTACTGGGCATCTGAGAGGCATAATATTACTGGGCATCTGACTTGCATAATATTACTGGGCATCTGAGAGGCATAATATTACTGGGCATCTGACTGGCATAATATTACTGGGCATCTGAGAGGCATAATATTACTGGGCATCTGACTGGCATAATGTTACTGGGCTCTGACTGGCATAATGTTCCTGGGCATCTGACTGGCATAATATTCCTGGGCATCTGAATGGCATAATATTCCTGGGCATCTGACTGGCATAATATTCCTGGGCATCTGACTGGCATAATATTCCTGGGAATCTGACTGGCATAATATTACTGGGCTCTGACTGGCATAATATTACTGGGCTCCGAGTGGCATAATATTCCTGGGAATCTGACTGGCATAATATTCCTGGGCATCTGACTGGCATAATATTCCTGGGCATCTGACTGTCATAATATTCCTGGGCATCTGACTGGCATAATATTACTGGGCTCTGACTGGCATAATATTACTGGGCTCCGAGTGGCATAATATTCCTGGGAATCTGACTGGCATAATATTACTGGGCTTCTGACTGTCATAATATTCCTGGGCATCTGACTGGCATAATATTACTGGGCTCTGACTGGCATAATATTACTGGGCTCCGAGTGGCATAATATTCCTGGGAATCTGACTGGCATAATATTACTGGGCATCTGACTGGCATAATATTCCTGGGCATCTGAATGGCATAATATTCCTGGGCATCTGAATGGCATAATATTCCTGGGCATCTGAATTGTTTTTTTTTCATCTGGCCTTCAGATATGAAAGGCAGAGTGATTTTACTACTGTTTAGAATTGTCATTCAAATCGTTTGCAATAAAGTTTGCATAAAATAGTTCATTTGTACTTAATTTTAACTGTCAGGCAAAATGGTCGGCCCTCACGCATGTTCACTTCATCAAGTCTGGCCCTCTTTGAAAAAAGTTTGGACACCACTGCCCTAATCATAATATTCCCGTTATACCTAGTTTTAATGCCTCCTGGGCACTCTCCATATTTTCTCTGACAATTGGCATTATGGCTCCAAAGTGATCATGCATCTGTGCTACATGTTCAGTAACAATCCTAGGAGGTGTGTGTCCTGCTCTAAAGACATCTTAACAATATCAAGAAGATCTCAAGAATGAGGGATAATGGTATTGGGCTATTTTTAAGGGGTTGAGCTAGGCCCCTTACTTCCAGTTAATGGAATTCTTAATACCTAGACTTTGTGTGGCAATGCTTCCAACATTGTGGTACAGTTTGAGGGAAGGCCATTTTCTATTCCAGCGTGCCCCAGTGCGCACAGTTGCGTCCAGAAATACATAATTATATGAGTTTGGTGTGGAAGAATTTGACTGGCATAAACAGTGCCCTCACCGCAACCCCATAAAACACTTTTGGAATGAACTGGAATGGAGATTGCAAGCCAGGCCTTCTCGTCCAACATCAATCCTCACAAATGCTCTACTGGATGAATGGGCAAACATTCCCACAGAAACTCTCCAAATTCTTGTGAAAGGGGGGGGGGGGGGGGCACATATTAATGTCTATGCATTTGTAATGCATAAAAGATAAAAGTCCCTGTTTGGTGTAATGGTCTGGTGTCTGAATACTTTAATCCATATAGTGTCTGTATCAAGATATGCATAAAGTTTAATTGCATTGAAAAGTATATCAAGTAATTAAACTGCAATAATAAGAAAATATACACAAAGGGAAAAAAGGAATGTGTAGGGAACTCTGGAACAACATTCAGTAGAAAAAAGCTAGTTTAACCCCTTAAAGACAGAGCCTTTGAAACATTTTTGGTCATTCTGGACAATGGCTATTTTAACATTTCTGAGCTGTTCGTGCTTAGCTGTAATTTTCTGATTTGTCATTTGCTGTACCCACAAAAATTATATATTGTTTTTATCAGCACAAGAAGGGATTTCTTTATATTCCATAATTTTGATCATATACTATAATAGTATACAAAAAATAATAAAATATGTTGAAAAATAACAAAAAAATCAGTTTCTGACTTTTATTTGAAAAATGATTTACTCATTTACAATAGTCAATGAAAAAAACCTGCTAGATATATTCTACTATTTCTCCTGAGTACAGGGATACCACCCATGCATAGGTGTGCCATGTTTTTGGGGGGCTAAAAGGACACTTTTGAGAGGTGCGCTTTTTGGTTTTCCAACATGGCATTTTGATGTGCAGAAAATCTGCGCCCATGTCCCATTTGGGACATTTTTTAAGCCAGCCTGTGTATCTTACCCCATGAACCCATATATATTTTTGAAAACTAGACACCGTAGGGTATTTCAAATAGTGGTATTTTAACACTTTCCATGCACTAATTCTACCACCAGCCTTTGTCAAACTTGTGGGTAGAACTTTTTGTGTGTGTTTTTTTTCACACACATTGTACTTCAGACATAAATTCACAGTTCCTGCTATGGGTCAATGCCAAAAAACACTCCAATGTGTATTCAGCAACATCTCCCGAGTATAGGGATACCACCCATGCATAGGTTTGTCAGCTTGTTTGGGGGTTAAAAGGCCACATTTGTAATTTGCACATTTTAGTTTTCCAAATTGGATTTTTGACTTGTCCTATTTGGGACATTTTTGAAGCCAGTCTGTGTAGTTTACCCCATCAAACCATATATTCTGAACATTACACACCCTAGGGCAGTGATGGCGAACCATTATGGACCCGAGTGCCCAATTTCCTGCATGCAACCAAGTTCCAGACCTTAAAGTGCCAACACTGCTTTATATTAAATACCCACATACATACTCTAACACATACACACAGCACATGTATACCCACATACTTCATACTTCACATGTATACAAACATACACATACATACAGCACAAGTATACACACCTACATACAGCACATGTATACACACATACTCACACTTAGATAAAGCATATGTATACACACATACATAAGCACACTTACAGCATATGTATGCATGCATTCTTACTCACACTTACATGCAGCACATGTACATACACACATACAGCACATGTATACCCACATACTCCACATGTACACACACATACAGCATATGCATACACACATACTTACACATACATACAGCATATGTATACATACATACTCACACATACATACAGCACATGTATACACAAACTCAGACATACATACAGCACATGTATACACACATATTTACTCACACTTACATACAGCACATGTTTACACAGATTCTTACTCACACTTATATACTCACACATACATTTAGCACATGTACACACACACACACACACACACACACACACATACAGCACATGTATACACACACATACATATTCACACATACATACAGCACATGTATACACACACTCACACATACATCCAGCACATACTTACTCACACTTATATACAGCACATCTATACACACATACTTACTCACACTTACATATTCACACATACATGAACACACACACACACCCATACATACAGCACATGTATACACACATACTTACTCACACTTATATACAGCACATGTATACATACATTCTTACTCACACTTACATATTCACACATACATGCAGCACATGTACACACACACATACATACAGCACATGTATACACACATACTTACTCACACTTATATACAACACATGAATACACACATTCTTACTCACACTTACATATTCACACATACATGCCACACATGTACATATACATACATAAAGCACATGTATACACACATACTTACTCACAATTATATACAGCACATGTATACACACATTCTTACTCACACTTACATATTCACACATACATGCAGCACATGTACACACACACACACACATCCATACAGCACATGTATACACACATACATACATACATACTGCACATGCATACACACATACACACCTACTCACACATACATTGCAGGAAGTCTCTTCCTTCACAGAGCTGCTGGAGCTGCTCTGCTGTGTGAACAGGGGACCTGTCAGCTGTCAAGCTGATGTCGGGAGAGGAACCGGCAGGCTAAACCAACCTGCAATGTGGAGGGGTGTGCAGTTATTGAAATGATTATCCTGTTGGCTCCTGAGAAATAATACTGATGTAATTGCTCAGGAGGCAACAGGATAGCATTTCTGTAAATATGTATTTTTGCAGTTAATTTTAACTTTGGGCTAA
This sequence comes from Pelodytes ibericus, assembly GCA_036172795.1. Taxonomy (NCBI): domain Eukaryota; kingdom Metazoa; phylum Chordata; class Amphibia; order Anura; family Pelodytidae; genus Pelodytes; species Pelodytes ibericus. Next base: position 40,257,342 of record CM069858.1, on the reverse strand, counting down.
TGGAGCTAGGATTAGGGGATTCAGCCCCACAACTCCCTCTAGCCACGTGTGCCACAACAAAGAGCTTGGCGTGCCAGTTGTGGCACCCGTGCCATAGGTTTGCCATCACTGCCCTAGGGTATTTCAAATGGTGGTATTTTTACACTTTCCATGCACCAATTCTACCACCAGCCTTTGTCAATCTTTTGGGTAGTATTTATTGTTGTGTTGTTATTCCACACACATAGTATTTCAGGCACTTATTCTGAGATTTTGGTATATGACACTGCCAAACAACACTCCAATATGTGTTTTGGAACATCTCCTGAGTTCAGGGATACCACCCATGCATAGGTTTGCCATGATTTTTGGGAAGGTTCAGTCAAAATGATTGAACTTGGTAATTTGGTTTGAAATTGAGCGTATTTGTTCCGATATGCCTATCTTTAGTTTGGGGCCCATTGCATAGACCAGTTTAGTTTTATTTTCAGAAAGGTTAATATATTTGAAATGTTCACACCCCAAGGTATTGAATATGCAGTGTTTTGATGTCTTTGATGCAACCATGTTTGCAAAATCAATTGTTGGAAGTGTGTGGTGGTCATTTTTTTTTACAAAAAATATTTTTACACACACATTGCATTTTGACTGTGATATAGGAGAGCCTGTTCTAAGTTACTTCAAGAAAACACCCCAGTTTGTTTTCTGCCAGGCCTCCTGAGTACACCCATGCCCCCCATGGATAGGTTTGCCAGGATTTTTGGGAAGGTTCAGTCAGTTGTAAGATGTGATAATTTGGATTGAAATTGAGAGCGTTTATAAAATGTTTAACTCTAGTACAAGTAAAAACTAAAAATCTGGAGCAGTAAAACTTAAAAACATAAAAGGCAGAAACATGAGGACTAAAAAAATGTCAAATGGGCAACTGTTTGGTACACTTTGAAGCAGGTACCGATGCAGAGTCCTGGCTTCCCAGTGCAATCAGGACAATATAAGGTTGTATCCGTTCTTTGTCCCCTACTATAACAGACTCTGCATCTTTTCTGGGGGTTCTGCTTCTTGTCAGTAGTGGAAATTTTAAAAATAAAATGGGTAGCCCCAAGTCTGTTTCCCCCAATCACCGCCCGGGGACCAAGATACCCAAAATTATCTGAAGCTGGAACTGTAAAAATGACAGCTTAATTCAGGGGTTTGCTGTTTTGTGCAACACAAAAGCATTGTAGGTCGCAACTTTTAACAGGTAAATTACAACCTTCTTATACCAGGCCTTTGTCTTCCTCAATTAAGATAGGGCTGTAGGAGTTGATCTGAGAGACTTATAAAAGGCATGATGCACACTGGCTTTTTGATGACCTCAGCTCTGCCACGGATTGAAACCTGCGCAGTCCTCTCAAATGGATGGTGCTGAGCATGCACACATCCTTTTTTTCTCTGAACTTTAATGCCAAGAGCTCTTCTTGGCTCAGAGCTAAAGTCTCCCCCCTTTTGTAGCCGGGTACCCTATGCGGTTAGAACGGTTAGAACGAATAGTACCGCAAGCCACTGTTTCAAAACAATAAAGCAGCTTGAACAGTGGTACACTTGTATAAAAATTATCAACATACAAGTGGTACCCCTTGTTCAAAAGGGGTAGGAGAAGGTCCCACACAATCTTCGTACTTGCTCCCAGATGTTCTGTGCAACCTGGAGGGTCAAGATGGCTATCTTTTCCCTCATTTACCTGGAAGGCCTGAGTGTACCCACTCTTGCTCTCGCAGACCTTATACACCTTCACTCCATATCTGGAGTGCTTGGAAGGGATTTATTGCTTGAATCTCAACCTACCCTTGTATTTCATCAGAGATTCATCCACGCATATATTCCTTCTAGGTGTATAAGCCTCTGCAAACCTTGTAGAGAGGTGGGTAATCAGGGGGCGGATTGTATATAGCCTGTCAAACTGGGGGTGCTCTCTAGGGTGACACAGGCTATTATTATTGAAATGCATGAAATTAAGAATCATTTCATACTGCTGCCTGCCCATAGACTGTGCGTAAATGGGGGTACTGCAGATGGGGCTTGTGCTCCAGTAGGAGCGAATGGAGGGCTTCTTTATAATACCCATCAACATTGTCAGTGCCCAGAATTTTAGGAATTCTGGCACGTCAATGGGGGACCATTGCTGCCTTCCCAAAAATGAAGTTGAGTGAGCAGTGTGGAACTGCTGGGCATAAAGGTTAGACTAGGAGACAATCTCCCCAGTAGATCATCCCCCAGAAAAATTTGGACAAACTGCAGGGGGGTAAATCCTGTAATATCAGTACGATTAGGCACTATCCACTTCTCAGCAACACTACCAACCCGGAGTCTCACGACTCCTTGTGGCAGGGGGCCCAGCAGCCACTGATACATCACTAGAAGATGTATCGGTAAACTGACCAGGGTCAAAATCTTACCCTGTGTCAGTGGCCTCAGAATCTCAGACATAATAATAAAAATGAGTTTACTTTACATGACCCCTTAGCGGGTATAATTGCCCCTAGCAGGTTTAACCAGTTGACGACAAAGGACGTGCCAGGCACGTCCTGCAGTGAATGAATCATCGAGGCAATAGCCAGCACCGAAATTTCTATTTTGGGGCCCCCACGATCGTGGGGAGCCATATTGCTGCTCCGTCAATATGGCTAAGCCCTCTGCCGGTCTGAGCTTCGGAAGTGAAAGTAACTTCACTTCCGTCGCTCGGAATATGCTACTTGACTGCCCCTAGTGGTAGTTTAGTAGCATTGCAATGGAAAATATTTAAAATACATATTTAATTAATTAAAAACAGGTTATTTAGCTATATTAGCCTATAGGGTTAAAATTAAATATTTTTTAGCATAAGGGATAGGGTTAAAATTAAAGTAAAGTTAAAAAATATTAAGGGATATAATAAGGATTAGAGTTGGGGTTAAATTTAGTGTTAGGGTTAAATTTTGGTTTCGGGTTGGGGTCAAAAGATCAATATAGGAAAAAAACAAAAAACACTATTTTTGGTTTTTGCCCCATAACTCGCAAAAAAATACCGAAAAATATGGAAACATGCATATTTTTGAACTCGAGAGAACATTTAGAAACTATTTAGACTGGGTCTTTTTTAATGATTTTATATGTGTAAATTATATTTTAGGTCAAAGTTAGAAAAAGTGGGTTTATTTAAATTTTTCATCATATTTTATGTTTTTTTTTTGTAGTAAATTATAAGATATGATGAACATAATGGTAACTAATGAAAGCCCTTCTTATGACGATAAAAACAACATATAATTTGTGTGGGTACTGTATGTGAGAAAGAAAAAAATTACAGCTAAACACAAACACCCTAGAAATGTCAAAACAGCCATTGTCACCAAGGGAAAGTCAAGGTGAAAATGTCTTGTCACTAAGGGGTTTAAAAAATATATATATACAGACAGCAAAAAAGTACTGCCGCAAGCCGGATCAATGAAAAGCAATGATCTATGGCAAGGAAGGGGGTTAATAGCACTGTAATAAATACAGTAAAAAAAAATGAACCCCTAAAAAACTGCACAGACAGCAAAACAAGTGCTGGTGTGCAAGATCACTATTTTACACACTGATCAAAATGCAGGGAAGGCGTTAAACACAGGGAATGGCTTTGAAAAAAGCCTTTGAGTCTCACAGTTCATTAGAATATAATTTATTTTACTAAAATAACTAACTATTACATACAGATCTGTCTTTCTCCCTCACCAGAATGCAAGTGAGGAGAAGGAGGCAGATCGAACACTGTCAAAGGCAATATGGCGGATACGATCACCTTGTGGGGTGATCGTGCAGCGCCTCTGCACATATTACTAGTGTATTCCTCTACATTTTCATTAAACTGGATATTTTTTCTACTGAATATTCCTCCAGAGTTCCCTCTGCATTCCTTTTCCCCCCCTTTGTCTGATCATATAGGCTGGATAGCCTAGAGTCAAGGGAAGCTCCGAAATATATACTTCAAAGGCAACCAGTGGAGAATTTTCACTGGTTTTTTTCTGTGTGGGTCCTGGTGTTCTCTGCCCCCTCTAATAAGCAAATATACACTGGATGACTATGACTGACATTGCAATTAACATCGATTTTATGCAGTCCTATTTAGACAGATAGACAGACTGATACATGAAAATACATAGGATATATATTAACAGAATTTATAGCAGATAAATGTGTACTACATATGTATACACCTTGAGTGACTTTTTCTTTTCAACAAACATTATAAAAACTGAACTGAAGGTAATTACAGACTATCTATTTTACATGAAACAGAATATCTAAAACATTATCTTTCTAAATCCTCTGAGATGTCTGTCGACAGCATCTGTCACTTTAGAAAGCAACCTTTTCTGTCAAGATAACAAATATCATTGCAAAATGAGAAAATTAAATCACATGGGAGCAGTACAAAGAATTATCTTCAAACTAAATGCCAGTCATAGCATTACAACAAAGTAAATAATGTACTGACTGTGATACAGTAATACATACCAACTGCTTTATCATTCAACAGCTATGAACTGTTCTTTTTCTGCTTGTACCTTTTGATTTGTTAAACTGTTTGTGATATCTTTGCAAAACACATCAATATAGTTTCCATGCACTTGTTAAAGAGTGAATAAAACTGTCTTAGCAATGTTTAATAAGACTGACGTTTTTTTCTCTGTCTAATTAAAACTGCTTTCAAACAGTATGTTTCATATGTTTTCATATGTTTTACAACTCTGGGCATCAGACCTTATTATGGAACTAGAAAAAGTGCAAAGGAGGGCTACAAAATTAATAAGAGGACTGGAGGGTCTTAGTTATGAAGAGAGACTAAAGAAGTTGCACTTATATAATGTAGAAAAAGTCAACTTCAAGGGGATATAACAACATTAAATAAATATGTGCAAGGCCAATATAAAGCGCTCTCCAGTAACCTGTTCATTGACAGAAATCTACAATGAACAAGAGATCATCCCCTGAGACTGGAAGATTTCATAGATAGCAATGGAAGAGATTCTTTATGACAGGATAGGCAGCACTATTAATAATGGCATAAGCATTAATAATAGAGCTTTTTAATCCAAGAAGAAATCTGATTACCTTTTGGAATTGCCTAAGTGGGTAAATTTGAAATCACTTACTTAGGATTTTTTTAGGACAAATACAGTATATAGATTTTTTAATTTAAACTGAAAGCAATTCTCCAACCTTATACTAGTAGTTTGTCTGAGCTGTGGAATTCGTCCATTCAATTCAGCTTTTAGGCAGGTGTATGTAATGCTAATAGCATTACAATACAACAACTTAAGTCGAAATTGAGTCACATTTGAGTTAAATGTTGTCGAAATTGAGTCGATTGGGTCAATTGACTAAAATTTGAACTTGGAGGTTGACCACTAAATTCAAATTTTAGTGAAATAGACCCACTTTATTCGAAATGTGTTGAAATTAAGCCAAATTGCCAAATGGACGAATTCCACAGATCAGATTAGAGTCATAAGACAGTCATTATTCATTTAGGATCAGTTTTCTTCTGCATAACATTATGTTATTCAGAATAAATACTAATCAGATATGAATACTGAATGTCGACTCTTTTTCACCTATGTGCTATTTAGCATTACATACAATAACTTAAGCCGAAATTGAGAGGAAATTCGAATTCAACATATCAGAGTGACTGTCAGCATCAGAATGGATGAATGAATTTCGGACGAATGGATGAAAATGCTATTTTTGTTGTGAAAATGCTATTTTTGTTGTGAAAATGCATTTTTCCGAAAAATGAATGCACTTGTCTAAATTTGTTTTTTGGCATCTGCACAGTGATCACCTCTTCTTCCACTATTGGTTATTTGCAGAGTCATTGATACATGCACACACCAATGACAGAGAGAGCCTTTCTCTGCTGCAGGGGAGTGGTGTTCCCTTCAAATATGCTTTAAGACAAAAAGCTTTGCACCATGTTGTAACTTATTAAGCCAAATATATTTTTAAATCTCAGTCAAACTCTCCCAGCCCTTCACCATCCAAAGTTTGATCAGTTTGACATGAGAGTCTGTGTTTAATCCTATATCTAAATCCTGTATGTGAATGGGAAAAATGTGTAGCTGAGGTCATATGTGAACATGTTACACACCCCAGGCACTGGAAGCATCCATGTTGTTGAAACTTCTGTCTTGTCATGACAATGTACAGGATTGGATTTTACTAATCTGTCCCTGAGTCTACTCCCACGTTTGTAGCAGAACATTGGTGGTTTCTGTACTATTTGTGGCAATGTTCTGTCTTGGGAAATAATATTCCAATTCTTCATAATTATGCTTTTTATGGTACCAGATGCTACATTAAATTTTGTTGGAAACAACATCCTGTCGTCTGTTTTTGTGCTCTATGGTTCATCCTTCCATTGTAAGTCTTTGTCCATCGCTGCCTGGACCATTTTGTGATGGTACCCCTATTCTCGGAATCTGTAGGCCATTTCCTTTATTTGTATATCTCTCTTCACTGGGTCTGAGTTGTTCCAGATGACCCTCAAAAATTGCGAATACGGAAGAGAATTCTTCATAGGCGCAGGGTGAAAACTTTGGGCATGGAGAAGTGTATTTCTATCTGTGTTATTCCTAAATAAGGTGTAACCGAGAGTATTACCAGTTCTACACTTCTACATCCAGAAATTGAATCTGTTGTTTGTCATTCTGCATCGTGAATCGAATTGGTGAAGATAATGTGTTTAGATCTCCTACCATATCATTCAATGCTGCTTCACCTGCTTTCGAGATAAGGAACACATCAATGACAAAATGACAGTATAACAATATATGATCCGCATATTTTGGTAAGATATGTTGAGTTTCATATGCGAACATGTACATGTTGGCGTATGTGGGCGCCATCGCTGCGCCCATTGACGTACCAGCTTTCTGGATATAGTATTTGTTTTCAAACTTGAAAAAGTTATTTGCTAAACATAGCATCAACATTTGTGTCGTGAACTCCACTGGAGGTCCTCTGTATCGTGAAGATTGTGCTAACAGGCTTTTCACTGTTTCAACCCCATGCTCATGTGGGATCACTGTATAAAGACTCGAAATGTCCATAGTCACCAAAAGGACATCTGTATTCTGTAATGCAACTGCTTTGATCTTCTGAATAAAATCAGGGGTGTCCTTAATGCATGTCGACAGATGTGCTACAGTATCCTTGAACAGATAGTCAAGCCACTTAGCAATTGGTTCCTATAGGCTGCCTCTAGCTGACACAATAGGCTGCCCCTATTATATTGTGGGGTGTTTGTGAATTGTTGGCAACGTGTATAATACAGGGCATCTCAGAAATTTCTGTTGTCGATATTCAAACGTGTTGTCATCAATATGTCCTGCCATTTTGGCCGTCTCCAACATACGGGTCATGACAGCTTGTAGCCTTGGGGTTGGATCTATACTCATTTGACAATATGTAGCCGTATCTTGTAGCTGTCTCAGGATCTATTTCAGATAGTCATAGTAATTTTAAATGACTATTGCTCCCCCCTTGTCCACGAGGTGTATGATGATAGTCGGGTCCTGAGATAATGTTTAGAATGCAACAGTTTCATCCTTTTTTAGATTGTATGGTTGTTGCCAACTTTGCTCAGTGGCTGCCTTAATTTCAGTGCTGTTCAGTTGAGTTGCTTAAATGTTTTTAATGATGTGTTTCTAGTGTATTGGTCAAACTGACTCCTTAGCCTAAACATACTCCATGGCTTCTCATGTTCATTCATAAAACATTCTTTCAGTCTCAAAGACCTGTTAAACTTGTACAATTCAACCTCCTGCTCAAATGGGTTGGGTAAATTGGTTGGTACAAAGGAGAGCCCTTTGCTCAATAGACTCCTTTATGATGGTAATAGTGGTCTCTTTGATAGGTTGAAGATAGGCATTAGTGCCTCTGTGTTGCTGGTTTGCCTCTTATAGGGGTGTAATTTGCCCCTTTGGCTCCTTCTAATCTGAGGCCTCCTCTTTGATCTTGTTGGGCTTGAATGGTCAATGTAATATTTGTGCTCTTGGAATAGAGTAGTTGGCATGTTCACGGTCTTAGGTATGTTCTGGGGTAACACAAAAGGTGCAGATGGGAGGTACTGAGGTGAGATGTATGGTACCTCACAATGAACTGTCATTGGCACTGTATCACGGGGGCATGATAGCCACACATAGCCACGAGAGCGCTGATCCAGGTGTCTAAGATGAACAGCGGGGGAGTATCCCTATAAAGGGTGTCATGAAATGGATTTGAAGATCCACTGTGACGGGGGTTCTTGGAGGGGCTTGGCAGCCAGAAGACTCCCTGTAGACTATGGACCCTGTCTGTAAATATATTAGTTTGAGGGTACACACTTTGAGGGCGCCAGTGGACCCCTGTTTTCTTTGTATCCTGAAAGGTGTGAGGCAGGATTTCCCCATTGTATGTCCTTCTGTTAAACTGATTATATTGTGTTGATTATGTTTCTTACTGTGAGTATTGTAATAAGGTTTACTCATGGTCATTTCTATCTGGATTACTAATGCTGTGATGTCATGTTTATGTGTATATAAGTCTGTGCTGTTGCACAAATAAAGAGAGTTGTTCAATCTTGCTGTACCTAACTGCTAGATGTCCTGTCTATTTGGGTACAAAGAGCAAGAGTCCAGAAAGTCTTGCTGGGTGAATGCTGAGCTGTAAGTGGGGGCTAAGGAGGTCATTTCCCACAACGGACAGAGGGTCTACTTCGTCCGGTAGACGGTCCGTTACAATAGGTATATGTATATATTTACAGATTTACAGTTGCACGAGATTGGTAAGAAGAGTTGATTCATGTAGCTTGTGTGTTCATCAGACCTCTGGATCAGTGACAGGTGATCTTGCATGAAGGTGAGTAGCTATTCATCACCTTGGGTACGGGTTCACACACTTCTTTGACCTCACACAAGAATTCCGGATCCCCGTAGGAGACTGAGAGGTGCGCAGTTCTGGTAAGGGACGCGGGTATGAACAGCTGCAGCTGGTAAGTTATTTGTTTTTAGGATATTTAAATGTTTGATATTTGGCACCTGGTTGAGTGCTTGACAAAGGGCAGCGGATCTGCCCAAAACGTTGCCAGACATAAATTGGTTTAATATTGCATATCAAGTCCTGTGAGTGCGTTCATTTGCATTTGAGAAGCTATATATATATATATATATATAATTTCTCATTCATAAATACAATAGAATAATGGATTTGTATAGAACATAGCCTGTATGAATCAAAACTGTAAAGGAGGAGCCTAAAATATGACCTTATATGATATTGGCATATGTGGATTTATGGGCAGAGTAACCTGCATTCATAGAAGAAAAATGCAGTGAGTCTAAGGGATAATATCCAAAATGATTATTTAAATATGGGGGTTTAAAAAGATCCAGAGGTTTAGAAACAGATAGAATAGCTAATGGGACTGAAAATACCCCATCAGATTAGTAAGATAACCAGTTTAGCAAATTAACTACTTTACAAGGGGATGTGTAATTTTCATATAAATCCTCATGTAATGGCATTTTTTCCTCTTAATTTATGCAGCCAATACAATGTATACATTATTGTACATTTTTATTCTATACATTCACAGTATAGGCAGTGTTCAGGACAACAGAGAACCCATAGAAATTAGTGTGTACCTCCCTTTTTCCAGGATCTCACACATAAGACCACACAGCCCTCTCTTTTTTTCTTTTTATTTCAACATATTACACTGTATGTTACACAAGTAACATGAAATCTTAAATGACAGTACAAAAACCACATAACTCAACATGGAAATTTTGACACCAAGACCTTCTACACATTAGATCATTGTTTAAACCAATTCTGACATAATCAAAATAAAAGTGGTAATTAAGTAAATTGGTTTAGAGAAAGTTTTCATGAAGTATAAATAAACAAATTAAAATTACATTTGATGAAATCAAGTATTGCTGAAGTCTTCTTGTTTTAAACAATGTAATAATATTGTAGTTGGGTTGTATTTAGTGAAGTAGATTTTAAAATTTATAATACTAGTTACATTATGAAGAGCATTAACCAACGGTGAGTTAAAGCTGTAACTAGTTTATTTTCCCTCAGGCATACCATGGATGTTCGTGACATCTTGGGTCAAATACATTTTACACTGGATTCTTATATCAAAGGTACTAAAATTGAAACTGAAATTAGCTTCTGTATTGATTATGGGCAATAATAAATGTTTAGTGTTCCCATTCATGTGTAATAACAAATGTTATTACACATGTCAAGTTCGACCACGAACCCGGACTTTTTTTCTGAGTTTCTGCCGAACACACTGAACCCGCTCAACTCTAATCATCATCAATAGTGTTAATTGTATTCATCTGTACATAGAGATCTTCAGAGGAGTGGGAAGGATTCCAAATAGGCAGACATCTCTTCACCATCCAACAAGGGCATAGCGTGTACGCTGGTACCTGTGCACACAGACTAACACCATAAAAAATGGCAGGTATTATATTGAGGTATAAATGCATCTTCCACACAGCTAATACTCAATGGATGGCCTGAAGGAGAGACCAGCAGTTTAGTTAGTTTTTAACTATTTCATATAGAGTTCCTCTGTATCAGTATGAAACATTTAAGAGTTACATTACATAAAAACCAGAATCAGTCTAGGTTCATGCACTATTTTTGCATCATCAAGCTACACCTATGTTTCTAACACCACTACAATTTCTCCTATATCAGATTATAACATGTCGAATATCTTTTAATGCAAATAATGCTTTTTATCAGACATGTCTATGATGTTGCCAATCTGGTTAAATCTCTCTTCAATAATGTTCCAAAATTGACTTCTGTCACAAATGGTACAGATTTAAACCTTTTAGGGTTGCTGAGTAATGTTCTTATTCTGAACTGCACCTGCAGGTTCTATTTGGCATTGATAACTGTAGTTCCATTCTCTGACTGATCTTCTTATCTCTCACTTAGCTATTGCTCAGGTGCTGGTATGATCATCCCTGGGGCTGTGTAATCTCCTCCTTGATCCATCCTGCAAATGTGTTCCATTAAAGGGCATATTTATACCCTCCATTTTAAAATTTGCCATGCTTGTGAAAAAAAGTGTCTTGTGCTCTGTGTTTTGGCTCCTGAGATTTATGGTTATTTATTTTCCTGTGTTTTTGACTGTGGGTTGGCTTCCTCGTTGATCTTGTCCTTTTGTCTTTTTATCTAGACCTCAGCTTGTTTTCTGGTTTTGTCTTCTATTAGTGTCTCTGATTCCTTTTCCACGGTTTGTTTCTACAACTGGTACTCTGCATTGTGGTTCCTGTCTGACAATCATTACACCTTTAGGGTTATTGTGTACCTGTTTTAGTTTGGATTACTCTTTAATCTTTGTATACAACTTTATTATTTGAGGTGGTTCTCTAAAGAGAAACGTTGTATTTGCTGTGAATGTAAAGAATAATAAAATCATCATAAATGATTCACACACTGTGTAAGCAGAATTGCAAACAAATGCATAGATTCGTTGGTGGACATTGTTATATCTCACTACATTGCATAATATGCAATAGTGAAAATTATGGTTTATTCCAGTATGTAGTATAAGTATGTATGAGGAAATGTAAACTATATAATACATTAATGAAACACCAACAGTTGTATTATATCAGTGTGATCCCTTAATTCACTGACGGCATGTGTGCATTCTCGGGTACATTTTACAGAACTAAATCAATTATTTTCTGCCAAGCACAGGAGCTTTACTCTAAAAGAATTAATGTTCGAGTTTCTGAAAAAAAAAACAAAAAAAAAAACTGCACAATTCTTCATTCTTGTAGATATATCCCTTGGATGAGTACTATTTAAAATGCTGTGAAAAGCTATATTTTTTATTAATAATTATAATGTATGTACCCATAATCCAGATTTTGAGCCTTTAATTTGCAATTTAACTGCCAGTTCAAACATTAGGATGAGACAGCAACTACAATAACAATTTATCTAAAGGCTTATCTTTTGCATCAGAAAGGCTATGAGGATTTAATTCTAAATTTATACAGAAAGATCAAAGGGGTCATTGCCAAAGTGATACATAGAATTAATTTGGCACATTCTAAAAGCAAAATTCATTAAATAGTCTGAGCGTTTTGAAGAAAATATGTTGTTTACTCGCAAAACTGATTTTTAGATATAATTTAACCCTTACTTTACTTTTCCATGTATACAGTACATTTACATACTTTACCCATTTTTAATACATATGACTGAAATGTTGTGTTATAAACTACAAACTCAAATATTTTGCTTATGATATTTGTGAGTTATTAGATAACCCAAATAGTAAATAGTAAAGTATTCAGAATGGTTTCAATTAAAGCACAGAAATGTTGCTCTGCATGTCACCGCATTTTTTTTTTAGTTTAGGAAGCCTTGTGTTTTAGAGACTCTTTGAAGTATCTGAAACTTTATAGGCTCATAACACCACCTTTCCATATATACATGCATTGTGTGATTGCTAAGTGTGTATGCACAACCTTGAACTATGGAACTAGCACATATGAGATCCCTCCCATTAAGTTTCTGTATTGCATTTGACCTCATTTTCTACTAGAAAAATACAATACTCCCTAGCTCAGTTGTACTGAGTGAAAACCTTATCATAGCACTAGAAGCATAGCAAGCTGGCAGAGGGCCCAAAAGTTTGAATAGTGAATTTATGCTTTCAAAATTGTCCACTCATTCTAAGTGAATAGTGACAAAGAATACCAGGATGCTTCACAACTGCTTGGTTTTAGTCATTCTATCATACACATCAGATTATAGCCCAGTAATAATGTAGCACTCAACTATTACACCTGACTTGGGGCAGCACACTACAGCAGAAGATCTTCATTACATTCATACACTTGTGTGATTTTTGAAAGCACAATTCATTGAGTACGTGCTTTCATTAGGATGACATTAGGATGACTGTAGCTTACCAGGATGTCCAAGATGTCCTAAAATTCACAGTGCAAAACATTTGTAACTAATTATGTTGTTGAAACTAGTATTAATACTATTAATCATGCTAGGATCACAGTAGGTGTAAAACATATAGTTAAACATGCTTCCAAATAGATTTCGTAAACAACTTTTATAAAATCTATTTGGCAGCGTGTTTAAACAGAAGAGCACACAATCCATTTTTCAGTTCAAATTAAGGATCTCCCATTCACACAGAGCAACTGCAAATTAAGGATCACCAACAAACACTGCATCTAGATCCAGGCCAGAGCATCAGGTAGCTGGACATTTGAAAGCACTGTGCTATTTGTATTTTGTCTTGTAATGTACTTGTATAAGCACTGATAAGGCATTTTTACCAATACATATAAAAAAAAAAAAAAAAATGATCAGAGGTTAGTGAAACAGAGGTAGAAAATGGAAGGCAGTCCAGAACAAGGAATCTCAGAGATATTAAGTAGTACAATTATCAAGTAGTACAATTATCAAAACTTGATCTAAATGCAAAACACATTGGTTCTTTCACATAGCCTGTCATTAATTTCTATGAAGGGTTTTGTCTTATTTATTTTAATATTTTAACTAAATACTTTTGTCATGCTCTTAACTATTCAAAAAAACATTTTGAAGCAGGTATTGTATATAAGAAAGCGGCTAGCATGCCACAGGGCAAAAATAATGAAGGCACACAACTAGGTCGAGTGTAGATGTGGATGTTGCAGGTAATTCAACTGTATATGATGTAAATGCAAGCAATGACATTAGAAGGCTGTCGACTTACAAATAAACAAAATGTTGTGGGGGAAGTGGAATTACTTAAACTGTCAATTTTCTCAGATGATTATGTAAGTGAGAGTGCAATAGAAGAAAATTGATTGCACTAAGTGATGAAGGAAATGTTATTTGTGATGTAACTGATATTGTTTCCCCAGGATGCTAGGGATTATTCCATATTCAAGGATATTTTTGACCTAATAGATTTGGAAGAGTTACACTTGGAGATCAGAGTGAAGAATGTGGATCTGAATCTAGGGGATGATGTACTCAATAGACTGAGGAAAAGTTCTGGGTTTTACTCTACTCATATTAAAACAAATTTGAGGGACATACCCTAGAGTTGGGAAAGAGACTTAATTTGATGGACAGTAAACAATTTAGGAAGACATATAATCTAACCTATCAAGAACAACCCAGAAATTACCATAAAAGAATCTGACAAAGGTGTGCTAGGGCTATGGTTAGATTTCAATTTCTAATAATGGTGTCTAAAAAGGCCTTTCTTATCCCCCCAAAAATATATCATTTATGTGGGTACAGTAAATGAGAAAGCGGAAAATTACAGCTCAACACAAACACACCTGAAGTGTAAAAGTAGCCTGCATCCTAAGCAGCACAACTTCAAAAAGTCCATGGTAAATTTATTGCATGGTTTCCAAAAAACCCACCTAAAGATTTTGTAGGAGTGGCTCTGTCCATCACTAATTCTATGTACTCTATAGAGCAAACTAATATCACATCTTAATAACTTAGGAGCCTCACCACTGAAAAGCTACACTGTCGCTAATTGTAATTATCCCATTAATTATAATTACATGATAATAAACTGATTTGCATTGAGGTTTATATAAGAATATGCAATATGTGCATGAGAGCATGCAATGCAACTACAGTATAAACAGAATGTGAATGTTGTAATGTGTAGTAATATTTAAGTAATGATCAATTAAGTTATTATGATAATTAATTAATGTGATCCCTTCTAATCATGCATTTTATTCTATTTTCTTTTTCTACTGATATTTCTACTGATATTTACAGCATGTTTATATCTGCAGCAGATATATTCTTTTTTTCTGTGATTGACATAAGTAATTGTAAATCAAAATCAGATTTGTTGGCAATGGTTAAATAGATTGAAATACTTGATTTTTTTTAAATTTGATTACTGCCTGCCATAAATTATTTTAGTGTTTTTTATATGTGGAATGCATATTTTGAAAATAAAGTTAATAGGAGATGGCTGTCATTTTCCAAATGAAAATTAACATGAAAGAATGAGTATCCCTGTGGGGGAACTACTTCATTAGAAGAAATTAAAGGCATTGAGCAAGCAAGGTGTGTTAGAGGATCACTTTATTATAAAACTGATAAGTCACGAGCTTAAGTATGAAGCATTCTAACAACCTCAGCTCAGTTCTATTAGTGAACAAATCTCATTTCTGTTATAATTCGAGAAAGGTAATTATTTACAGAAAAGAAAGTATATATTTTTTCATAAACAATGTTGTGATCTTTTCTAACAGGTTAGCTTCTATAGTGGAAGGCATATGCCTATAGTAAGGTAATTGTGGCAAACCTAGCCACTTATTGCAGAACATTTAAAGGTTGTCTGAAATACTTGTGTTACCCTGTTGTAAAAATGTATTCATGTTAATGTCAAAGTTAGATATTCTTATGTTAAAACCAGGTTCTGACAGGATTATCTAGTGGGAGTGCCCCTCCCGTACAGCAGTGCATGGTGGGAGAAATGTCCTGTATTTGCAGTTCCCAGGTAATCTACTATTGTTTAGCCCCTGTAAGGGGATTAAGTAAACCCCTTGCATGGGGGATTGCATAAATGCTGGAGCTGTGAATAAAGTAAGCAGTTGACTCCCAGAACTGTGTTTCATCCGGTTACTGGGGGATTTGGGATATTGCATTACTTTCCAGCGCTTTATTTGAATTACCTTCTTTTACCAGCGGAGATATTGGGATTTAATATTGCAGCTCCGCTACATTTGGTGGCAGCGGCGGGATCCAACCTTACAGCCGAAAAGCGGTGTTCGGGTAATTGAAACTACCGAACAGGAAAGTGAATGGCAATTTGAATGCAACAAAGAACCGAACACAGAGGTGAATGGAGACACACTACACTGCATTGAAACGGCAGACGTTAAAGGAACTACTGGAAGCCAGGAGTAAGATAGCCAGCAATAAGCCAAAAGCTGTGCTGATTGCTGAATTGATGGAGGGAGACAGAGCTTGCAGCGTTACACCCCCACCAGCCATGGAGGAAACCCCCTTCCAAAAGGAAATGAGGACCAGGATGGAATTTTTACCCCAGCCAGTACCCCTGGAAATACTGACAGTACTGATGGCGGATGTGCAGGAGTATGTGATGGCACACGGACCGCAGGATGCCCCTCCCAGAGCAGAGTCTATTACTGCTTCAGTCGTCAGCCAGGTAAAGCCTAAGATCCCATACCATGCGTTTAAAATGTTCTGTGAAGAGAAAGACGAGATTGATGGGTATCTACAAGACTTTGAGCGGCTATGTTACTTGCATGATTTGGAGCAGGCAGTGTGGGTACCTTTACTGGCGGGCAAACTGTCAGGTCGGGCAGCAGAAGCCTATCGGGCTGTACCCAGGGAGGACAGCAAAGATTATGCCCGGGTGAAACAGGCTATACTGGAAAGATACGCCATTACCCCAGAGGCATACCGGCGCAAGTTTCGAGGGTTGCGCAAACCAGAGAAAGATTCCCACGCAGAGTGGGCCCACAAACTGGACCAAGCCTCCCAGGGGTGGATACAAGCCAGTCAAGCAACCACCGTGGAGGAGTTACGGCAATTGCTGCTGTTAGAACAGTTTTTCAATGGCCTGTCCCCAGAGGCACAGGAATGGGTGAGAGATAGAAAACCCCTCACCCTAACAGAAGCTGCACGACTAGCCGACCAGCACTATGACGCCAGGAGGCATCACGGTAAACTCAACCGAGGGTACCCTCGACCCACCGCTCAACCTCACACAGCTACCCCTACTGCACCTACAGCGACCCCATTCCAGCCAACCCCGGGGGGGCACACTCCACCATCCAGATATAATGGCAGAGCGAATATCCAGTGCCATACGTGCAAACAATGGGGCCACATAGCGAGAGAGTGTACCCAGAACCGGAGCCGCCAAGCATGGAGCCAGGTACGGCAGAACCTAGCACCAAGAGCAGCCGCCCACCACTACCAAGCGGAGCCAGAAACACAGGAGATACTTTTTAATCAGACCGAAGAGCCGCTGGGGATACTACACGATGTGATGTCGGTACAAGCCACAGACAACAGGCAACACCATCGCCAGCTAGTAACCCTGGAAGGGAAAGAGGTCCAAGGGCTCCGGGATTCGGGAGCCACTCTGACTCTGGTAGCCCCTCCTTTGGTACCAGGCTCCGCACACACCGGCGGATCTGTAGCAGTGCGAGTAGCAGGGGGAGCGGTATACAGATTACCCACCGCCAAAGTACATTTGAATTGGGGTGTTGGGGAGGGCATGGTAGAGGTGGGCCTGATGCAGAAACTGCCAGCGGATGTCGTATTGGGGAACGACCTGGGTCGAATGACTTCCGCCTTTATTCCTCAAGCTTCACTTCAAGAGACCCATCCAGTAACCACAAGGCAACAGGTTCGCACCACGGCTCCAGCAACGCACTCTGAGGCTCAGGTAAGAGACAGTGACCCTCCTACGACCCGTGTTACCTGGGATACCCCAACTGAATTTGAGGCTCAGGTTAAGATAGACCCCACGTTAAAAGTATACAGGGATAGGGTGATCTCCGGCCAGGCCGGATTAGAGGGAGAACGGTATACCTGGGAAAAGGGGTTACTGTACCGCATTTCTGAAAGGGTAGTGGGGGGATCTGTGAATGTGACTACTAGACAGCTAGTGGTCCCCCAGAAATATCGACAGGAACTTCTTCGGATCGCTCACGACATCCCCTTGTCTGGGCATCTGGGGATGACTCGCACCAGATACCGCTTGACCCACAACTTTTTCTGGCCGGGTATATCCAAGGATGTGCGGCAGTACTGCCAGACATGTGACATCTGTCAGCGAGTAGGCAAGAGGGGTGACCGCCACAAGGCCAAATTATGCCCACTGCCAATCATAGAAGAACCATTTAGTAGAGTGGCCGTAGATATAGTAGGGCCCTTACCAAAACCCAGTCCCTCCGGCAAGAGATATATCTTGACCATAGTCGATTACGCCACCCGGTACCCCGAAGCAGTAGCCCTCTCTAATATCCACGCCGAGACAGTGGCCGAGGCCCTAATGAAAGTATTCTCCCGAGTGGGGTTCCCCCAGGAGATCATATCGGATAGGGGTACACAGTTCACGGCCGAGGTGACCCACCAACTATGGAGAATATGTGGCATTAAGCCTATCGTGAACTCTGCATACCACCCGCAGTCTAATGGGTTATGTGAAAGGTTTAATGGGACGTTAAAGCAGATGCTCCGTACCTTTGGAGAGGCCCATAAGGACTGGGAGCGATTCCTACCCCATCTGCTATTCTTCTACAGAGGGGTACCCCAAGAATCCACGGGCTTTTCTCCCTTTGAACTACTGTTTGGGAGAAGGGTGCGAGGACCTTTAGATTTAATTAGGGAGCACTGGGAGGGGGAAAGTAGTACAGATGGGACACCCATTGTACCATATGTGCACAACACGCTTTTGTGTAGACTACCGGAGGCTAAATGACAAAACAGTGTCTGATGCCTACCCAATGCCCCGGATAGACGAGCTGCTAGACAAAATGGCACTAGGCCAGTACCTTACTACAATAGATTTATGCAAAGGGTACTGGCAAATTCCACTAGCCGAGGATGCCATCCCCAATTCGGCGTTTGTCACCCCGTTTGGCTTGTATCAGTTTCGCGTCATGCCATTCGGGATGAAAAACGCTCCGGCTACCTTTCAACGGATGGTGGATCGGCTCCTGGATGGGTTCCAGGAGTATGCATGTGCATACCTGGATGATATCGCCATCTATAGCCAGACCTTGTCAGACCACCCACCTGCGACATATTGGAGCAGTCATTGACCGTATCGGAGAGGCAGGGTTGACGCTAAAGCCCAGCAAGTGTCACATAGGGATGGCAGAGGTGCAGTACCTGGGGCACCGGGTAGGGAGTGGACAGCAAAAGCCCGAACCAGCAAAAATTGAGGCAGTAGCTAAGTGGCCTACCCCCCGGACAAAAACCCAAGTGCTAGCCTTCCTGGGTACTGCAGGGTACTACCGAAAATTCGTACCCAATTATAGTGCCCTGGCCAAACCACTGACTGACTTGACCCGCAAAATCCTTCCTCGACAGGTCATCTGGGTCCCAGAGTGTGATCAGGCGTTCCAACAACTCAAGACTGCGTTAACCAAGGCACCTGTACTTGCTGCTCCTGATCCAACTAAACGATTCCTTGTCCACACAGATGCTTCAATGTTTGGATTGGGAGCAGTGCTGAGCCAAGTTGGAGCAGATGGCGGAGAACATCCCGTAGCTTACTTAAGCCGAAAGTTATTACCCCGTGAAGTGAGCTACGCCGCCATTGAGAAAGAATGCCTGGCCGTGGTGTGGGCCCTCAAAAAGTTGCAGCCTTATTTATATGGACAACCTTTTTCCCTACTCACAGATCACAACCCGTTGGTGTGGCTGAACCGTGTGGCAGGGGACAATGCCAGGCTGCTGCGCTGGAGTTTGGCGCTGCAGCCTTTTGACTTTACTATTCATTACCGCCCAGGAAAGCAAAACGGTAACGCCGACGGGTTATCTAGACAGACTGACCTTGAGAAGTGATCTGTGAGTACTCCTCCGGACATCCCCAAGCCGATCCGTTGGGATCAGACTGTGTATGCCGGCTTGGTTCTGGGGGAGCCACTTATTGCAGAACATTTAAAGGTTGTCTGAAATACTTGTGTTACCCTGTTGTAAAAATGTATTCATGTTAATGTCAAAGTTAGATATTCCTATGTTAAAACCAGGTTCTGCTGTACGGAGGGATAATCCACTTGACAGGATTATCTAGTGGGAGTGCCCCTCCCGTACAGCAGTGCATGGTGGGAGAAATGTCCTGTATTTGCAGTTCCCAGGTAATCTACTATTGTTTAGCCCCTGTAAGGGGATTAAGTAAACCCCTTGCATGGGGGATTGCATAAATGCTGGAGCTGTGAATAAAGTAAGCAGTTGACTCCCAGAACTGTGTTTCATCCGGTTACTGGGGGATTTGGGATATTGCATTACTTTCCAGCGCTTTATTTGGATTACCTTCTTTTACCAGCGGAGATATTGAGATTTAATATTGCAGCTCCGCTACAGTAATAATGCAAATACATTGATTTAATTTGTTAATGACAACATTTACAGTTATCCTAACTTTCAGACAGAAGCATACAAACACAATGAAAATTACTATATGAAAATAGATCATATATTATAGAAAGTGCAAAAAAGTCAAAAGGATTATGGCCTTAATAAATATTTGGCTTTCTGTTATGTTGTTGATGCTCATTTTGCTATTTTCCTGATATGTGGACACCAAAAAGTATGATGTTTCCTAATTAGTAGAAATTTACTCTTTGGTGTAAACATATTTTCGTATCATTTTCCATTATCATACTATGTTAATTTTAGCTATACAATATTGACATTACTTGTTACTCACAGAGCCACATTTTTTTCAAATTTGCTTCTATTATACAAATACCAGCAGAGAACATCTGATCAGACAGACAGCTACAAGTGGCAAGCAACTGCTCTGATAGGTTGAGCGTGCACTGTCAGCTATTCTGTGGAGGTCATGTATTACACATTATCCCTCCTCACATAATCACCAAGCCAACATCATGGAGGCCACGGGACTAACTGACACTATTGCTGCTCTCACTCAACAATTAGTCACCCTCAACCAGTCAGTCCAAGATCTGCAGACAGGACAAGCAAATCTACAACAACAGGTACAACACCTAGAAGGTAATGCTCCTGAACCCGCAGTGGCGGTGCATGCACCTCCTCCAGCTCCTATTTTACTGGAAGGGGCTGTCGCACCTGAACCACAAGTTGTTTTACCAGAGAAATTCACAGGCGATAGAAAGAAGTATCGTATTTTCATCACTTCGTGCCAGATCCTATTTAATCTTCGTCCTCGTACTTATGCCTCTGACTATGTGAGGATACATACAGTAATCTCACTCCTCCTGGACGAACCACAACTATGGGCTCACCATCTCCTCCACACCAACAGTCCGGTCCTTGACACCTGGGGGTCTTTCCGACAAGCATTAGACTCTTTATATGAAGACCCTTTCAGAGTCACCTCAGCTACCAGCGCCATTTGTGCTCTGAGACAAGGCCGTCGACCGGTAGAGCAGTTTACAACTGAATTCCGCAGACTTGCATTAGAGACCACTTGGAATGAATCGGCACTCCTAGATCAGTTCCGTCTTGGACTATCCGATGGTCTTAAGGACGAATTAGCTCGTGTTGGCATACCTTCCTCATTGGATGACCTTACCCGTTTAGTCACCCAGATAGATCGCAGACTACGCGAACGAAGGGCAGAACGATCCAACACTCCTAACTCTGCGGGATCACCTTACAGTCCACCTCTATACGAGTCCAGAACCCCAATTCCTCAAGACACCAAGGAGCCTATGCAAATTGGTCTAGTCCGAGGTCCCCTCTCTACAGAAGAGAAGACCAGACGTAGAAACCTGAATCTCTGTCTGTACTGCGGTAAACCAGGACATATGTACAAGGAATGCCGTGCCCGAAAACGACTCACAGATGGTAAGACAACTTCTTCTTCTCGTGAGAGTAATGCGGTGTCATCTACAGATAAGGCTCCTCACCTTTCCATTCCTCTTTCCTTGCAGTGGACTAAAGATCCTATTCCCATGATGGCGATGGTGGATTCCGGAGCCAGTGGTTGCTTCATCGATACTGATCTGGTCAAGGCCATCGCAATTCCTACCCGTAAGAAAAAATCACCCATGCACATTCAACTGGTAGATGGGAGTCCTTTGAAAACAGGTCCCATTACACATGAAACCATCCCTCTGGTCATGACGATTGGCGAAGGACATAGGGAGATCATTAAATTCGACATCGTACCAGCACCTATTTTTTCTATCATACTGGGACTTCCATGGCTTTGTTTACACAATCCCATCATCAATTGGGAATCCGGTATGCTGACATTTACTTCTAATCTCTGTATCAACAAGTGTCTGTTTAAAAACACTGTGTGTCTTACTTCTGAGTCGAATTCACCCCCTACTCTACCTTCAGCCTACGCTCATTTTCAGGACGTATTTGAGAAAAAGAAGGCAGACTCACTCCCTCCTCACCGGAATTATGACTGCCCAATTGATCTTCTTCCAGGAGCACGCATTCCTTTTGGAAGAATCTACCCCCTCGCTGAACCCGAACTCACCGCACTGAAAGACTATATAGAAGACAACCTAACCAAAGGTTTTATAAGACCCTCCACTTCTCCTGCGGGTGCGGGTATTTTCTTTGTCAAAAAGAAGGATGGTGGATTGCGTCCATGTATAGATTACAGAGAACTTAATAATATTACTACGAAGAATCGTTACCCACTACCCCTCATTTCAGAATTATTGGATCATCTCCGCACAGCACAGTTCTTCGCGAAGATCGATCTGCGAGGAGCGTATAACCTAGTGCGAATCAGGAAGGGGGATGAATGGAAAACGGCCTTCAGATCACGTTATGGACATTTTGAGTACAAAGTTATGCCATTCGGACTTTGCAACGCACCGGCCACCTTTTAACATTTTGTCAATGATATCTTTCGAGATATTCTGGACCGCTTTGTGATCATCTATCTCGACGATATTCTCATCTATTCCCCATTGTTAGAGACACACAGAGATCATGTACGTACAGTTCTCACCCGCCTGAGACAACATCAGCTATACGCTAAACTGGAGAAATGTGAGATTGAAAGTAGATCAGTGGAATTCCTGGGTTTCATTTTGTCTCCAAATAACATTCAGATGGACCCTAAGAAAATCACTGCGATACGAGATTGGCCTACACCAACTAATAAGAAGAGTGTACAGAGGTTTGTGGGTTTCGCAAATTTTTATAGGAAGTTCATCAGAAACTTTTCTAAGGTCATACAACCTATTACCGATCGTTTTTCTGGAATAAGACAGCACAGGAGGCTTTCAATACCCTGAAGACTCGTTTTACCACGGCTCCTATTTTAATCCATCCAGATCCTTCCAGCGCCTTTACACTAGAGGTAGACGCATCCGATTCGGCAGTTGGTGCGATCCTTTCCCAGAGGTACAAGGAGGATGGAAGATTACATCCCGTGGCCTTCTTCTCCAGCACTCTGTCACGCGCAGAGAGGAACTACAATATAGGTGAGAGAGAACTACTGGCGATAAAACTCGCATTGGAGGAGTGGAGACATCTATTGGAGGGTGCCCTTTTTCCTATAACCGTCTTTACCGACCACAAGAACCTGGAGTATCTAGGCACTGCTAGGAGACTACAACCTAGGCAAGCCAGATGGGCACTCTTCTTCACACGCTTCCATCTCCATATTACTTATCGTCCAGGATCCCGTAATTTGAAGGCCGATGCTTTATCACGTATGTCTGAACCCGAAGAGATCCAAGGTGAGAGGTCGAGTACCATACTTCAATCTGAACATTTCTTGAACGCCACACGATCAATTTGGGAGACTCTCCGTAACCACCCTTCGACCCCTATTGTACCCCACCCTGACCAATTGACACACCGTCAAGGACTGTATTTTTACCAAGACAAAGCTTATGTTCCCCCTGAGGTTCGTTTACAAGTCCTTCAATACTTTCATGATTCCCCTACAGCAGGGCACGGTGGTGTCCGACAGACCAAGGACCTCATTACTAGAACTTTTTGGTGGCCTGACCAACAAAAGGATGTCATGAGATTTGTCGCTTCCTGTGATACTTGCGCCCGTGCGAAAGAAAGACACCATAAACCCTCAGGTCTTCTTCAACCTTTGCCGATACCCGCTAGACCTTGGAGTGATGTATCCATGGACTTCATTACAGACCTACCCCGATCTCAACGATACAATACACTGATGGTCACTGTGGATCGCTTTACCAAAATGGCACACTTCATTCCTTATACTCGACTACCCTCGGCTACAGAAACTGCGGACCTCTTCATAAGAGAGGTTTTTAAGTTGCATGGTCTACCCGAGAACTTGGTGTCGGACCGGGGGACTCAATTCACCTCTCATTTCTGGAAAGCTTTTTGTACCGAATTACATATCCATCGTTCTCTCACTACGGCTTTTCATCCCCAAAGTAACTGTCAGACGGAGCGCACCAATCAAACTCTTGAGCAATACCTACGCTGCTTCACCACACATCTTCAAGACGACTGGAGCAAGTATTTTCCGTTGGCGGAATTTGCTTATAACAACCACATCCACAGCTCGACGGGAAAGTACCCATTTTTTCTCAACTATGGCTTTCACCCCTCAATGCTCCCTGGGTCTCCCATCCCTAGCACCGTTCCCTCCGCTTCTGTTCATATACGTAATATCACCCGCACATTTGCCTTACTCCCCGATACGCTTCTCCATTCTCAACAGCGGTACAAAGCCTTTGCAGATCGGCATCGTTCTAATGCTCCTGTGTACAAGCCAGGCGACAAAGTATGGTTGTCCACTAAACACCTGAAACTCTCATGTCCCACGAAGAAGTTGGGTCCTAGATTCATTGGTCCTTTTCCAATCACCGAGGTTATATTCCCTCTGGTTATGAGACTACGTTTACCTGCATCTATGAGGATACACCCGGTGTTTCAAGTCTCCTTGCTCAAGCCGTGGGTGGCCAACCTCTTCCCGGGGAGATGGGTGCCTCCTCTGGATCCGGTTTTGGTTGATGGTGTGGAGGAGTACGAAGTGGAGGAGGTGTTGGATTCTCGCCTTCATCGTGGCCGGCTTCAGTACCTCATACACTGGAAAGGATATGGTGAGACCGACAGATCTTGGGAACCGGCTGGACTTGTTCATGCTGATGATTTGGTTCATGCCTTTCATGTTCGTCATCCCGATCATCCCGACCAGTGGCGAGCCCAGAGGTCTCGCTTTGGGAGGGGGAACTGTCAGGTTCTTCTCCGCAGCAGCTCCCCTGAGTATACCCTCTCTCCCAGCCGAGATCCGTCACACACGCTTGCTAGCGCGTTCACTTCATCACGTGATGTGTTTCCATGGAGGCGCGCGCCTGATGACGTCACGCGTGTCGCATACCCGCGAGGCGCGGGAAGATTTAAAAGTCAGAATCACCAAGCAAACAGTGCTTGGTGATTCTCGTGTATTTCGATAGCCTAGCATTTTCATTTTTGTATTTGATTGTTGCTGACCCTGGATTTCCTGACTACCCTTCTGCCTGCCTGTGCCCTTTATACCTGGACTGTTTATCGTTATTCTGATTCTCTGGTAACCTGACCCTGGCTTATCTCTCGTTCTGCTACCTCTCTATTGCCCCTGATCTTGGACTGTTTATCGTTTGCTTATTGTCAGCGTGGATTACAACTACTGCAAGTACCTGCAATTAACCCCTGTCAGTGTGGATTATAACTACTGCAAGTTCCTGCATTTAACCCCTGTCAGTGTGGATTATAACTACTGCAAGTTCCTGCATTTAACCCCTGTCAGTGTGGATTATAACTACTGCACGTTCCTGCATTTAACCTCTGTCAGTGTGGATTATAAACTACTGCAAGTTCCTGTATTTAACCCCTATCATTGTGGATTACAATTACAACAAGTTCCTACATTTAACCCTTGTCTGTGTGGATTGTGCAGAGGTAGGAGCTTCACGTTCTATATATATATATATATATATATATATATTATACCGTCCTGCATTTTGGTCTTCATCCAGTCTATCTCTCCTCACACTAGTCTGCCCAATTTTCTAAATGCTTTCATTAGTCATTGGCCCTATCTTATATCTAGGATAGACTTGTGCCTATCCCACTCATGCTTAAACTCCTTCACTGTGTTCAACTCTACCACTTCCTCTGGAAACACTATTCCATATATCCACTACCCTCTCAGTAAAGTAATACTTCCTGAAGTTACTTATTAATCTTGCCCCTCTAATTTAAGACTATGTCCTCTAGTTGTAGTAGTTCTTCTTCTTTTAACCCCTTCCCGACCTTATGACGAGTTAACTCGTCATAAGAGCCGCGCATTAGCGACCTTATGACGAGTTAACTCGTCATGCAGTCTAGCCGGCGGTGCGCTCCGTGGGCACCGCCAGCTAGTCTGCAACAAGTCCAGGACTAAGCCTCGCACCCGAGGCAAAGCTCCTGGACCCGATCGGTGCATTTCCGGGCATGTGATCGCGGTGATAATGTGATCACCGCGATAACATGCAAATTAGATGGCAAAGTCAGTGTGTTCACACACTGACTTTGCCTCTAATTCACTCTCTGTGCTTCACGTTCTTATAGTGAAGCACAGAGAGTGACCTGTAAGTAAAAATAAATTAATAACATACACAGAGGTTAAAAAAAAAAAAAATTAACCCTTTCATTGCTGATCACAGTTTTTAACTGTGATCAGTTTCCTTCTACTTTATGGCCCTCATTTAGTTTTTTTTTTAACAGATTTTTTTATTTTTACAATTTATAAAGTTTTTTTTAATAAATAAAGGTAATTTTAATATATTTATTTAATAAAATGTAACCCCTGCATGCCTGTTGCATGATTTTTACTGATCTGACATCGCACTCTTCAGAGTTTTTTTCTGTCTTTTTTGTTATGGGGGGTTTGGCAACCAATATTTTTCTTTTTTATTAGTTAGTTAATTAGGGGGGATAAGTGGGTTAGTGTTGCACTAGTTATGTAGCTTATTATTGGGAAAATAATGGGGAAAAACTTTTTTTCCTCAAAAATTTCCTCTTTTATATGTATTTTTTTATACTAAAATGTAAATCATTTTTATTTATAGGGTATCAAAATAAAGCTCTAACTGTCCTTTAAAAAACAACATTACTTGTATGGGTACGTTAAATGAGAGAGAGGAAAATTATGTTTCAAAAACCGCGTATTTAAAATTGAAAAACGCTCTGGTCCTTGGCCCAGGAAAATCCCTGGTCCATAAAGGGTTAAATATATTCTCCTCCTTTACTGTGTTGATTCCCTTTATGTATTTAAATGTTTCTATCATATCCCAATGGTAAAATGCTTTAACCTTTCCTGGTAAGTTTTATCCTTCAACCCATGAACCAGTTTAGCAGCTGTGACGGACCACCCTGGTACAAAAGGACACTGAATGACTTACATAAAAACAATGGGGAATTTGACATAATGACAAGAATACATTTAACACACATTAACCAGGAACTGGGTATTTAACATAGTGCTACATTAACATAACCTTCCATAACACCTCCTAAGAGACTGGAGTGGGACAATCTCAACCTGGGAAACACAATGGCTTAGCTGACATCTTGAGTGAACTAGTCCTGGGCACCATGTGTTAGAAGTCCAGCTGTATGGAAGACAGCCCCAAAGTGTATACTACCATAACTATCATATACACAGATAGGGTCCATAGTCTGTTGGGAGGAGGCAGGCCATTACTTCTCTCCAAGAACCCCAGTGACAGATGGTTCCATCACAATAGCTCTTTTCTGAACTTTCTCCAAAGTATCAATATCCTTCTGGAGATACAGTCTTCAGTACTGCGTAGAATACTCCAAGTGAGGTCTCATCAGTGCTCTGTACAATGGCATGAGCACTTCCCACTTTCTACTGCTAATACCTCTCCCAATGCAACCAACCATTCTGCAAACATTTCCTATTGCTCTATTACATTGTCTACCTACCTTTAAGTCCTCTGAAATTATTACTCCTAAATCCCTTTCCTCAGATGTTGAAGTTAGACACAAATATTCTATATTCTGCTTTTGGGTTTTATTGCCTAAGATTTATTATTTTTATCACCCATATCTTTTATTTTAGTCACCCAATTGAAAAAAATCAATACGATTAGTTTGTCGTGATCTCAAGTTGTCCCTGATCTTGAAATCAATGTGATTTTACATGTTAAACATCTTGTTTTCGATGACACTTCTTTCTGTTTGATGCCACTTTTTTCTCTTGGAAGTAGGCCTCAGTACTACCTCTGGTGCTGTTCACTGACACCTCTTTCTTTACAAGAGAACTGCTGGCTAGTAATTGGAGTGGCTGCAATGCCACTCAATGTGTTTGTTTTCCTTTTTATTGCTATTTGTTTAAAAGTATATAAAATCAAGTCTTAGAAACATCACAGAGTACTTGTGTGAATCTAAGTTGGTATTGGGACTTTGTAAATCAGTAATATCCCTTGTAAGAAACACAAATGCAATAAAGAGTTGATTTTGAATATAAGAAATATTCCTTTTTGGAAAAAAATAAATTTGTAAAAATAGCTAATTTTAAGTTATGCTGAGAAGATAAACAGAAGTGCAGAGGGAGTAACAAAAATCAGAAAACACCTAACTGATATTCAGAAACTAAATTTTACTAAAATACAGGTTAATTCAGGTATACAATATGCAGTTGTTCAAATCACATATCTTATTACAGCCCTTAAAAAGTTTTTTCTATGTGAGGACAATTGCTATAACTCTTGCTCATCTGTGGGTGAATAGGGAGTTGGGTTGCCACCCAGTTGATTATCCAGGCCAGTAAAAAAAAATTGGTTTGATGCCAATATTAAGTCTATGCAGGCAATTGCTTGGAAAATAATTTTTTGAGAAAAATAAAGTTGTCAACCCTAATAGGGACCCACAATACTGTTTACAAGAAAGAGATATTACAGGTTCAGCATCCCTCATTAGTCTGTTATCTCTTAAAAAAAAAAATTGCCACCAGTTGCAAATTCCATACACATCTGTCAGAATGCAAGTGCACAACTGTGGGCATGGAGGAATCTGAGAATGCATGGAAAGGCTATGTAGTAGCTTAAGGGGGATGGACACTGAACAAAGAGTATTACAATTGCACATGTGCATGCGTAACGCACCAATGGCAGGCACCCAACAATGCCTCACATTGCAGTAAAAGTGATTTATTTCCTTTATACAGTGTTTACATTGCTACTAGCTTTGATATATATATATGTATTTGGTGAAAATGATCCATTATGTGAAATGACCAGTTATTCAAAATACTTCTGGTCCCAAGCATTTTGAATAAGGGATAGTCAAGCTGTATTTAAAACGTCCAAATCTATCGCTCATTCATATTCTAGAGAAGATTGGATTCGGGGCCTCTCCCTGGTGAGAAAGAACATACACTCCGTGTCCTTACTTGAAACCCACCTTAAACTCATTTACCAAGGGTATCTGGTCCCCTCCAGACTGAACAAGATATCTCCCTCATATTCAGATCAATGCTGGAGATGTCTTAAACAAAGAGGAGATCCCCTCCACATTTGGTGGGCATGCATTGAACTTACTCAAATTAAGGTTAAATTAAATTATGCACTAAAATCAATATTCAAATCTACATCTGATATCTCTCCTCAAACTTTCTTATTCCACATAGAACTAGAAGAGTACGATCAGGAAAAATTTTTGTTGCATATTCTTATGGCTACCAAGAAATGTCTAGCCAGAGCATGGAGACAAACTCAAACCCCAGATACAATATCAAAAAACAATGGAACTAGGTTTTTGCAACGATCAAAATACGTATAAGTCTCATAGAGACATATGGGCACCATGGCAGACATTTCTTGGCGGCGATCCGATGCATTAAACAGATCTACCCTTGAGTATAGAGGGACACGGAGTGTGGGTCTCCGGACACCGGAGTGGAGTCAACCCCTCCCGCCTCCCGACTCCACCGACTGTAGAGACTGCAGTATGAAAGTAGTGTGTGTGTCTGAATTGGGTTAAAAACGGAAATTGAGTTCAAAAATTTGAAAAATTGGATTATGGGCCCCAAATTAATTTCTAACCTTAGCTGTATTGAATCATATCTAGCGTAACATAACTTCAAAGAAAGGAAGGAAGGTGATATTCCAAAAGAGAGAGAGAGGGGTTAATTGTAAATAATTTCCTTTGTTGCTCTTTCTTCCCCCCCTTTTTTTTTTTTTCCTTTATTTTATTTATTATATTATATATATTTTTTTTTCTATTTTTTTTTTCTTCTCTCTCTCTCTTCCTTCTTCCTCACCTGTCCTCTCCTTCCCCTCACGAATTTGAGATGATTTCTTAGTTTCTCACGTATTAAAAGGCCCACCAATACATGTTCAATATATGTTTATTACATGTCTCATATGTTTTACAATGTTTATTACATGTCTTATATGTTTTTCACAATGTTTATTGTATTATACAAACAACAACAAATAAAAATTGATTGAACCAAAAAAAAAAACTTCCAAAAAAGAAAAACATAACTGTAGAAAAGGCCAAAAAGTGAGCTCATAAACAACTTAAAATAAATATATGAAAAAGATAATCTGTTTTTGAAAAGCTTAACTCTGATGATGCAGAGCTGCTTCATTTGGAAAAAAATGGTTTACTGAATATAGTCTCAATATGCAAATAATCAAAATAAATATCACCAGAATAACATATCAGAAATCTCAATCTCAATTGGAGATTGAACGCCTGAAAAATATGTACAAAATCCTATGCACAAATGTAGAGACTTTGTGGAGTTAATTTAAAGTCAAACTTAGACGGCAAAAAGTGAACAAAATTGAAACAGGAAATGTAATTTTTTCCTAATAATTAAGACAGATTCCTCATTTCCCTAGCTAATATTCTATTTATAGTTTGATATTTAGAAATGTTCATCAAGTTATGTATATACAAAGGTTAATATCAAAAATAGTAAGGTGTTAAAAAGTAATTGTTCTATAGTAATTATAGTAGTCCTATCTAACCTGGAGTGACTTTTTTAATTTCCTATTGGTTTGTTTAATATATTACCTGAGATGATTTAGATATATAAACACAAACATAAAAGAAAAATGGTGAATGTGTTTGTGAAATGCTACATGTTTTATTTTTACTTGTAGATGGTAAAAACTTTCTCAAAGGACCAGTTTGCTTCATCAAATATATGTTTCTCTGCAATCTCAAGTGACACTCTATCTATAGTTTTTTTCTGCCCTATATGATGTAGGGAGGACTTGTCCTGTGTTTATTTTTGTTGCAGCTCTTTGTTGAGATTGGCTAACCCATGGCTAAGACACCTTTTGATGAATCCTGCCAGTCTTCACCTCTCCTGTTTGCCACCCGTACAGACCCATTTTCTGCCTCTGACTTCATTTCTTGCTGCTGGCCTTGACTTCTGCTTGCCTGATGATTCTATTTTCCTATTGCTTTTTGTACCATTACCTTCGATTTGTATATTTCTTGTTCCTGTGATCCTGCTGTTCCTGGGGTTTCGCTTCGGTGTGCTGGTAATTGCAGAGTACAAAAGACCTGGGGGAATTAAGCCTGAAGCTCAACCATAAGGTGGATTTTCTTTCAGGCAGAATAATTCTGTTCTCTAGCTAACACCCGAGGCAATACCCTATAGCTACTCTGCACAGAGGTTCCACCTCCCCATAATCAATACAGTTAAAAAACCCTATTGCACATGCGCGAGTGACATCATGGACGCGCATTCAGTCTGGCTGATTGACAGCCAACTGGAACGAGCGACAGAAGAACATGACTCGTGGCTGGAGCCGCGATCAAGGCTGGAGGATCAAGTCCTGGGTGGGTGATTAAAGGGGCGGGGTTTGATTGTCCTGCAGCGCAATGGCACCCCAAGTCTCTTTTTATAAAATAGAACTGCTGCCTAGTAAATGATGTTTCTTTCCATTCGCCTTGGATCTTCACTCTCTTTGTTCTTTGGCTTTTGTTGCTGCGATTATCTCAAGCGGGTTGTAATTTTTGTATCAACCATTCAGTTTTGTTGGTTCTGTGCTGCTCCCAGAATACACTTTCCTCCTTTATATTAATCATCATCCAGTCATTTTTGAGGCTCTGACTTCAGATACTCCAGGTCATCAAGAGAACAAGTATCTAGAGGTAGTCTCTAGAGGAAGACTTCTCATTACCCAAGACTCAGAACCCAAAAGCTCAGCATGGCACCAAAAATGTACCAGTAGGAGGCAGGCTAAGGTTCTTCAAGACTGGATGACTCCAATTTACTTGAGATCTCTGGTCTTTACTTTATTATTTCCAAGAGCTCCCACCACCTGGAATTTCACTCAGACCATTTTCTTATTTTTCTTCTACAGCTAGACCTTGTTCACTGAAACTCACTCATCCAAACCACCAACCACTTCCAGGGCATGAAAACCCTCCTACTGGTTCCAATTGCAAGAAAGCGGCTGGGGGGGCTGGGGGGGTTTAACCACAGGGGTTCCAAGTGCCAATGTTTACAGGTAGTTTCCAAATGATTATAGAACTATAGTTTCTCAACAATCACCTCAATTACATAAAACACAGTAAAAAGGATTATGTGTTTAACCTTTTATGATTGAGACAAGACGTGTCTCGGGGTTCAAAAGTAATATGTTTCCATAATAGTTCTGAAATTAATAATTGGCATCATATAATCAATGAAGCACAAGTTAACTGTGATACATGGAAACACATTACCAAATAGATCACCAGAGTTTGCAAGAAAAATAGACAGTACATCACTGAATTTTTGTCAAGTTGAGCATGTGGTATGCTACATATTAAATGATCAAAGGACAACCTATCCTGTCATTTGTTCATTTTGTCACATTCGAGCAACAATAAATCGAGCCAAGTATTTCCAAATTTATGTTCTACTATTTTTTTTTAAATGTGCTTTTATAGGACTGCCTGTGCCATTTCCCATTTAGAATTGAAATATAACTAGATGGATTATACTTTATGAATATTGTCCAGAATTTATAATTCTAAGAAGACTTAGCATTCAGAATCAGTCAACCATTGGAAGGCAAAATACAGTCTTTTGTACTTTGTGGTGCCAAATTCTAAATTGCTGTTCATTAGATTTAATGATTTTAGTAAAACAGGAAGTGAAGGATTAGCTGGTTAGATTGGAAAGAGGAAAAACATGTTTGAATCAAAATTACTTCAGTTGAAACAGACATTTCTGTTAAAACATTATTGGAAAACTTTCTTGAAAATTTAAAGTAAAATAGAATCATATTCTTCTCTCCTTAAATAGTACCCCAATAAACTTCAAGGTCTTAAAATAATCAAAATGTTGGGCCCCTTTAAATCTTACCTTCTGTGACTGAACTAACTTAATTAAAACTATCTAATTTCCTTGGTTACCTTAACGTTGAAATCAATATGCTTCTAAAACCAGTAGCGTTTTAAGGC